>OX381712.1:75540023-76140023 GCA_947462335.1 Harmothoe impar | reverse complement strand
TTGTTTAAAACCACTCCATCAAATAAGGTGATTCATGAGACGGTTAAATCAGAACATGACCACCATAACTTAACCAGTTTAGGCTTGTGGCTTCATATTTCTGATGAGGCTCTAATGGAGTGGAGTCAATTTTCACACCAGTCCTTCAGTCCCATAGGGTTTCCATGATACATAAATACAGTATTAGTGAATCATTCACCAGGGATGGATTCATGCATCATGCTGACAAGAGGGAACTGTGCACTGAGGCAATGTGCTGCTGCTAAAAGGTTAATAATGTAAACATGGTTAGTAGCAGTATAAATAATGACTAGGCAGTGTCTAATCCAATAATCCTGCTGCCATTGTGGGAGTAATCTTGTTAAGCCTTCCCCTTTCCAATATTTCATCATCACTTAGAGATTATGCTGTGTATGTTTTAACAAGACAATTAGTGTAAAGTAATATATCTTACTAGCTAGCCTAACAAATGACACAATATACAACAAATGAATGAGGGTCTACACCACCGATGAGAGTGTATACCTCATTATTCACCACCTTGCATATTCTATTATGGTAACTTAGTAACACCTCGAGGACTCAATTCCCAGAATCATTGAATATTTAAGTGTCTATAACAATTTCTTTGGGTTTCTCATGGGTAGGGCAATTTATCAAGACATGAATACTATTGAGAGTACTACTTTTCATTCACACCACATTATTATACTCATGACTTAGTGCAGCGTTGCTAAACTATATCAATCCAATCAGCACTCAGGTCTGAAACCACTTAGTCCATATAGAAGTCATTTCCTACAATACATCTAGTCATCTTAAACCAGCCATTTTGAATATGATTCTTCTCATCATCTTCACTGAACACTCGACAACACGAATATTATGCTAGTTATTACTGTTATTATGACCTGTGAATACTTGGCTAATTTCCCTCATTACACTTCTATCAAGCTTCATAAATCCCCATAGTGCTAATTATGCTGAGTAAAGTGATTGTTAAAGCTTATCACAAATTACTGTGAGAGTCCATTTATATAAGCAATCAGTTGAACTTTAAGTTGTAGCCCATTCAAAATGTTATGAAACCATTGTTGTAGATTTCTGTAATTTCCCATTGGCCATCAATACATTAACCTCTTGAAGGATGAAACTGTCTATTCAGCAGATAATGAGCCTGGATACTTTATGACACAACAAGGTTATCTATTCTACAGTAACCGATGCTGGACATTAGCAGGACGGTAATGAAAGTTATAACCTAAAAGACATAGGTCCCAATATCTAATGTCAGAGTTCTAACATACAAGCTGCTGGTGACAAGGTCACTGCTCAACTTTAAGATCACAGATAGAGAGAAAACCTGTGGAGGCTGTTAGTAATTGTAGCAGATAAAGGTGCTACATAAGTCCCAGCAACATTTTAATGTTCCAATGTTATCAATTCTCCGGATATGGGCACTATTGCTGTTTTCAATATCAGGTCTAAGCAATGACCAGGATATAACCCTGGAAAGACTTATGAAGCCAGGACCATTTCTTTCTATGCCTCCCTCCTCATTCTCCCAATATGTGAATGTGCAAGGCAGGTTCATTTTCTTGGCCTGCCCTACCCCTCTGCTTGTTGTGGAATCCCATTGAATACACCTCCCTCTACGCCTTCCTGTTTTGCCAGTTAAGAATACACATACAAATATAATTAAAAATTCAGATTTCTCAGATGCTTTACTTCTGGTACCAAAGTCCTGTCACAAAATTGGCACGCGATTCACAGTTGCATTCTTCTGAGAATAGAGAGCTATGTCTAGTGAAAGTATTTCGTATTAAAATCAATTGGATATATTATGAAATACTAAAGGCTCACTCTCACCAAATCAGTGCAACTAAAAAAGTGACGTACATGATCAGTGGACGTACATGATCGGTGGACGTACATGATCGGTGACGTACATGATCGGTGACGTACTTGATCGGTGACGTACATGATCGGTGATTATTGACTGCCCCAGTCTTTCTGATCATCATATAACATAAGTTAACCTTACCAAGGTGTTCATATAATGTCTGTATTGGTATTTAAAATGGTTTAAATGTGTAAATGATTCTAGTAAGAGTATTTTAAATGACATTTCAATGCCGATCATGTACGTCATGTGACGTACATGATCGGTGACGTACATGATCGGTGATTATTGACTGCCCTACTCTTTCTGACCATAATAAAACATTTATAAACCTTACCAAGGTGTACATATAATGTCTGTCTTGGTATTTCAAATGGTTTAAATGTGTAGATGAGTCTAGTAAGAGTATTTTACATGACATTTCAATACCGATCATGTACGTCATGTGACGTACATGATCGGCCATTATTTATTGACTGCTTTAATTACCTTTTCTGACGATATTTAAAACATAAATCAATCATAGTGAGGTGTACATATGATGTAGGTCTAAATATGTGTAATCATAAACAGGTCAAGCAGTGGGTAAATAGGAAATTTTACATGACATTCCAAGCCGATCATGTACGTCATGTGACGTACATGATCGGTTACACATTGAGCCCCCCCCCCTCCGGCCCCTATAAATATTTTGGGAGGTTTTTTTTTCTAATAAACTCCCCAAAGATACATTACAGCCTGTAGGTATGGTTGGGAGAGTTAAACATCGTAGTGCAGGGGGTAAAAGACGGATTTTGGACTCTGCCGATCATGTACGTCCGCCGATCATGTACGTCCGCCGATCATGTACGTCACTTTTTTAGTTGCACTGATTTGGTGAGAGTGAGCCTAAATTGCTAATTAATAATGTTTATATAGTTCCCTTTCCATTTATTATCAGTTCACAATTAAAAAGTTAAGGCAACTATCTAAAAGAGGCATTTTGTATGAGCAGGGTCATTTTCCACAATGGCTTTAATGTGCGTATCTGCAAGGCAAGTTAAAATAATTGTAGAGATGGATGTGGGCCTGCTTTGGTAATTTGTGTAGACCAGCAATAAACCCTATAGGTGATTTTTTCAACAGAATAGCAGCTTCGCTCCTGTTTTGTTGACACTAATACCTCCTTCAGGCCATACTTACAGACGTAACCCAACTGAGGTCCTCTATAGCAGCATACTGACCATATGTGCCCCAGGCCAGAAGGCAGTATTAACCTCCATCAAGTCGGGAGCTCTCTGGGAATAGCTCGCAGCTGTATATCACATCTAAAACATCTACAGCCAGAGAAGTGGCAAAACACAACCTCTATGGCACTGTCTTTGGGTTGGTTGGTACTTCTAAATAGAGGTCAGAGTTGACAATTTGCCTTAGTTGTAAGGTGTTTGCATGTTGATTTGGTGGTTCATATTCGTAGTGAGTACATATGCTTTGCTCTGAAGAGAACAGTACATAGAACATCATTGAATATGACAGGAAGAATTCCTCTTTGTTTATATACTTTTCCTGTGCTGTATAAACTAGACTAGCTCTGATCACCAATGTGAGTTGTACTCTGATCCTATTGTGCTACCTACAGCTCTATTCTGCGGACTACTTTCTAGTTCACTACACCCTACAAGCCATAACCATTAAATCACAGTCAGAGCCAACGGAAGCAGAACAATCCTATTGCATGCCAGACATGATTAGACTACAAACCACTTAGCTGGTGCTGATAATGTATTTTATCTACACGGAGGTCTGTTCTATAGCCACCGGGGATATGGGGATATTGTTCAATGAATGACAGATAATCCTGATACAACATTTAATTGTGGTTTCATTGAACTTATGAAGGTATATGGGAGCTTATGGGATAATATGATGCCTAAAAATAATCTTGCAGTGAGAGATGTCACAACTGACCCAGATCTAGTGACCATTTCAGAAACCCACCTACACTGCATTTTATAAATACTGTTTAATTTCAGCAATAACTGGTTTGGTTTGTCAAATCAGTCTGGGATATTGGAGAGAGGTATTGACTGCCAGGAATGGATACAGAGTTGTGCACTTAATTACTTTATTGTTGCATCTAGATCATACTGTACTAGCCTTTCTTTCTCTATGATTAAGAATTGCCTTTGGTAAGTGCAACTAGCATATGTAGTTGAAAGATAGGAGATGCACATACATATACTGCCTGGCTGTTGTGTCCAAACAATAACAACTTCAGCAACATCTTTTTCTTTTCTTTATTCATTCTAAAGTCTTGTTGATTCCTTATTTTTTGAGTGAGCCTTGGTGGCCCTGATATAGGCAGGGTTTGTGTCAATGGCTGCTGCAGTTATTACATCTCGGTCCTGAATGAAGTGTTGTCAGGTCCGAACAAATAAAAATATATTTATGTTCATTTTTTCACACATGGCAAATAATACAGCAACAGCCCATCAACAAATTATATTATATTTAAATTAAATAACATATTTGTGTTAAAGTTCACCTACTTCCTAAATCATAATAGATTTAATCCTTCTTCTTTTCTACACAAAGAAAATTTTCATGTATAATTAGTTGTATGTGATGATCTGTTAAATGAAAAGAAGGAAAACTGTTTTTTTTATATCTACTACCCATTGAGAAACTTTTTCTTTTACACACCACTCCTGGAAGCATGTGGCACTTGTGTACGTGAACAGTAGTCAGCAGCATTTCACACTGCCTGGTTCCCACCCATCTACATCACACTGAAATGGCAGTAGGCCCACTTAGCACAACAGTGACAAAATGAAATATATCAGGTTACCAGGAGGTACCCTGTCTACCAGAGTGCCTAAACAAATTGACTGGAAGTGTGGCATTGGGTTTAAGGCAGAGCTGAATACAGATGGATGCCTACAGCCATGCACACAGAGAGGCCTCCCCATCATTATCATTACCTCAGAAGAGTTTTGTGTGAGAAGAGTAGTTAGCAGCATTTCACATTGCCTTGTTTTCACCCATCTATATCACACTCAAGTGGCTGCTGGCCCACTTAACAAAATAAGGTACAGCAGAAAGTGCCCCATCTACCTCTGTGCCTAAATAAATCAGGTGGAAGTGTGGTATTGAGATTAAGGCAGGGCTGAATACAAATGGATGGCTACCACCATGCACACAGAGGGTGTTTGGAAAGAGGTTTACTTTTCCAATATGCAAAGACTGGCAAAAGACAAATAAACCGAATGAACAATTAATGACAAACTGTGTTCAAACTGATGTTGAAAGGCATTATTCTTGTCCTTAACAAAAGCTTTATGGCCATGGTTTAACACTTTAAAAAACATGGTTTATTGTTGTTGCCGGAGAATTCTTGTGTCAATAGTCCACATGTGATTTGGAATCTACGAGCATCAGTTATATCAATCTGGATGCTGGGGGATAGATGTAGTAGTCTTTAGGGATAGAGTCCAAATTCTGTTAGGCATCAATTGTACCTGCAGCTCCCAGTAGACCTGACCTGGGAGAAGCAAATATAACATGATTGAAAGGAAGCACCTCAGGAACCAGAGACCCAGTGGTACAAACCTCTTCATCAAATGCCACCAGTCTCCAGGGGTGGGACAGCTTGCAGACAGGGGGTAAATAATCTACTGTTTAAAACCTGGGGAGGTGGGCTTATCCTTGTTGGTACGTTGGCCATGATTCTGACACAGGGACAGTGTTCATAATGCTCAGGATAAACCTCTGTTGATACTGCCTGGTAGGCTACAATTGTAGTATGACAGCCGTAAATTCTGGCTGAACATCAGCAATCCATTGGCCATTACTTCCGAGAGATGTGAGGGATCAATTTATAGGCCATGGACTTAGCTGTGATGATTCCTAAAATAATAAAGGCAGTTAGATATGGGAGATGTATGATACACATATCTTCACATATCCATACATTCCCTTATCAGGCTGTAGCAAATTAACAACTGGATATGATATTTCTACCTTCAATAAATATACAGTTCAAAAGCCTATAAGCTTTGTGTGTGCTGATCATTTTGTTTGACTATTATAGATGAACTACCACAATAACAAATCTCTTTACCGAAGTTGTCATCACAAGTAACTTATAATGGTCCCAAAAGGTGTTTTATGATTTTCACTTCCAGACGTCTTTGAGTAATGATAATGAGGAAACATTACACTATTATTCAGAGCTGTGGAAGACCATAAAACATGCCCTTGAACATGGTAGATGTCCATTATGGCAGCAATAACAGTTGACAGATGAGACATTTTGATCCAATCTAAAGGTTCCTCTCCACTATCAATCACAGGGATGAATAACAAACTAGGTATCCTTATTTCAAGGAAATTTAAAAGAATAACCCTACAGAACATAAAAAAGTCAGATAATCATTGCCTCAACCCAATCTAGACAATAACTTCAGAAATTCTGAAGATGGAGCATGGAAGTGATGCATCTCTTCTCCCACTTTGATATTCTAAACCAGCTTGGCAGTTCAACTGTGACACTAGAAGTATCCCAAAGATGGGTAATCCCTTTGGCAAAGGAGATGATTGGGTTCTTCTCAATAGACCTTTAGCAACAAATGGGGCCAATGGTAGTGCTGTTCCAGATTAGTAGAGTGCCTGGATGGTCAAATACATCTCTCTAAGTACCTCCCTGTCGGAGGACACTAATGCTGCTAGACTGAAGGTCACTGGAAGAGCCGGGAACAATTTGGAGGTTCTGAGGCCAAATGACCAAACAGGTAATGGACGGTTTAAATATGTACTATTCTTGACATTAACAAAAGGTTTATGGTCTCGGTTTTGAAATGTTAACGAACATAGTTTATTTTTGTTGCTGAAATCGTTTTCTGCTATCCACTGTCAGTAGTTTAAATGTAAATTGGATTCTACTAGCATATCTGTATGACTTAACTTGAGTTATATCAATCCGGATAACAAATGCAATATAATAGACGAGGCACTATACTTCCATACAAGGCAATGGGGGAAAGATGTGGTAGTCATTAGCAATAAATTCCAAATCTTTTCTTTCCATTGATTGATCCTGGAGAAGTAAATATAACATGGCTGATAGGGAAGCCCCTGGGAACCAGAGACCAAGCGGCCAAATTAGTCTCAGCCAATTGCCTCATCAGCTGTTGATGTGCTGCCACTTCAGGCAGAAACCCTACAACTGAGGTATGTAATCAACCCAGCATAAAGCCACATGTGGATTGCCTTTTTTTTTGTTAGCCACAGACATAGAGTCATGGTTATACCTGGACTATTCTAGAGATACAGGTTTTGCCTATTTTGAGGAATTGCATATACAATAGAACTCATATCTATTTTTAATATTAGTTGTATCATGTTCATTTTAAATGCTTCTGCTAAGACCTATGCTGTGTGTAATATTTGCTACACTAACCTATACGAACATCACCGGAAATAAAGTTGATGAGCTTAAATCTAAAAAGTCTTGATTAGGTTGTGGTCTTTGAGAATTGAGTATATTCATCATATCCTCATTACATTTTGGCATTTAATCTTGTAAGTGCTCCTATAGATATACAATGTTGTATTCTACAGAAAAGTGAAAAGTGTTAGAATCTCTTAAGATTAAAATACATTACTGACAGCAGTAAATACATAAGTGAAAACACTATATGCTACCGATGCAATGGCAAAATTATCCAAATTATTCAAATTAATTGAGTGACTATCAAAAGTGATCCTCATACAGACATGTTTTTATGACAGTTATGCATTTACTAGAATGTCATGTCTAGCCCTATTTCGTCTCTGCCTGTTAATGTATTCTCTGCTGTTGATATAGGCTTTGCGTTTACCTTTCATGTATGTGTTACATTCTTTTTTTAACCTTAGCTTAAAGGATTCTTTTTTATCCTGCGCTTGAGTAGCCTAAGTTAAATCATTCCAGATTAACACACCTCTAGAACCATATAAAAAAGTATTATTTAGCTATTTAGTAAAATTAAGGATTTTATGACGAAGTTTTCACTAGTGGAAACTGGTTATAAACCGAAAATAAACGCCCCAATAAACATGGCTAGCATTAAATTGTAAAAAAAAGAAATCTTGTGCGATTTGGACATATCAATAGTGCATTTTGATCAGAATTTTGTCAGGGTTTCATTTCTGGCCACAGCCAAGCCCTGAACACAGTTTGAGACGCTTTTAACGGACATCGCGTTACTCGGAAATTCCACTTTACCTATTTAGAAATATATATTATATGAAGGGGGACTAGTGAAGGGAAGGCAGTGAGAGGTAACTGATCTGGACAGAGCTGGTACCGAGCCTGGGGACAATGAAGTGGCATTCCCCACAATCTGGGCTAAATGACAGTTTTTACAGCAAGTTGATCGGACCCTTTTCCAGCCACCAGGGGGCTTTACTGCATTCTGAATGTTGTCTGCTGTAATAAGATACAAAGTGGAGTGCTGCCACCGTACTGTAGTTTGAGGAAGCTGCTTGATGGGACAGTCGACAGTGCTACACTAGAGACGGCGCTACTAGTCTCCAGGGTAGGTAAGGCCTCAGTGCTGTCACCTAGTGTGAACCACAGAACTAACACCACCAGTTCTAGGTGGCTCCAGGCTGCCTGTGTGACTGCAGCCATACCAATATATACTCCCAAAATCATAGTTTACCTTTTGATTTAATACAGAACCACTACATTCTTCCCACAGTCCCTGGTTAGCTCAAACACAGCACATACCAAGCAGCCAAGGCAGGGCGGGAAAAAACCTCTCCTCTGCTTGGAGAGTGGAGCTGCCTCCTTCTGGGTCAACTGCTGGCCATCTCCCACCACCACACCAGTGCCACCAGGCCACAACTTGGAGCCAGTTCTCTGCACTGTTTGCTGCTAATATGGATTATTTACCCCCATCTCTTCATTGACAGTCGTGAGGTAAGCCAACCAAGGTCTAGACTACCTTTGGGGACCCTGACAATTTTCCATTCAGGTAGAATAAGTTATTTTCGTAGCAAAACATGACTCGGTTTTTCGTCCGTCACCCGCGCACATTTTAACGAATCAGGTGCTAAACCCGGATTCTGGGTCGTCAGGAAAATGCGCATCCATGGGTGAAAACGGCATGTTTCTATCATATTCCGTTCCCTCTCTACCTCTCCATTAAGTTTTAAGCTAAAACGGCACGGCGGTTGCATACAACTGAGTTCTTTTGTTAGCCAGCGTCAGACCCCTACTTAGTCTGCCGATCCTCTCACGTCAGTACAACTACAAGGCCCAGTAGCTCCACAATCCTAGGCCTATACTTACTAGTCTAGATCTACATCAAGTGGATTGTGTGCATCTCGGTCATACTCTCTGTTGAGTATAATTCCGATCAGCATAAATCAAACCTAATCTAGGATCATCTAATTTGATTACGGACATAGGGGAGTGTTCATTTATTAGTTACACGGGGGGGTGGTGGGTTTGGGGGGGGGGGGAGGTGTAAAAATTTCCGACCCCTCCTGAGGGGGGGGCGTAAAAAATTCTGACCCCTCTTGAGGGGGGGGGGGGGCGTAAAAATTTAAGCCCCTTTTTATCAAAAAAACCCGCGCGTTACTGTAGTTCAAAGGGGGGGGGCGAAGAAATTTCGGCGAGGGGGGCGCAAAATGTTTCACGCACTCTCGAGGGGGGGGGGGGGGCGTAAAAAAATTTCGCCCCTCCCCGCGAAATCTCACCACCCCCAGGGATATTTCTTGAATTTTATGCAATGGGTCAATGTCGCATCTATAGGAAGAATAATGCGCCATTTTCAAAATGAATGGGCCATATAATAATAACTATACTTTCAGGGAAATGTCAATTTACAAATAAATGGCAATGTTCCCACGAAAAAATCTAAGGTTGAAATGTTCTATTACTGTGCCTCTGGCCATGAATCACATACCACTTTGGAACAAAATATCATCAGATGAAAACTATGAATGGGAAACTTATTAAATGTAAAAAAATCATCAAAACTTTCCCTGACCACATGTTTCCTAACCCATAGCCTAGGATCAGTAGGCTAGGTACCGTGCATGATCAGAAAAAGAATTGAGATGAATATATGATACATACCGGTACTAGGAAGGGACAGATTCTAAAGGAAGAAAGGGGCAAAAGGGAGGGACTATTTATTTCATTTGAAAATTTAGGAAAATGCAGATTCATAGTATGTCTATTTGGGGTTTATATGACCATTTTCCTGATGTTTCTAGCTTTCCAATGATATGCCCATATCTTAGAATTCTGACATCGATTTTGGGTACCTCTTTTCAAAGATTTGGCCTATTATTGTGACTAATGCGCCAATGGGCGCACATATAGGTGTTTTAATACGCCATTTTGCATGTATATGCGTGTATGGCGCGCTGCACGGCCCTAGAAATATCCCTCCACCCCCCTGTAATTAATAAATGAACACTCCCTAGAATCAATCCATCTATGTCTAAGACTGATCTACTGGACGATAGTACCCTTTGGGTTAGTTACCAATTGTGTCTAAGTTCTAGCCAAATTTCGATTTGGATCTGTGATCTACCTTATGAAATAAGTCTCTGGTTTCACTGAACCTTTTATATTTGTACAAAATAAAAAATGGTTGTAATTCAACAGTAATAACTATAGCTGGGGCAGTACAGGGGCGGATCTAGGGGGGGGGGCGCAAGGGGCGCGCACCCTCCCTGCTGTAGGTATTACAGGCCCCCCCCCCTTTCGAAAATTCCTGGATCCGCCCCTGCAGTATAAGTCTATTTTCTAATGTGAAGCTTGGGCATGGGATGGGTGCTATGTGACTATAACTGAGTGCCCGAATTTTTGACTGCGTCACCGTGTCAGGCACACCTTGTACCAGTCCTGGGCTGTTCCATGTACCTGGGATACAGAATAAATACATTCTACTGATAGCCACACGCTCTCCCAGTCCCCCGAGCTAGTCCCAGTACTACACATCCTGTTCCAGGTATCCTTACATTTATAGTCTTATTGCTGTTAGTGTCACTATTTTTTCTGGTCAAACCTTTACTTTATTTACATGTATATAATAGACACAACTAAAAGGATCAGACCTATGTTTTAAAATGGCTTTTATATATGATACTGAATTATAATCTGTTGCCTGTATCCTTTACTTTTGTGGAACGTGTACCTGTATTATAAAACCATAAGCCTATCTTAGGAAAATATGTATATCAGCTTATCTATGTAGCATTTCAGAACCACCCAGTACCGGTACTGGGTGTCCCAGGTTTACATGACAGTTTGTAGTACAATCTACCACGTGTAGGTTTCTCTACCTAATGGTACCACGTGTAGGTTTCTCTACCTAATGGTACAAACTAAGTACACTGTGTTGACATAATTGTGACTACCCATACTATGTACTTGCTGCACTTGTGTATGAGTCACCCTCATCCCACACACGTCCCCCTCACTCGACACATGTCACCCTCCCCCCACATACGTCTCCCTCACTCCAAACACGTCTCCCTTACCCCACATACTCTCTGTTTTGTCTGACTCTGCCTGCCTCTCTGACTTTGCTAGGCTGCCCTCTCTGACTTTGCCAGGCTGCCCTCTCTGACTCTACCTGCCCTCTCCGACTCTACCTGCCCTCTCTGACTTTGCCAGGCTGCCCTCTCTGACTCTGCCTGCCTCTCTGACTTTGCCAGGCTGCCCTCTCTGACTTTGCCTGTCCTCTCTGACTCTGCCTGCCCTCTCTGACTCCGCCCCCCCTCTCTGACTCTGCCTGTCCTCTCAGACATCCTGTCACGCAAATAAGATAAGTCAAAGTTAGGAATGCTGCTTGTATGGGAGTTGGGCATGTAAGTGAAGATTTATGGTATATCTTAATACTGTGGTAGTGACAGATGACAACACACTTAGTTACAGTACACTCTTTTTTCAGTAGACAAAAAAAACGAAAACAATCTGGCCCTGTAGGCTCTAGGGAAACTTTTTGAACTTATGTACCGGTAATTCTACATTATAAATCATTATCATTCTCTGTGTACATGTATACATGCATAATGCTTCAGGTGTAAAATGGCAGCGTAGTTTATCATCAGCGCAATCATGTACAGGTCATCTAGGATGTAGAACAAGGAGACATGGCTTTTAGATTCTTTTTTTTAACTTAGGGAGGCCTCTATATACTGTAATATCTGTGTAAATATATAGACAAAGGTGCACGAGTTTCAGTCTGTTGACTGGGTTATTTCACGAGTTGACCTTGGGCCGTATTTCACGAGGCCGTAGGCCGAGTGAAATGCGGCCCAAGGGTCAACAAGGGTCAACAAGGGTCAACAAGTCAAAGTTAGGAATGCTCCTTGTATGGGAGTTGGGCATGTAAGTGAAGATTTATGGTATATCTTAATACTGTGGTAGTGACAGATGACAACACACTTAGTTACAGTACACTCTTTTTTCAGTAGACAAAAAAAACAAAAACAATCTGGCCCTGTAGGCTCTAGGGAAACTTTTTGAACTTATGTACCGGTAATTCTACATTATAAATCATTATCATTCTCTGTGTACATGTATACATGCATAATGCTTCAGGTGTAAAATGGCAGCGTAGTTTATCATCAGCGCGATCATGTACAGGTCATCTAGGATGTAGAACAAGGAGACATGGCTTTTAGATTCTTTTTTTTAACTTAGGGAGGCCTCTATATACTGTAATATCTGTGTAAATATATAGACAAAGGTGCACGAGTTTCAGTCTGTTGACTGGGTTATTTCACGAGTTGACCTTGGGCCGTATTTCACGAGGCCGTAGGCCGAGTGAAATGCGGCCCAAGGGTCAACAAGTGAAATAACCCAGTCAACAGACTGAAATGAGTGTACCTTTGTGTTTATTTTTCATCTTTTTCGATTCAAAATACCGAAATTATAGTAGGGGGGAGCCTAAAAGGGCTAAATTAGCTTATTTCTCCACCATTCAAATGTAAACAAACGGCCGTTTTTGATGACGTCACAGGCCGTTAAATACGGCCATGGGTTATTTAACGGGGGGTGTTAAATACGGGTGCCCTTGGTTAAAGCAATGGCATGGCTGTATTTGATGAAAAATAAATGCAGGGAGTCAACTACACATTTGTACATGTTAAGGAGCCTCTATACCGTAATATCTGTATTACATGTTTATTAAAATTATTTACTTATATTTTGCAGACACTCATCATTTTGACACACCGTTTATCATTTCTACAAGGCTCAAAGCTGATAACGTGTCCCATCAACTGACAATTTGTCCCACCAGCTGACAATGGGTCCCACCAGCTGACTATGTGGCATTTTCAATGTGAGTAGCTCTGAATCTTTGAGCCCCGGTCAACACACAGCCATACTGCATGTAGATATGAGCTTCTAAACCATAATATCTGTGTTAATACTTGCTACACATTTGTAAATGTACTGTCACGTCCTCTGTCAGCACTGTCACGTCCTCTACAGCACTGTCACATCCTCTGTCAGCACTGTCACGTCATCTACAGCACTGCCACGTCCTATACAGCACTGTCACCTCCTCTGTCAGCACTGTCACCTCCTCTACAGCACTGTCACCTCCTCTGTCAGCACTGTCACCTCCTCTACAGCACTGTCACCTCCTCTGTCAGCACTGTCACCTATTCTACAGCACTGTCACCTCCTCTGTCAGCACTGTCAACTCCTCTACAGCACTGTCACCTCCTCTACAGCACTGTCACCTCCTCTGTCAGCACTGTCACGTCCTCAACAGCACTGTCACCTCCTCTGTCAGCACTGTCACCTCTTCTACAGCACTGTCACCTCCTCTACAGCACTGTCACCTCCTCTGTCAGCACTGTCACGTCCTCAACAGCACTGTCACCTCCTCTGTCAGCACTGTCACCTCTTCTACAGCACTGTCACCTCCTCTACAGCACTGTCACCTCCTCTGTCAGCACTGTCACGTCCTCAACAGCACTGTCACCTCCTCTGTCAGCACTGTCACCTCTTCTACAGCACTGTCACATCCTCTACAGCACTGTCACATCCTCTACAGCACTGTCACATCCTCTGTCAGCACTGTCACGTCCTCTGTCAGCACTGTCACGTCCTCTACAGCACTGTCACGTCCTCTACAGCACTGTCACCTCCTCTACAGCACTGTCACATCCTCTGTCAGCACTGTCACGTCCTCTACAGCACTGTCACCTCCTCTGTCAGCACTTTCACGTCCTCTACAGCACTGTCACCTCCTCTGTCAGCACTGTCACGTCCTCTACAGCACTGTCACGTCCTCTGTCAGCACCGTCACATCCTCTACAGCACTGTCACGTCCTCTGTCAGCACTGTCACGTCCTCTACAGCACTGTCACATCCTTTGTCAGCACTGTCACGTCCTCTACAGCACTGTCACGTCCTCTACAGCACTGTCACATCCTCTGTCAGCACTGTCACATCCTCTGTCAGCACTGTCACATCCTCTGTCAGCACTGTCACATCCTCTACAGCACTGTCACATCCTCTACAGCACTGTCACGTCCTCTGTAAACACTCAAAACTATCTTTAACACACCCCATGTCAACCTACCTCCATGTGCATCTCCAACTCGGCACCACTACACATTTAGATCGACCCCCTAACATGCACTAACACAGCTGAATACACACATGCTACTGTAACTATGCAGAATTATGCGAGTTTACAGTTACCACAAACCAACAGCTTCTAACATTGTCCTTACAACACCACATCATGGATGTCCACAATGCACACCGCAGTCCTCCTCACGTTCAACATTCACTAACACAGCTAATATACACACGTTTACCAAGGCGAACTGACATAGGCCACTAGTGACTCTATCATTTGTATTATTACATGACTCAGTTACGAGGGGAAACTGACTTAACCTTTGGTTATGTGAAAAAAACTAAGGTGCGAAGTCTATTGTTCTACCCCATCATCGTGGGTTATATAAATTACCCTGTGTGCAGACACAGACCCAGGGAGGGGAATATGGGAAGTTCAAAGTTTGATATAACTATGTGTTTATATACTAAGTATACTTATTTAACCAATTCATGGTAATAATGTTGCCTTCATTGCGGCTCAGTGAGTATTTGTTTTAATTGGCTGCAATAAAGGTTTAATATTGTCATTTTAACCATCACTAGGGATAATTTCCGGGACAAACTTCAATGGATAGCATGTATTCTATGCACACATTCTATTGTTGGATATTTGTACTAGTGTCTAGTCCCCGGATTTTAAATGATTACATTTTATTTATATGTTTTGTTACATGAAAACTTAGTTTAATCATAATTTTCTAAATTATTCTTCATAGGGAGAGCAGGGATAGTCTGGTGTAAACGCCTGTATGTATAGAATAATCTCATATGTTTTATTTTAATCTGGGATGAATAGTAACTCCAAAAATGACAGAGACTGACACATTGAGGGGCCCTTTCATTAACATTTAAAATTAGATGGATTTAACCACTGACATATATACTGAATACTTATCATTGTATAATTATTCCAAGTATTGACATACTGTCTCATAATACACATATTAATAATTTCAGGTGAGAAGAGCTGATACAGTAGCTAAAGAATACTGCCTAGATATCAACCATGGAGTACGTTATCTGAATTTCACCGGCAGTGGATGAATAACATCAAGTTTAGTTCCAGGAGTTCTCCACTAGGCACATCACCAGTGTGGTATGTCACATAATATGGGGCATACATCATTTCCTGCAGTGTTTTCAATGTTTCTGGCTGACCATCAGCTACCCTCACCGTGGACAAGGTGTTGGTAAAATAACGGTTGTTGGATACGGTGACATAGGATAAACAATAACGTGATGTGGTTAGAGTATATATACTCTCTTCACCATTTCTGGACAACAAATGACCAGGTAGGACCCATCTTCATGTTCAGCAATCAACATAGTAGGGCATTTACACTCAGATTATGCTGCAAATTGTAACAAACTGGAGAGGAACTGGATGCTAAAATTATGCACCCAGGTTCCTCATGGTTTGAATCTTCACAGACCTTTGACATCAGTGGTCCACCCCACACCTGACTCTAACTATAACTATAGGACTTACTGGTCACTCAACAGGTGTAGAGGGCCATCTTGTCCCCCGTAATGGTCTGATATTCAATTCAGATGCCTCTGTAAGTGCAACAGACGGAAATACACTTCACCTTTTGTTTCTAGTCAAAATCACCTCTAAACTACCCCACAAATCCACCAATGCAGCATCCTCAGATTAAACCAAAACAGGGATCCTGAAGGTAAAAGAGGTCATGGGGTAATTAGGAGGATTATGAGACAGGTATTAGTGGATGGGTAATAAGGGGGTATTTTGAGACTGGCACAAGTGGTGGTGTAATTAGAAGGGATTTTGAGCCATATATTAGTGATAGGGTAATAAGGGGGTATTTTTAGGCAAGTATTAGTGGTTGGGTAATTATGGGGTATATCAAGGGGAATAGTAGTGGCTGGGTGATGAGGGGTTATTTTAAAACAGGTATTAGTGGTTTTGTAATTAGGGGGTATTTTAAGACATGTATTAGTGGTTGGGTAATTAGGGGGTATTTTGAGACAAGTATTAGTGGATGGGTGATCAGGGGGGATTTTAAAACAGGGATTAGTGGTTGGGTAATTAGGGGGTATTTAGTAGTTGGTTAATTAGGGGGTATTTTAAAACAGATATTAGTGGTTGGGAAATTAGATAGGATTTTGAGAGGATTTAATGGGTGGGTAATTACGGGGTATTTTAAAACAGGGATTTGTTATAGGGTAATTAGGGGTATTTTGTAGTTGGGTAATTAGGGGGTATTTTGAGACAAGTATTAATGGTTGGGTAATTAGGGGGTATTTTAAAACAGGTATTATTGGTTGGGTAATAAAGGGGTATTTTGAGACAAGTTTTAGAGGATGGGTAATTAGGGGGTATTTTTAACAGGGATTAGTGGTTTGGTAATTAGGGGGTATTTTGAGACAGGTATGAGTCGTTGGGTGATTGGGGGTATTTTAAAACATGTATTAGTTGTTGGGTAATTAGGGGGTATTTTGAGATAGGTAGTAGTCGTTGGGTGATTCGGGAGTATTTTGAAACAAATATTAGTGGTTGGAATATTAGAACGGATATTAAGAGAGGATTTAATGGGTGGGTAATTACGTTTCTTTTTAAAACAGGGATTAATGGTTGCGTAATTAGAGGTTTTTTTGTAGTGTGGTAATTAGGGGGTATTTTAAGACAAGTGTTAGAGGAAGGGTAATTAGGGCGTATTTAGTGGTTGGATGATTGGAGATATTTTGAGGGAATAGTAGTGGTGGGGTTATTAGGGGTTATTTTAAAACAAGTATTAGTGATTGGGTAATTAGGGGGTATTTTGAGACAAGTATTAATGGTTGGGTAATTAGGGGGTATTTTAAAACAGGTATAAGTGGTGGGGTAATTAGGGGGTATTTTGAGACAGGTATTAGTCGTTGGGTAATTAGGGGGTATTTTGAAACAAGTATTAGTGGTTGGGTAATTAGGGGGTATTTTGAGACAGGTTTGAGTCGTTGGGTAATTAGGGGGTATTTTAAAACATGTATTAGTTGTTGGGTAATTAGGCGGTATTTTGACATCAGTGGTCCACCCCACACCTGACTCTAACTATAACTATAGGACTTACTGGTCACTCAACAGGTGTAGAGGGCCATCTTGTCCCCCGTAATTGTCTGATATTCAATTCAGATGCCTCTGTAAGTGCAACAGACGGAAATACACTTCACCTTTTGTTTCTAGTCAAAATCACCTCTAAACTACCTCACAAATCCACCAATGCAGCATCCTCAGATTAAACCAAAACAGGGATCCTGAAGGTAAAAGAAGTCATGGGGTAATTAGGAGGATTATGAGACAGGTATTAGTGGATTGGTAATAAGGGGGTATTTTGAGACTGGCACAAGTGGTGGTGTAATTAGAAGGGATTTTGAGCCATATATTAGTGATAGGGTAATAAGGGGGTATTTTTAGGCAAGTATTAGTGGTTGGGTAATTATGGGGTATATCAAGGGGAATAGTAGTGGCTGGGTGATGAGGGGTTATTTTAAAACAGGTATTATTGGTTTTGTAATTAGGGGGTATTTTAAGACATGTATTAGTGGTTGGGTAATTAGGGGGTATTTTGAGACGAGTATTAGTGGATGGGTGATCAGGGGGGATTTTAAAACAGGGATTAGTGGTTGGGTAATTAGGGGGTATTTAGTAGTTGGTTAATTAGGGGGTATTTTAAAACAGATATTAGTGGTTGGGAAATTAGATAGGATTTTGAGAGGATTTAATGGGTGGGTAATTACGGGGTATTTTAAAACAGGGATTTGTTATAGGGTAATTAGGGGTATTTTGTAGTTGGGTAATTAGGGGGTATTTTGAGACAAGTATTAATGGTTGGGTAATTAGGGGGTATTTTAAAACAGGTATTATTGGTTGGGTAATAAAGGGGTATTTTGAGACAAGTTTTAGAGGATGGGTAATTAGGGGGTATTTTTAACAGGGATTAGTGGTTTGGTAATTAGGGGGTATTTTGAGACAGGTATGAGTCGTTGGGTGATTGGGGGTATTTTAAAACATGTATTAGTTGTTGGGTAATGAGGGGGTATTTTGAGATAGGTAGTAGTCGTTGGGTGATTCGGGAGTATTTTGAAACAAATATTAGTGGTTGGAATATTAGAACGGATATTAAGAGAGGATTTAATGGGTGGGTAATTACGTTTCTTTTTAAAACAGGGATTAGTGGTTGCGTAATTAGAGGTTTTTTTGTAGTGTGGTAATTAGGGGGTATTTTAAGACAAGTGTTAGAGGAAGGGTAATTAGGGTGTATTTAGTGGTTGGATGATTGGAGATATTTTGAGGGAATAGTAGTGGTGGGGTTATTAGGGGTGATTTTAAAACAAGTATTAGTGATTGGGTAATTAGGGGGTATTTTGAGACAAGTATTAATGGTTGGGTAATTAGGGGGTATTTTAAAACAGGTATAAGTGGTGGGGTAATTAGGGGGTATTTTGAGACAGGTATTAGTCGTTGGGTAATTAGGGGGTATTTTGAAACAAGTATTAGTGGTTGGGTAAGTAGGGGGTATTTTGAGACAGGTTTGAGTCGTTGGGTAATTAGGGGGTATTTTAAAACATGTATTAGTTGTTGGGTAATTAGGGGGTATTTTGAAACAAGTACAAGTGGTTGGGTAAGTAGGGGGTATTTTGAGACAGATATTAGTCGTGCGGTAATTAGGGGGTATTTTAAAACAGGTGTTATAAACAATACTTTGTCCTCTATAATATTGTTATAGTATTAAGTAAAGGAACAAAGTCAACACAGTTCGGATCAAGTGTTACAGGGTGCGAATCAATAGGTTTATTCAGGAACCTAGACAGGCAAAGCTATAGCAGTGCGAACTCCCTATAGAGTTCGGAACGGGTCAGTAGGCTTGCAGCCGATAGGATAGCGGGGCCTCTGTCCTAGCGTGGATCCAGAGTGACAGACGAGTCCTATCGGATGCTGGGTATATATAGGCTGCCAGCCTGGGCGCGCACACGCAGACTGGAAGCCTATAGCGACCTCTGTCCATACCCCAAGCCCGAAGCAGATGCTGCCACCTGCCGTCGGGCTGAAGAGTTCGGACGGAGTTCGCAACACAGCATCAAACAGAACCCGTCATATAAACCCCGCATAACCCTAGCCCCTACACAGGTATTAGTGGTTGGGTAATAAAGGGTTTTTTTGAGACAAGTATTAGTGGATGGGTAATTGGGGGGTATTTTTAACAGGGATTAGTCGTTGGGTAATTAGGGGGTATTTCAAAACATGTATTAGTTGTTGGGTAATTAGGGGGTATTTTGAGACAGGTATTAGTCGTTGGGTAATTAGGGGGTATTTTGAAACAAGTATTAGTGGTTGGGAAATTAGATGGGATTTTAAGAGAGGATTAAATGGGTGTGTAATTATGGGGTATTTTAAAACAGGGAAAGGTGGTTGCGTAACTAGAGGGTATTTTGTAGTTTGGTAATTAGGGGGTATTTTGAGACAAGTAATAATGGTAGGGTAATTAGGGGGTATTTAGTGGTTGGGTGATTAGGGGATATTTTGAGGGAATAGTAGTGGTTGGGTAATTAGGGGGTATTTTAAAACAGGTATAAGTGGTTGCGTAATTAGGGGGTATTTTGAGACAAGTATTAGTGGATGAGTAATTATGGGGTATATTAAATCAGGGATCAGTGGTTAGGTAATTAGGGGGTATTTTAAAACATGTATTAGTTGTTGGGTAATTAGGGGATATTTTGAGACAGGTATTAGTCATTTGGTAATTAGGGGGTATTTTGAAACAAGTACTAGTGGTTGGGTAATTAGGGGGTATTTTGAGACAGATATTAGTCGTTGGGTAATTAGGGGATATATTTTAAAACAGGTATTAGTGGTTGGGTAATAAAGGGGTATTTTGAGACAGGGATTAGTGGTTGCGTAATTAGAGGGTATTTTGTAGTTTGGTAATTAGGGGGTATTCTGAGACAGGTATGAGTCGTTGGGTAATTAGGGGGTATTTTAAAACATGTATTAGTGGTTGGGTGATTAGGGGGTATTTTGAAACAAGTATTAGTGGTTGGGAAATTAGATAGGATTTTAAAAGAGGATTTAATGGGTGGGTAATTAGGGGGTATTTTAAAACAGGTATAAGTGGTGGGGTAATTAGGGGGTATTTTGAGACAGGTATTAGTCGTTGGGTAATTAGGGGGTATTTTGAAACAAGTATTAGTGGTTGGGTAATTAGGGGGTATTTTGAGACAGGTTTGAGTCGTTGGGTAATTAGGGGGTATTTTAAAACATGTATTAGTTGTTGGGTAATTAGGGGGTATTTTGAAACAAGTACAAGTGGTTTGGTAATTATGGGGTATTTTGAGACAGATATTAGTCGTTGGGTAATTAGGGGGTATTTTAAAACAGGTGTAATAAACAATACTTTGTCCTCTATAATATTGTTATAGTATTAAGTAAAGGAACAAAGTCAACACAGTTCGGATCAAGTGTTACAGGGTGCGAATCAATAGGTTTATTCAGGAACCTAGACAGGCAAAGCTATAGCAGTGCGAACTCCCTATAGAGTTCGGAACGGGTCAGTAGGCTTGCAGCCGATACGATAGCGGGGCCTCTGTCCTAGCGTGGATCCAGAGTGACAGACGAGTCCTATCGGATGCTGGGTATATATAGGCTGGCAGCCTGGGCGCGCACACGCAGACTGGAAGCCTATAGCGACCTCTGTCCATACCCCAAGCCCGAAGCAGATGCTGCCACCTGCCGTCGGGCTGAAGGGTTCGGACGGAGTTCGCAACACAGCATCAAACAGAACCCGTCATATAAACCCCGCATAACCCTAGCCCCTACACAGGTATTAGTGGTTGGGTAATAAAGGGGTATTTTGAGACAAGTATTAGTGGATGGGTAATTGGGGGGTATTTTTAACAGGGATTAGTCGTTGGGTAATTAGGGGGTATTTCAAAACATGTATTAGTTGTTGGGTAATTAGGGGGTATTTTGAGACAGGTATTAGTCGTTGGGTAATTAGGGGGTATTTTGAAACAAGTATTAGTGGTTGGGAAATTAGATGGGATTTTAAGAGAGGATTAAATGGGTGGGTAATTATGGGGTATTTTAAAACAGGGATAAGTGGTTGCGTAATTAGAGGGTATTTTGTAGTTTGGTAATTAGGGGGTATTTTGAGACAAGTAATAATGGTAGGGTAATTAGAGGGTATTTAGTGGTTGGGTGATTAGGGGATATTTTGAGGGAATAGTAGTGGTTGGGTAATTAGGGGGTATTTTAAAACAGGTATAAGTGGTTGCGTAATTAGGGGGTATTTTGAGACAAGTATAAGTGGATGAGTAATTATGGGGTATATTAAATCAGGGATCAGTGGTTAGGTAATTAGGGGGTATTTTAAAACATGTATTAGTTGTTGGGTAATTAGGGGATATTTTGAGACAGGTATTAGTCATTTGGTAATTAGGGGGTATTTTGAAACAAGTACTAGTGGTTGGGTAATTAGGGGGTATTTTGAGACAGATATTAGTCGTTGGGTAATTAGGGGATATATTTTAAAACAGGTATTAGTGGTTGGGTAATAAAGGGGTATTTTGAGACAGGGATTAGTGGTTGCGTAATTAGAGGGTATTTTGTAGTTTGGTAATTAGGGGGTATTTTGAGACAGGTATGAGTGGTTGGGTAAGTAGGGGGTATTTTAAAACATGTATTAGTGGTTGGGTGATTAGGGGGTATTTTGAAACAAGTATTAGTGGTTGGGAAATTAGATGGGATTTTAAAAGAGGATTTAATGGGTGGGTAATTAGGGGGTATTTTAAAACAGGTATAAGTGGTGGGGTAATTAGGGGGTATTTTGAGACAGGTATTAGTCGTTGGGTAATTAGGGGGTATTTTGAAACAAGTATTAGTGGTTGGGTAATTAGGGGGTATTTTGAGACAGGTTTGAGTCGTTGGGTAATTAGGGGGTATTTTAAAACATGTATTAGTTGTTGGGTAATTAGGGGGTATTTTGAAACAAGTACAAGTGGTTTGGTAATTATGGGGTATTTTGAGACAGATATTAGTCGTTGGGTAATTAGGGGGTATTTTAAAACAGGTGTAATAAACAATACTTTGTCCTCTATAATATTGTTATAGTATTAAGTAAAGGAACAAAGTCAACACAGTTCGGATCAAGTGTTACAGGGTGCGAATCAATAGGTTTATTCAGGAACCTAGACAGGCAAAGCTATAGCAGTGCGAACTCCCTATAGAGTTCGGAACGGGTCAGTAGGCTTGCAGCCGATACGATAGCGGGGCCTCTGTCCTAGCGTGGATCCAGAGTGACAGACGAGTCCTATTGGATGCTGGGTATATATAGGCTGGCAGCCTGGGCGCGCACACGCAGACTGGAAGCCTATAGCGACCTCTGTCCATACCCCAAGCCCGAAGCAGATGCTGCCACCTGCCGTCGGGCTGAAGGGTTCGGACGGAGTTCGCAACACAGCATCAAACAGAACCCGTCATATAAACCCCGCATAACCCTAGCCCCTACACAGGTATTAGTGGTTGGGTAATAAAGGGGTATTTTGAGACAAGTATTAGTGGATGGGTAATTGGGGGGTATTTTTAACAGGGATTAGTCGTTGGGTAATTAGGGGGTATTTCAAAACATGTATTAGTTGTTGGGTAATTAGGGGGTATTTTGAGACAGGTATTAGTCGTTGAGAAATTAGGGGGTATTTTGAAACAAGTATTAGTGGTTGGGAAATAAGATGGGATTTTAAGAGAGGATTAAATGGGTGGGTAATTATGGGGTATTTTAAAACAGGGATAAGTGGTTGCGTAATTAGAGGGTATTTTGTAGTTTGGTAATTAGGGGGTATTTTGAGACAAGTAATAATGGTAGGGTAATTAGGGGGTATTTAGTGGTTGGGTGATTAGGGGATATTTTGAGGGAATAGTAGTGGTTGGGTAATTAGGGGGTATTTTAAAACAGGTATAAGTGGTTGCGTAATTAGGGGGTATTTTGAGACAAGTATAAGTGGATGAGTAATTATGGGGTATATTAAATCAGGGATCAGTGGTTAGGTAATTAGGGGGTATTTTAAAACATGTATTAGTTGTTGGGTAATTAGGGGATATTTTGAGACAGGTATTAGTCATTTGGTAATTAGGGGGTATTTTGAAACAAGTACTAGTGGTTGGGTAATTAGGGGGTATTTTGAGACAGATATTAGTCGTTGGGTAATTAGGGGATATATTTTAAAACAGGTATTAGTGGTTGGGTAATAAAGGGGTATTTTGAGACAAGTATTAGTGGTTGCGTAATTAGAGGGTATTTTGTAGTTTGGTAATTAGGGGGTATTTTGAGACAGGTATGAGTCGTTGGGTAATTAGGGGGTATTTTAAAACATGTATTAGTGGTTGGGTGATTAGGGGGTATTTTGAAACAAGTATTAGTGGTTGGGAAATTAGATGGGATTTTAAAAGAGGATTTAATGGGTGGGTAATTAAGGGGTATTTTAAAACAGGGATAAGTGGTTGCGTAATTAGAGGGTATTTTGTAGTTTGGTAATTAGGGGGTATTTTGAGACAAGTAATAATGGTAGGGTAATTAGGGGGTATTTAGTGGTTGGGTGATTAGGGGATATTTTGAGGGAATAGTAGTGGTTGGGTAATTAGGGCTTATTTTAAAACAGGTATTAGTGGTTGGGTAATCAGGGGGTATTTTGAGACAAGTACCGTATTCAACGTAATAAGCGCACAGTGTGCTTAAAAAATGATTATGGACACCTTTTATTAGTTAAGAGTTTAACTCTTCCTTTCCCAGATCATTTTTGGGTATTTTTTGGACTATACATGATGGCATGAGCATTCCAAAACTTTTGGAATTATGTAAATATACAATCTACAAGTGAAGTAGTGATACTATGAACTAAGGATGTTGACTTAAAAGGGTGGTACCCTTGTTATCCATATCTAATTAAATAAGCAAGATATGGCTCTATCAAAATAGCAATAATATCAAAAAAGTGTATCTTGAACCAATATTCAAACTGCAATATTTCAGGATTTCTTTCATCAATTGAGATGGAATAAAAACCACATTGTAGGTTTTGTTAGGTATTTTCAGATTTTGTATGTGGAATGGTCACGATGGCCATATTTGATATGGTAACCATGGCAACCAATAATTCACAAAATCACATTTTCTAGCATATCTGTTGCTATGGCAACGGATATTTTGATCAAAATCACACCAAAAAAAAAATTGGAAATATTAGTTCTATCTTTTTTTTCGGGAAAAACTTTCCAAAGTAGGTTTTTGCCAAAAAAAAAGTATTGTCCATCATTTTTAATGATTTTGACCTGAAAAATTGATTAGATATGTGAAAAAATCAGGATGATTGTCCCTCATGTTGGGAAGCCAACCATACAAAGGAAAATACTAGCAGAAACAAATGGATCGGGGTCCCTGGAGAACACATACCAAATAGTATGAATCCCAAAAATCTAAGCTTTGGAGCAATTTCTCAGAAGATGGCATGGGGCTCAAAATCGGCCAAAAATTCGCATAAATGCGAGATCAGGAAAGGAAGAGTTAATTGAAGTAAAAAATTGAGATATTTTCGGTTATTTGAAGTATAAAAACTGGCCAAAAACGGGGGATGTGGGCTTATTAGGGGGTGTGCGCTTATTAAGTCAAATACTGTATTAGTTTTGAGACAGGATTAAGTGGATTGGTAATTAGGGAGTCTTTTTGAGACATGATTTTATGGATTGGTAAATAGGGGGGACTTGAGAAAGGATTCAGTGGATGGGTAAGTGGGGGATTTTGAGACGGGAATTAATGGATGGGTAATTGGGGGGTATTTTGAGAAAGGATCTAGTGGGTGGGTAATTAGGGGGTATTTTGAGACAAGATTTAGAAATTGAGTTATTAGGGGGTATTTTGAGGCTAGCAGTGGTGCTGGGGTAATTATGGGGTATTTTGAGGCCAGCAGTAGTGGTCGGGTAATTAGGGATATTTTCCAGACAGGATTTAGTGTATGGGTAATTAAGGGTATTTTGAGGCGGGTGGTAGTTGTGGGGTAATGTTATAAGGCTGACAGAAGTGGTATGGGGTATTTTGAGACAGGATTTAATAATAAGGGGGTATTTTGACCCATATATATATGTATACGGTTTTAGAGTATCGACTAAGGCCTAGACATAGGTTTAGCCTATAACCCCATCCGTGGTCAAAGCCCATCAAATTTTAACAATAGTCAAAGCCCTCTTTAAATAGGCCTCCTAGCTCATGTTTATCACACACCATTCAGAGACTGTCATAACCTTACCACTGCTCTCCAGCAGACAACCCCACCCATTCCCTTCCCACATCCAAACCCCACCCCATTTTTATTTCTTGAGGAGCATGACCATGTTGCCACATGTGGTTGTAATATGCTACCACCACTGTACTACTGATTAGCTATAATACTGTACAAAATCTTGCATATAACTCCAGCTTTAATTTGATACCAAATATGCCTATATAGGATCAACTTAAAATATTTTAACCACTCTATAGACCCATACTCTGTGTACTAAGTAACCAGTAACCACACTGAATAACTAAGATTTATTTTTTCCTTAACTAAGATTCACTGGTTGGATTATTCTTTGTGTTAGAATAACTGTGGATGGATTAATAAGATAACGAATTCATTTTTGGCCTCAAAATCTATAATTATATATAAAAAATCAGATTTCTTTGATTATTTCGAGAGCACCAGATACACATAACTTACATGCAGTCCTAAGATTTTCTATGAGCACCGGATAGAAGACTAGGTAATTTACTCTACACTACCACGTAGTTCCTACCAATGTGGATGAAATGTTTTATACAATGAACAATATAAGGTTTATTTGTAGCTAGTATGCATATGTTATGGGCAACTCAATACCTTCACTACAGAACCACTTGGTAGGCACTTGGATAAATTTTCCAAATTGTGTAGATTCCGTATTTTATTGTGCCATGTTATTGGCCACACTAACAGCTTTCCAGAACATATTTACTCATCCATCTATCATAATTAGAAGTGGAGAAATTGACCAGAACAAGGAGGGTTGTGGAAGCAAGTGCCCACTATAGAAATGCACAGGGGTACCTTTGAGAGATCGGCACCACCGGAGTGGGTCTATACTATACATGTAGTTGGTGTGTGACCATGCAGCCACTATACCAGTTCTCTACCTGTATGGATCTCTTAGGGCTGTTATATTATATTTAAGGGTGTGTGTAATACACTGTTGGAAAGCTACAATATCCCCCTTTCCATATTGCTATAAGATATTCTTTAATTCACATATGATTTATATGAAACACCCTATTTACATCTTGATGCTGTACAATCCCATGTCATGTAGGCTAGAGCAGTACTTGCAGTGCATCAATTTGGGCAGTCTAGAAAACCCCTTGGGCATCCATGTAGGAGGCTGTCGATGGGTACACACAATCTTCTGACATGTTAGGACCTGGCTGATTTGTTTTTTCAGATGGCTGGGTAATATTTCAATATTATCTATGGGGTAGAAAAAGACCATCACTTTTCGCAAACTGTCATTTTTCCTCTTTCTTATAAACCTATGTTAAATGCCCATTATGAGATACTACTCTTCAAGGGCTTTCCAACGTGCTTTTCCATAGTGTCATAGTCCTATCAGGAGCTGAACAATCTGAAAAACCCTGAACCTCATCTCAGGCAGACTCCCAAATGCAGAGCCAATTTTGTGTGTCACCCATGGCTGCACTTTGAGACCACTGCAGTGCGTATTTCAGAGTGCCTACACTTGGTGGAGGTTACATGGCCATTGCTATGTGAGCATCGGTCATGTTTAAATAAGTCTATAATGAGACATAGATATATACATTGATGCATGTTTTATAGTACTGACTCAAAGAAAGGTAAAATTTGACTTGTTGTCTGGGACGGTGGCACCCATTGGTGCTGACAGCTTCCCACATTTTCACTTTGCAAGCGCGGTCATTAGGCATAGGGTAAACCGTGATAGGTTTTGCAACCCTTTTGGTTCTGTGATGTTAAATAGTTCGGAAAACTTAACATTTGTCTCCCCTCTTGTGAAATATGGTGGTGTTACTCGCCGGAGATGCATTGCAGCTGCTCCTTATCTGGTTGATTCGATACAGACTCCAGGGTCTAATGTGGCACCTCCATCACCCCCTCCTCCCCTATCCCCCATCCCCCTGCAACACACACACTCAACCTTCCTGTCTCAGGTCCTGTAAGCATATATGTGCACCCCCACTACCACCTCTCTCCCGCTGATACCTGAGTCCCATCCTCTGGTACGCTGAGCATTATTGTAGGTCAGGCACCAGGGCCCAGGAGAGACCAGGGTCAGGGAGGGCAGTGTCTGCTGCCCCTAGTTGGCTGCATTGATGAAGACACAAGGCTGTGATGAGCTGATAACAGTATGTAGCCTAATGCTGACACCCTACACAGTGATTAGACTCTACCATTTGTGATAATTCTACAGTATTACTGCTTCTAAATGAAAGAAGCATGTTCTGATTGCCCCACCCGCCCCGACCAAGCGTTTTTCCCTTTTGCAGAAATGTCACTTTTCCTATTTTTGAAGGAATTTCTGTATCTAAGTTTGTTAAATTCCTACAAAGAAATTATCCAAGATGTCCTGCCCAAAATCCTTAGATGTCCTGCATTTTGCCAACCAGTGGCATCTCTGCTTTGGAGTCCCCATCCCCATTCCTGGTAATCAACCCCCCCTCCTGCATGGCCTCCTCCAGACCACTGCTTGGTCGGGCCACGGCAATAGAGAGGGGTGTGACAAGCAATTTCTGTTCTCACATTTTTCTGTGAAACTGCACTACCGTAAAACCTCACATATAAGCTGTGGCTAGTACGCGAGTCAGATCGGCGGTGCGGCTTATAGCATCGCCCAGGGTCAGGGTGCGGCTTATACGCGAGTTAGGCTTATACGCAAGGTTTTACGGTTCTTGCTTTCAGCTGTCAATAATAGTGTAGTTTCACATTCGTAGATCATTGTGATTTGTCCACCCACGGTTTCCTGTAAATGTTACATCATGGAGAATAGATAAAGACACTGGCATCCTGCTCTATACAATACAGTGGAGAGCACTTCATAGACATTATAGTGGGGAGCACACAATGCACGGAACTATTTAAGCGTAGCATAATGTGCAGATATGCCCTTTTCTTGTCTGCTGGCAGCACCAGCAGACAGTAGGAGAAGAGTTGGGAAGCTGGGAGAAGGGATCAGCATGATGCATGAATACAACCTTAGTGAGTTACACCAAAAGGATGCATCTGATATGGATATAAAGCATCATGAAGACAAAGGGCACAGCCCATTAAAGCAGAATACAACCATTGAAGGGTTAAGGCCTCAGCCACTGGGACAGGGATGATGACAGCTGGTACCAATTAAAGCCTGCGACCTGTGGTCAGTGTTTACCCTTTAACCCATTAAGGACAGACGTCGCTAAAAGACAACATTCGTTGGTATGATGCACCAATGCAGCTCCGGCGAGTAACTCACTGCATTGGTGCAGCATGCCGACCCTTCAGGAGTATATCAACCCTGTTACGTCGGCATGATGCATGAACAAGTAATATAACCAAATCTACCCCCCCTTTTATCATTATCCTCATTATAATTATTTACTGTGCATGCATGTATTTACTCTAGGTTTGGATGATTAATTGGTGTGTTTGTGTGGTGTACCTCTGCACCACCCTTCCCTCCTCCAGGTCTTTGGAATTAGCTCCAGACATGGAGATGGGAGGGTGGTATTGGTCTGATAAGGGTGACAGGGGTGTGATTTGTGAGTGGCTATGACATTATTTGGGGTTGGACCAATCAGGCCAGAGGTACCACCATTTTGGGGTCTGAGGTGGGGGCTTTGCATGCTAGGCTGGGCTGGAGGTAGGGACAATATGATGAGCTGCTCAGAGCTGGGAGAGCAGAGAAGAAGGAGAGCAGGCCCTGTGTTAAGATCTCGGACAATCGGAGGTAATGTCAGTTTTGTTATGTTACAAATGCAGCACTGGATTAGGGAGTACAGTAAAATCTCGTAATAAGGAGCACCTTTTGGCAAGAGGAATTTGCTCCTTGTAACCAACCTTCCTTATAACCGATTTTGGTCATTTTGAGGGAGCTGCGGGAGCCCAGGCTGGAGGTGCGGCGCCGGATGCCGTTATTGGCCACTTCCTGGTTGCGCGGTCGGCGCCGTTTTACCGAGGAGGATCGGCTATGTGGGGCACTACGGCAGGGGGACTTACATTGGGGTGGGGGTGAGAGTTGGTCTGTACAGTCCAAGGCAAAGGATGGGTCATTGCAGTCGTAAGTGCAGCCCCCTGCCCTTGTACCATGCCCTAGTGCCTCTGTACCCTGCCCCAGGTGAGTGTAAACCGTGATTGTAGCAAAGCAATTTATTTGTTATTAAGTTTGTTCCCCCCCCTCCCCCCCCCACCGGTCCTGTCCCCTCACAGTTCCGCACCTTCATCCCTATGCCGCCCATATCAAAGCACAGAGGTCCCAACACACACCTCCTCCCCCCCACCACCTGTCCTCTCCTACACACCTGTGCCGCCCATACCAAAGCACAGAGGTCCCAACGCACACCTCCTCCCCCCCACCACCTGTCCTCTCCTACACCCCTGTGCCGCCCATACCAAAGCACAGAGGTCCCAACGCACACCTCCTCCCTCCCCCCCACCTGTCCTCTCCTACACCCCTGTGCCACCCCTATCAAAGCACAGAGGTCCCAACACACAGCCCAGCCCCCTGTCCTCTTCCCCTCACAGGTCGCACCTACACACCTATGCTGCCCATATCAAAGCAGGGATGTGCTATGGTAAATGTGCTATCCATGCTTGAAATGTGCTCCTTATAAACGATTTTTGGCTAGAAATGCTCGTTATAATGAGGTTTTATTACTATAGAAATGTATAGAAAAAATCCTGGCAAAGCAAATCTGCTCCTTATAACGGTCTGCTCCTTATAACCGTCCTCGTTATAACGAGATTTCACTGTATTTTGAGACTGCATTGAAGCATCATACCGACCTTTTGGGGATGTACATGTATCAATCCTGTAGTGTAGTAGGGTCAGTATGATCCTTGGGTTCAGTACTGACAAGTTATCACAGAACAGGTCACAGTGACATTGTATCACTATACGGCCCTTAGGGGAAGTCATCTCCACTGTGCCCTCTCTTAGCGATGGGCCCAACTGCTTTTAGCTCTCTAAGGATACCATTAACTAAAATGGAACATTTGTGTGGGCCTTTTTTTCAAACTCAGGTCATGTCTTCTATTGTATAAACTGCTGGGAGCTGTAAAAGCTTGGGTTGGGCAAGGTGGAGTGGGGGTAGCAGTTTGAGACTGAATCATTGAACCCTGACACATGGAGGCTGGTGGAATCAGCCTGCTGCCATGGTGTATGTTCACAGATGTGGAAGGCGAGAGGGGGGGAGTCACTGGTGGTGGCTGGTCAGTATATAGAACACAGGGAGGGTAGTGTCTGGAATCAGGAGGCTGCGTGGGACTGAGTGCAGGGGGAGGGGGAGGGGGTTAGAGATGCAGGGGGGATGTGGCAGTGATCAGGGTCTGTTGACTGCAGGACCTTAACCCTCTGAGGGCAGCATTATGCTTTAATGAGCCATGCCTTTGGTTGTATGATGCATTAATGCAGGGTTGTATTCATGCAATAATACCAAACCTTTGAGAGTGTTTCTGCCCAATAGAGCTCCTTAGAAGCCATCCAAATACACCATGGAGTGAATGCATGGTTGTCATGGTTTCTGTACCTCTGGCAACCCCCCATCGCCCTCCCCATCACGTGGGCATGTGATGTATTGTGGTGACTATGTGTGTGGAGGTTGGGGGTTAGGGGGTAGGCTCAGCCCTCCACCGACTCTACCTCATAACGGATACCCTTATCCAGGCTTGGTCCAGTGATATCCATGAAGCCTCTTTTCTAATAGGCCATAGCCATTTAACCCTCTAAAAACTGATGTTGCTAAAAGATGGCATTTCTTGTCATGATGCAGCCCCCAGGAGTAACTCACGAGTGCGGCATTGGTGCATCATATCGACCCTTCAGGGGTGTCTGATACCATGTAATTACTGACTAAAAAAGGCTTTGCATCAAGAGAATTCAAATCTGACATATCATGTTCCAGTGAATCCGAACACCCTGTCCCCATTCGCAATATGGGGTTTATCAGGCCTGGATAATCCCGGGAATTCTCCATTACAGGTAGAAAGCCCGTCCAGGGAGGTTCTGCCAGCAAGGGGAGATTCCCCTTTACTTAAAGCAGCCCCATGGTTGGCGTCCTGCCCTTATTTCTACAGAGATAAGGGCCGCGGTAGAGATAAGGGCCGCCCCCTGTCCGCACCTCCAAGGGGAGATCTCTCAGTGCTGGGTCTAATACAGGTGGGGTGGTGAGGGAGGGTAGGAGTCCACATTAAAATATACCTTATTTAGGCTATATTTTGTCATTTAATCCATTATATCTCAAGAAATACAAGACTTTTATGCAAGCCCATTCATATATACCTAGCCAATTATATTGTCAACCTGTTTGTAGGTTAATTATTGTCAGCAAATAATGGTAAGGTATTAGCAAATTGGATTTTCTTGATGAACCTAAAATTACATGTATATCCACCCAAAATCAAGGGGAGAAACCCCCTCACTGTACCTTTTCCCTGCGAGGTATTAAAGGCAGGATTTCCCCAACCTGTTTATGTAGCCAACTATATGCATAGATACTCTGTGGTTGGATGCTGAAAGCAGAGATGTGTTTTTTTGTATTATACACTGTTTAAATGTTGATATGAAGCAGGGGTAACGGGAAACACGTGTTACCACTTCATACATAACAACTGTTGGCTCTACCTGCAGATAAAGTCAAACTTGCCTTTTGTAAATGTTTTTAGTATAGTCGTCAATAAGAAATATCCCTATAATTTGCCTGAAATAAAGAATGGTGTTGCTGTAATACATCTCAACCTAAAGTAGTAGTAGTACCATAAAATATCACTGACTTATTCCCGGTTCCTAATATCTTGGCTCACAGCCAAGGCTGGCCGAATAGAGTATGTTATTAACATGCTCATCTTATATGTGACGGGGCGAAATGGGTCAGTGCCCTGATTAGGAACCGGAGCAATGAGATCAAAGTATCTAGTGGTACAATAAACATGTCTTACATTTGTGTTTATGTTTCACAAAGTAGATTTCATCTAATAATCATGACTGAATGCACAATATGTTGACTGAACCATCAGATCTACTGTTTGCTTTTATAATCTACTTTAGATGTCTAGGCCAGAAATAAGTAACATTGCACAGAAGGAAACATCTTCAGCATAGGATTTAGGGGCCCTTATATCTATTAGAATCACTATGAATTTAGGGGCTCGGTTTCTAGCTCTGATAGTCATAGTAAATTCTACACTGTATGTATGTATCAATAAACCCTAAACTATACACCTAATTGCTAACTGTATTAGGTGCATACACAAAAACGGAGATATCTGTTATGTTATATGCTTAGAACTAAGTCCACACCTGCTGTACATGCATAGTTAAACTTTGTGTTTAAGGGACATGGTGGCACTTTTTAAACATTTAAATGAAAGTGGTTTGTGGCAGAATTTTTTTTTTTTTTTTTCAATAAATGTTCAGAATTCATCAAGCTGTATCTTAAAAGAATTGAAACTTGGCTTTTTCATCCCTGGTATGCTCAAACAAATGTTAAAGCAGGTTATAGTAGGTAGGTCAAGCAGAGGCCTAGATCCCAGGCCTGTATATGTCACAATGCTAAATAGCCGAAATGGATTGATGGCTTTCTCCACCATATAACATGGTGCCATCATGAATGTCATATCATGGAAAAGGGAAAGAATTGGTCTTTCATATCCAGTTCTATGTTGGATTTCCCATTAATGAACAATGATATATTAATTGGTAAAGTAAAAACAATGTCAGTGCCAACGAGTACATTGGAACGGTTTTTAGAGGACGGGCTCTGGTGCCACCTCCCCAGAAAAGAGGGTTAAGCATGTGAAATTTAATTTGTATATGTGAGATATTATACATATGGACTCTCCTGTCAGAGTTGACTTTGTACATATCTTACTTTAGTTTCTATCACTATAGTTACGAATAAAACCATCTGTGACTCAGTTGCATCATTTGTACAGGTGATTTCTATGGTCAAGAACCTCCAAAAACCCCCCAAAATTAATTTTCTTTTAGTTTGGTGTATAAATATGCCAGCGAAAATTGGCTAAAGGGGTTCTCCTGGAATGGGGTAATTACTGTAGAATTCACACTCTCAGGGAATTGTCTTATAATATATTTTTCAAGTACCTCACATCATATTAAGCTAGTGGACCTAACAGAACAGACTTAAACTAATCCAATATAAAAAAACAGAATAATGATACCTTTGAAAGGGAATGTTTGAGGCCCCTTCAAAGTTTGGGCATTCCCAGCCCTGCCTTGAGTGAGGAGCAGGGAAGGAGCCCAAGGCCACTCCAAGAAGGAGTAACAAAGGTAGGGACTTACAGGTCGACTGTGTCAACTTTTCTACTTCAGAAAATTATAGAAAATGATTAATGGTAGATCAATGAGAGTTACATATCCGAAATCCAATTGATCCCCCCCGTCATTTTGAGATATCATATGATGAATTCCGGCCATTTTCTAAAATTGCGTTGACATACCTAGTTATAGACAAAACTAGGTGTGGCTGTTATACATCATATTTTGTCACATTCTTGTCACAGTGTTACACGTAAGATGAACTCTCAACTAAAACTGAACTGTCAAGGATAGGAATGTGTGTCCAAAGGTTAATGGAACCAAATATTATGCTCTTTGATTAATCAAACTTATTGAAACATACTATGAGACTTATGATTTGTTTTTTCTCATTATTATTACCGCACATCTTATATCTATGGAATAATGGTGGAATATTTAGGGGGGAGGTAGGAAGTAGTGGAGGGGTAATTAGGTGGGATTTTAATGGTAGCTAGTAATGTTGGGGTAATTATGGGTATTTTGAGACAGACAGTAGTGGTTGGGTATTAAGGTGGTATTTTGAGGCAGGTAGGAGTGGTGGTAAATTGGGGTGTATTTTGATGCAGGAAGTGGTGGTGGGGTAATTAGGGGGTATTCTGAGGAAAAGGTAGTAGCTTTCAACATTAGCTACTGGTGTCAATCTATGACCTTTCCTGCTTTCCTGTCCAAATATCTGATTGAAGATGAATATCAACAATGGCCTAACAAAGACTCTGATGTGAGAGTGAGCCTTTGCTGACACAGGAAGAGAGGTCACGATCTTAATGCCTGCCCTCTGATTGGTCAGAGTCCCAGGTAACCATGGTACTATACGCAGCAGCAGGCCATGTCAAGGCCAGTCAGTGGTAGTGATTGATTGGGACAAGAAGTAAATTTTCCGTTCCCACTCGAGGTAAGGTAGTAGTGGTTGGGTAATTAAGGGGTATTTTGAGGGGACCAGCGCCTTCGGCGACTGGATTTTGAAAACAAAATAATTCTAGGGGAAAAAAAACAGTCAATCCCCCCCCCCCACAAGCTCAGAGACTAAACTCTACCATCTCTGTGACCCTCCATAATAGGGTCTAAGGTTTCACTAGTCTCTCGCAGTCAGACCCGCCCACCCGTGTCCCCACGCCGAGCTGGGTCTGACCCAGTGCCTTATCAGGACCGGGGACGGCGTTGGGTTAGCAGTACTGTCTCCCAGCAGATATTGGGTACATACACCAGCATTACTAAGGATCTGCTGGAGAGTGACACGCATGGGCGCCGACTGGTCACGCTACACTCGGCAAGCATATACTTTGTCACGGTAAGGCTTGAAGAGTGTAGGGCCGCGCTGCTGCTCCCTCCCAGTCTATATTATATAGAGACGGGCCGAGTCTAAGGTTTCACTCCAAGGGTGCCTGGTCCCTGGTCAGCCTTTCGATAGGTTGACAATTCGTCACCAGAGACGAGAGACGGCATTGTCAGTGCGGGCCCTGGTCAGCCTTTCGATAGGATGACAATTCGTCACCAGAGACAAGAGACGGCATTGTCAGTGTGGGCCCTGGTCAGCCTTTCGATAGGATGACAATTCGTCACCAGAGATGTCCGACTCGGACGAAGAGCGGGAACACACAGTGCAGCGTCCCATTGCCCCAGTTAGGCCCTAGCGACATTGCCATAGTTACGAGCGTCCTTATCTACCAGGTCGCATACGAGCCAAACTCGTAGCCACGGAGAAGTGTCGATGGAAAAGTTTTGGGTTGATTATCTGAATCATTTGAATGTATTATCATGTTATATTTACAGGGGAGGTTCGAATGTAGATGTACTATGGAATCCGATTGTATTTGATAACCATTCTTCAATATAGACCTTATTTAAATGGCATTTAGATTTAAAAAACAATGGCGGAATTTTATGAAATTCACCTTCTCTTGTTGCTACAATCTCTATGCGAGGGTATATGTATTACTGGGTATTTGTGTTGTTTTTCTTTTAATTAAAATGAATATCTGAGAATTAGTCTGGTAGAAAGAAGGATAATCATATATAAAGGACTCCAAATAATAGTTGAAGTAAAATCGAGAGAAAAATCAAGTTAGCTTTGAAAAAAGTACATATTTTTATCTAGCCTCTTTTGGTTTATCTGTTCCTGGCGAGCACTCAGGCCTAATTTAATGGGGTGATTCGCTGGTCCCAACTAATGCCGTTTTATATATAGGGGAAATAGTAGTGATGGGGTAGTTAGGGGGCATTTTGAGGCAGACAGGAATGGTTAGGTAATTAGGGGGTATTTTGAGCCAGAAACTACTGGTGGGCTAATTGGGGGTATTTTGAGACAGACAGTAGTGGTGGGGTATTAAGGTGGTATTTTGAGGCAGGTAGTAGGGGAGGGGTAATTTGAGGTAGGTAGGTAGTAGTGGAGGGGTAATTTGGGGGTATTTTGAGACAGACAGTAGTGGTTGGGCATTAAGGTGGTATTTTGAGGCAGGTAGTAGTGGAGGGGTAATTAGGGGGTATTTTGAGGTAGGTAGTAGTGGTGGGGTAATTAGGGGGTATTTTGAAGCAGGTAGTAGTGGTCGGGTAACTAGGGGGTATTTTGAGGGGAATAGTAGTTCTGGGGTAATTAGGTTGTATTTTTTGGCAGATTATACTAGTTGGGTAACCAGGGGGTATTTTAAGCGAGATAGTAGTGCTGGGGTAATTAGGGGGTATTTTGAGGCTTGTAGTATTGTGAGGGAATTTATTGGGTATTTTGAGGAAAATAGTAGTGGTGGGGGTAATTAAGGGGTATTTTGAAGTAGGAAGTAGTGTTAAGGTAATTCGGTGGTGTTTGAGGCAAATAGTGGTGGTGATGTAATGAGGTGATATTTTGAGGCAGGTAGGAGTGGTGGGGTAATTAGGGGGTATTTTGAGGCAGGTAGGAGTGGTGGGGTAATTAGGGGGTATTTTGAGGCAGGTAGGAGTGCTGGGGTAATTAGGGGGTATTTCGAGGGGAATAGTAGTTGTGGGGTAATAAGTTTTTTTTGGGGGTAGTTAGGGTGTATTTCAAGGCAGGTAGTAGTGGTGGGGTAATTAGGGTGTATTTCAAGGCAGGTAGTAGTGGTGGGGTAATTAGGGGGTATTTTGAGGCAGGTAGGAGTGGTGGGGTAATTAGGGGGTTGTTCGAGGGGAATAGTAGTTGTGGGGTAATTAGTTTTTTTGGGGGGTAGTTAGGGGGTATTTCAAGGCAAGTAGTAGTGGTGGGGTAATTAGGGGGTATTTTGAAGCAGGTAGTAGTGGTGGGGTAATTAGGGGGTATTTTGAGGCAGGTAGTGGTGGTGGGGTAATTAGGTTGTATTTTTTGGCAGATAATACTAGTTGGGTAACTAGGGGGTATTTTAAGCGAGATAGTAGTGCTAGGGTAATTAGGGGGATTTTGAGGCTTTTAGTATTGTGAGGGAATTTATTGGGTATTTTGAGGGAAATAGTAGTAGTGGGGGTAATTAAGGGGTATTTTGAAGTGGGAAGTAGTGTTAAGGTAATTCGGTGGAGTTTGAGGCAAATAGTGGTGGTGATGTAATTAGGTGATATTTTGAGGCAGGTAGGAGTGGTGGGGTAATTAGGGGGTAATTTGAGGCAGGAAGTAGTGATGGGGTAATTAGGGGGTATTTTGAGGCAGGTAGGAGTGGTGGGGTAATTAGGGGGTATTTTGAGGCAGGTAGGAGTGGTGGGGTAATTAGGGGGTATTTTGAGGCAGGTAGTAGTGATGGGGTAATTAGGGGGTATTTTGAGGCAGGTAGTAGTGGTGGGGTAATTTGGGGTTAACTTGAGGCAGGTAGTAGTGGTATGGAAATTAGGGGGTGTTTTGAGGGGAATAGTCGGTGTGGGGTAATAAGGGGATATTTTGTGGCAGGTAGTAGTGGTGGGGTAATTAGTTTTTTTTTTTAGGGGAATAGTAGTTGTAGGGTAATTACGTGCTTTTTTGGGGCAGGTGGTGGTGGTGTGGTAATTAGGGGGGCATTTTGAGGGATTACGTGGGTGCATGGAAATTAGGGGGTATTTTGAGGCAGGTAGGAGTGGTAGGGTAATTAGGGGGTATTTTGAGGCGGGTAGTAGTGGTTTGGTAAATAGGGGGTATTTTGAGGGGAATAGTAGTTGTGGGGTAATTAGGGGGTATTTTGAGGCAGGTAGGAGTGGTGGGGTAATTAGGGTGTATTTCGAGGGGAATTGTACTTGTGGGGTAAAAAGTTTTTTTTGGGGGGCAGGTGGTAGTGGTGTGGCAATTAGGGGGTATTTCGATGGGAATAGTAGTTGTGGGTAGTTAGGGGGTATTTTGAGGCAGGTAGTAGTGGTGGGGTAATTTGGGGTTATCTTGAGGCAGGTAGTAGTGGTATGGTAATTAGGGGGTATTTTGAGGGGAATAGTCGGTGTGGGGTAATAAGGGGATATTTTGTGGCAGGTAGTAGTGTAAGATTTGTAAGATTTTTTATTCAAGCAATATTCACGGTTTACAATGCGATATTCTTATGTTGAACAAACACTAAATACATACAAGTTAGTTTACAAGCAAGTACATAGGTTTGTATTTTAGGTCAACCATAAAGTCGACTGAAGCGGACAGTTTAAATGATTAAACATTATTAATCAGAAAAATATAGACATATCTCAGATATTTTAACATTCAGTTGAAAGTATGGAGTGTTGGCGAACTCCGTGTCTTGGTTTGTATGTCAAGTTTGCCTTGGTTATGTTACAAGTGGGAACATGATTAACATAATGACATTGATGTTGGTGAGAGCACTGCTTATGCAATGAACAGGTCACCGCTCGCATGGGAATTGCGTTGAATAAGAAAAAGAAAAAGGTAATGGGAGCAGTGCTTATGCACTGGACTTGCCACGTAGAAGTGTATGTTTGAGTAAGTGATAAAATGCATTAAAGTATAGCTGTTGATGTGATCATGTCTCCTCGTCCTTCAGTATAGATATGGTATAATCAGCTTTATGGGAGTAGTGCTTATGCACTAGACTTGCCAAGAGTGTATTGAAATTAAAATCCAATGATATGAGCAGCTCAGTGGGAGTAGTGCTTGTGCACTAGACTTACCAGTAATGCAATGAAGCTGAGGTCTGAGAGTGGAACCATCATACTGTAATTTAAATGTGTGTTTCCGATTACTTAATTAATATACAAAGTACTACTTGGTGGGAGTAGTGCTTGTGCACTAGACTTACCAAAAGTGCATATTCTGTCTGTTTACTTATTTAGTTATGCTAACAGACCGTGTCTTAGCTTGATCTGTGTGAAATCTATTTTTTCAATAACATTCTTAAAACTGGAGCGAGTTTCAAGTTGCTGGGTGACAAGATCTAATGAATTCCACAAAGTCGATCCTCTACACAGTGGTGATTTTTTTTACCACATGTAACTTATCTCTAGGGGTTTTGAAACGGATTTTATTCTCAGCCCTTGTACGTGGATTCTCAGCTATGATTACATTATCTGACACTTTAGATAACTTATGCATGTGTAGTAGTAGCTGACAGTCTCGTCGTGAAACAAGCCTAGCCATGTGCCTCTACATGGGTTAAAAATCGACACGTGCGACACGGCGACACGGGGGTTTTAAAAATCGACACGTGCGACACGGGGGTTTTAAAAATCGACGGACACAGACATCCTTATAATGCCCTAGTATGTTCTATATACATAAAAATCGACACAGTGACACGGCCCTTTTGCTAAAGATCGACTTGGCGACACAGTCAAAACTGAGGGGACCCATGTAGAGGCACAGCCATGTCACACAAGATATGTAGGTCATCCTGAGTTATGTCTCTTGGATTTCTTATACCCTGGCTAGCCCTCAGACCTCTATTTTGAATCGTCTGTAAACTCTTCTGATCCAACTGGGTGGCGCAATCTAGAATGAAACTGCAATATTCAAGAGATGGCAGAATACAGTGTTTATAAATTTCAAGACATGTATCATTATCAATGGAATCTCTTATACGATGAGTTCTTTTAATTTTGTACCCGCAGCTTTTTCTGATCCCAGCAAGATGAGTTTTCATGGTGAGGTTCTCGTCTAGAGTGACCCCTAGATAACAAAAACTTTTGACCTTAGCAATGTTGACATTGGCAATTTTTAGGGTGGGGTCGACAATTGCGTTAGTTTTCGGCCGAGTACCATATATGACCTGCATCGTTTTTTCACTATTAAAAGTGAGTCTATTTAATGCACACCATTCAGTGATAAGGTCAAGGTCAGGCTGGCCAATGCGACCTATGTCATCAGCGGATTTGCCCTCGGTTATCATAACAGCATGGTCAGCATATAGTATGATCTTAGAGTTTTCAGCAACTGTTGGAAGGTTATTAATATACACAGAGAAAAGCAGAGGGCCTAAGATCGACCCTTGGGGGACGCCATAGGTGACCCTCGTTGGCTTAGAAATTTTGCCATTTGCAAGAGTGCAGTGGATTCTATTACTTAGATAGCTTTTGAACCATCTCAAGACGGATCTGTTAGAACCCATGGCCCCCAGCTTATCCAGGAGCCTGCCATGATGGACTGTGTCAAAGGCTTTCCTCATGTCTATAAATAGACATGAGGAAAGTCTTCCACGACCGATGGCCGCATAAACGTGTTTGGTCATCTCATGAACTGCGTCTGCTGTAGACCTGCCAGGAGTGAAGCCGTATTGAAAATCTGATAATAATTTGTTTTCTAACATGTAATCAATCAACTGGCCATGGACCACACGCACGTAGTGGTGGGGTAATTAGTTTTTTTTTTTAGGGGAATAGTAGTTGTAGGGTAATTACGTGCTTTTTTGGGGCAGGTGGTGGTGGTGTGGTAATTAGGGGGGCATTTTGAGGGATTACGTGGGTGCATGGAAATTAGGGGGTATTTTGAGGCAGGTAGTAGTGGCGGGGTAATTGGGAGGTATTTTGAGGGCAATAGTAGTTGTAGGGTAATTCGGGGGTATTTTAGGGCAGGTAGTAGTGGTTGGGTAGTTAAGGGGTATTTTGAGGCAGGAAGTAGCTGTTTGGTAATAAGGGTCTTTTTCGAGGCAGGTAGTAGTGGTGGGGTAATTAGGGGGTATTTCGAGGGGAATAGTAGTTGTAGGGTAATCAGGGGGTATTTTGGGGCAGGTAGTAGTGGTGTGGTAATTAGGGGGTATTTTGAGGGAAATTGTGGTTGTGGGGTGATTAGGGGGTATTTTAAGGCAGATAGTAGTGGCGGGGTAATTGGGTAGGATTTTTGGGCACATAGTAGTGGTGTGGTAGTTAGGGGGTATTTCGAGGGGAATAGTAGTTGTGGGGGTATTTTGAGGCTTGTAATATTACAGCGGCAATTCAAGGGTGTTTGGATGCACAATAGTTGTGGAGTTATGAGAGGGATTTTGAGGCGGGTAGTAATAGTGTGGTAATCAGGAGGTATTTTGAGGGGAATAGTAGTTGTGGGGTAATTAGGGGGTATTTTGAGGGGAATAGTAGCCGCAGGGTAATTAGGGGGTATTTTGAGGCAGGGAGTAGTGTTTGGTTTAATAGGGGGTATATCAAGGGGAATAGTAGTTGTGGTATTATTAGGAGGTATGTTGATGCAGGCAGTAGTGGTGGGGTAATTAGGGGGTATTTCGAGGGGAATAGTAGTCGTAGGGTAATTAGGGGGTATTTTGATGCAGGCAGAAGTGGTGGGGTAATTAGGGGGTATTTTGGGGCAGGTGGTAGTGGTGGGGTAATTAGGGGGTATTTTGGGGCAGGTGGTAGTGGTGGGGTAATTAGGGGGTATTTTGAGGGGATTAGTAGTTGTGGGGTAATAAGGGGGTATTTTGAGGCTAGTAACATTACAGGGGCAAGTTAGGGGTGTTTGGATGCACAATAGTTGTGGAGTTATGAGAGGGACTGGAGGCGGGTAATATTGGTGTGGTAATTAGGGGGTATTTTGAGGGGAATAGTAGTTGTTGGGTAATTAGTGGGTATTTTGAGGCTTGTAATATTACAGGGACAATTCAGGGGTGGTTTGATGCACAATAGTTATGGGGTTGTGAGAGGGATTTTGAGGCAGGTACTATTTGTGTGGTAATGAGGGGGTATTTTTAGGGGAATAGTAGTTGTGGGGTAATGAGGGGGTATTTTGAGGGGAAAAGTAGTTGTGGGGTAATAAGTGGGTATTTTGAGGCTTGTAATATTACAGGGGCAATTCAGGGGTGTTTGGATGCACAATAGTTGTGGAGTTATGAGAGGCATTTGGAGGCAGGTAGTAATTGTATGGTAATTAGGGGGTATTTTGAAGGGAATAGTAGTTGTGGGGTAATTAGGGGGTATTTTGAGGCTTGTGATATTACAGGGGCAATTCAGGGATGGTTTGATGCTCAATAGTTACGGGGTTGTGAGTGGGATTTTGAGGCAGGTACTATTTGTGTGGGGTATTTTGAGGGGAATAGTAGTTGTGGGGTAATTAGGGGTATTTTGAGGGGAATAGTAGTTGTGGGGTAATTAGGGGGTATTTTGAGGCATGTAATCTTTGTCGGGGTAATTAGGGGGTATTCGAGGGAAAAAGTGGTTGTGGGTTAATTAGGGGGTATTTTAAGGCAGGTAGTAGTGGCGGGGTAATTGGGGGGATTTTTGGGCACGTGGTAGTGGTGGGGTAGTTAGGGGGTATTTTGATGCAGCTAGTAGTGTTGTGGTAATTAGGGGGTATTTTGAGGGGAATAGTAGTTGTGGGATAATTAGGGGGTATTTTGTGGCAGGTAGTAGTGGTGTGGTAAATAAGGGGTATTTCGAGGGGAATAGTAGTTGTTGGGTAAATCGGTTTTTCTTTAGGGCAGGTGGAAGTGGTGTGGTAATTAGGGGGTATTTTGAGGGGAATAGTAGTCGTAGGGTAATTAGGGGGTATTTTGATGCAGGCAGAAGTGGTGGGGTAATTAGGGGGTAATTAGGGGGAATAGTAGTTGTGGGGTAATAAGGGGTATCTTTGTGGCAGGTAGTAGTGGTGTGGTAATTAGGGGGCATTTCAAGGGGAATAGTAGTTGTTGGGTAATTAGGTTTTTCTTTGAGGCAGTTGGAAGTGATGTGGTAATTAGGGGGTATTTAGAGGGGAATAGTAGTTGTGGGGTAATTAGTTTTTTTTTTGAGGCATGTAATCTTTGTTGGGGTAATTAGGGGGTATTCGAGGGAGAAAGTGGTTGTGGGGTAATTAGGGGGTATTTTAAGGCAGGTAGTAGTGGCGGGGTAATTAGGGGGATTTTTGGGCACGTGGTAGTGGTAGGGTAGTTAGGGGGTATTTTGATGCAGGTAGTAGTGTTGTGGTAATTAGGGGGTATATTGAGGGGAATAGTAGTTGTGGGATAATTAGGGGGTATTTTGTGGCAGGTAGTAGTGGTGTGGTAATTAAGGGGTATTTCGAGGGGAATAGTAGTTGTTGGGTAAATTGGTTTTTCTTTAGGGCAGGTGGAAGTCGTGTGGTATTTAGGGGGTATTTAGAGGGGAATAGTAGTTGTGGGGTAATTTGGGGGTATTTTGATGCAGGCAGTAGTGGTGGGGTAATTAGGGGGTATTCGGAGGGGAATAGTAGTGGGGTAAAAAGGGGGTATTTTGAGGCTAGTAACGTTACAGGGGCAATTTAGGGGTGTTTGGATGCACAATAGTTGTGGAGTTATGAGAGGGATTTGGAGGCGGGTAGTATTGGTGTGGTAATTAGGGGGTATTTTGAGGGGAATAGTAGTTGTTGGGTAATTAGGGGGTATTTTGAGGCTTGTAATATTACAGGGGCAATTCAGGGGTGGTTTGATGCACAACAGTTATGCGGTTGTGGGAGGGATTTTGAGGCAGGTACTATTTGTGTGGTTATGAGGGGGTATTTTGAGGGGAATAGTAGTTGTGGGGTAATTAGGGGGTATTTTGAGGTGAATTGTAGTTGCAGGGTAATTAGGGGGTATTTTGAGGCAGGGAGTAGTGTTTGGTTTAATAGGGGGTATATGGAGGGGAATAGTAGTTGTTGGATAATTTGGGGGTATTTTGTAGCAGGTAGTAGTGGTGGGGTAATTAGGGGGTATTTCAAGGGGAATAGTAGTTGTGGGGTAATTAGGGGGTATTTAGGGGGTATTTTGATGCAGGCAGTAGTGGTGGGGTAATTAGGGGGTATTTCGAGGGGAATAGTAGTTGTGGGGTAATTAGGGGGTATTTCTATGCAGGCAGTAGTGGTGGGGTAATTAGGGGGTATTTCGAGGGGAATAGTAGTTGTTGGGTTACTAGGTTTATCTTTGGGGGAGGTGGAAGTTGTGTGGTAATTAGGGGGTATTTCGAGGGGAATGGTAGTTGTGGGGTAATTAGGGGGTATTTCTATGCAGGCAGTAGTGGTGGGGTAATTAGGGGGTATTTCGAGGGGAATAGTAGTTGAGGGGTAATTAGCGGGTATTTTGTTGCAGGCAGTAGTGGTGGGGTAATTAGGGGGTATATCGAGGGGAATAGTAGTTGTGGGGTAATTAGGGGGTATTTTGATGCAGGCAGTAGTGGTGGGGTAGTTGGGGGTATTTCGAGGGGAATAGTAGTGGTGTGGTAATTAGGGGGTATTTTGAGGCTTGTAATATTACAGGGGCAATTCAGGGGTGTTTGGATGCACAATAGTTGCTGAGTTATGAGAGGCATTTGGAGGCAGGTAGTAATGGTATGGTAATTAGGGGGTATTTTGAAGGGAATAGTAGTTGTTGGGTAATTAGGGGGTATTTTGAGGCTTGTGATATTACAGGGGCAATTCAGGGGTGGTTTGATGCACATTAGTTATGGGGTTGTGAGAGGGATTTTGAGGCAGGTACTATTTGTGTGGTAATGAGGGGGTATTTTGAGGGGAATAGTAGTTGTGGGGTAATTAGGGGGTATTTTGGGGCAGGTGGTAGTGGTGTGGTAGTTAGGGGGTATTTTGAGGGGAATAGTAGAGCTTCTCAGAGGGTCTGAATACAGGGGTGAGGACCTTGGGTCTATAGCCAGTATTGCATGATGGGGTCACATCTGCATATAAAGCCAGATGCACCGAGGGCTGGTGCGGGGCATGCGTGACCCTAGCATGCAATACAAGCTTTATTACATGACCAGAAGACATTTTTCTAGTCCTCCTACCTCTTAGTTGTCGTTCACATCGCAAATTTAATTGTTTATATCGTTAATTTGCATCGTTTACATCGTCCTCTGCTTTGTTTACATCGCCGTCAGTGCCCTATCACGTGACCAAATTGCTGCCTTCTGATTGGTCTAGAGCAGCAAAAAGCGTACCACACGGCCAGGTGGTATGCAAAAGCGTACCACACCCCCGTGAGGTACGCTTTTATTGGTTATACAAACACAGGATCGTATTTATAACGTTAGGTCGTGTAATAAACAAGTATCACACCTTTAACTCTTCTTTGAGGCCCGCATAGTGCTACAGTTTGATTTGCCCTTTCTTAGAGTGATGTATTTTTGCCACCCTGGGGAGTCTATTTGAAAGGGGTGCATTCTGATATCATCATGCTGAGGACCATGCTACTCTTGGAGGGTTCCTGATAAAGTTGGTTAAAGTGGAATAAAGGTTGTTTTATTTTTAGACAAAGCTTATATAATGGGTAGATAATACAAAATCTTTATCTTCGCTTAGAATTTAAAATGCAAACCTAAGGAGGATTTCATTATTATGAGGTAGCAATTTTGATTACGGATTTCTGTCTGTTTAGAAGGATATTAGTAAAAATGTGTTACATTGCAAAAACTCCTGTCTATGACGACTGTTATAATGCACTAATTAAGCTACCTGACACTTCCTGGATAATCAGGAGTCATGCTGTATTCAGCCTCCCAGTAAGCCATGATTACCTGGTAGGGTTAATTAATAGGGTTAGGGATAATGATGGACCACCTCAGGGATGATTACCTGCTCTATTGGCCCTGACAGATCCTAATAACACCAGTAGTGCTAGTTAATTACCATGGTGTCAGGCCCCTTCCCTGGTCCACAATCCAGGAGAATATGAGTTACATACTTTTATCTCTTATCCTTAGGTCAGAGAATCTATCAGGGGGTAATACACCTGTTTTGTTTATGGACATGTCCAATTTCCGGATCATTCTATGAGCAAGAACCATGGTTTTTCTGTAAAGATGGAGTACAGGAAAATACAAATGATGATTGAAAGGCTTTTGGTGGAAGCACAACTTGATTTGATATTTTAGACAATTCGTGACCATCAGTGCTGCACATTGGTGGATTGAAGCTGTGACTTTATATTGACTTTCTGTCAGGTCCCTCATAACAAACACAGGCTGTCATAGAGCACAGAGTATCTCTGCACATAAAGCCTCTATGATATTACCCTAATATTGGCTCTGTTGGCTCTCCCATAGGTAATATTACTTTGTGATGTCCTATTATTTGAAGGTTTAGGATGTTTCCCCAGTTCCTCTATGATACTACACTTTTTATCTGTACAGCCTAATCCCCAAATGGCAATTCCATGGGATATATTAAAATGACTTTATCTGTTCATTTCATGCCAATGATACAGTGTGAAAGCAACATTTATGTAACTTCAGTATACCTGGTCTAATGAACTGCTTCAAGTCCTTCAGAATCAAGTTACATAGTTATTATAGCCATGTGGTTGATCAAATTACCTCAATCTAACTGTAATTGCCATTGATTGCTTTTTGGTTGACCCTAATTGATGGTTTATCTGCTTTTATCTCATTGAAGGTTACTGGTAATGCACATCTTGTGACATGCATAATGGCAGTTTTCCACCTATTAAAGGTGCAGTAATAGAAGTCTGATTCCCCAGCTCCCTCGCACGAACTACTGCTACTACTACGTTCATTGGCAAAGTGACGGTGTCACTTTCTCATCTCATATGGCTCCCTGGTTCCTCATAAGGAAGTCGGCCTGCCATCCAGCACTTGGGACCTTTATGTTATAAACCCCATATCGGTGCGGTTGGCTCTCCTTGGGGTGGCCATTCTATAGGGAGCAGCGGGAAACAGAGTTATTCTGCTATTGAGCAGGATACAGTGTCAAAAACATTCATATAACTCCAGCAGAATATCACCAACTAAAAATATTGGTTCAATGACCTTAATTGTTCAAATGCAGTGGCTCTTTACATTACCTGGAGAAGGATGCATATCACATCTCATGGCTATTACTCATTATGTAAAGGTATTGTTAAGTTTCGGTTGCTCCTTGTTGTCACTATGCCTCTTTTGACTCTTCTGCTAACATTTGAGCCCCCTAGTGTGCTAACACATAAATATCCCAGACACAAAATTCCATAAGGATATGTACCTCCTCAGGATAATAGTGAATGATTCAACAACAACAAATCCAAAAACATGGTAAATTCCAGGTCGTAACTAATAGAAATGTGTTTTTAGTAGAAACCAGATAAATAAAGCTCAAGTTAGACAAGACAAGAATCTCTATAAATCTATTTGGCTGTAATTGGAAAGTATATAACTACTGACACCCAGAGTATTCCAGCTTTTTAGTTTTAAAATATGGCCATCAAGGGAAAATAGTTCATAATTCAACATACACACAACAATATTTTACTCCTATGTGTGCTTGCTAGTGTGTTAATAAACATACATATCCCCCCAAAAAAATCCATTTATTTACCTCCTTGGGATAAAAATGAACAATTCAACAACCTCTCCCAGAAGATTGAAGGTAAATTAGAATCTTAACTAATAGAAATGTGTTTATAAATAAGAGAAACTAGATCAATAAAGCTCAAGTTAGACAAGACCCGAATCTATATCTATCTGGCTGTAAAGGGCAGGTACATAACTCCTGACACCAGGAGTATTCCAGCTTTTAAGTTTTAAACCATGGCCATCAAGAGAAAGGTAGTAAATGATTTAACATATAGAATTTAATGCAAATTATTTACACATATCACCACACAACACTTTTATGACTGTATATACCACTGACCTGACTGAGAATGTGGCTCACACATGTAAGGTTGCAACATTTTGTTTCAATATCCACTTATTTTCCTTTATCAATCTATTCATGGCCTTCTTTCATCTTTTACTGATTACTAGATGTGTGATAGTAAAATGGCTACCTTTGTAGACCTCAGGCTTTCACCTCATCAACAGCCGTTGGCTTGTGAGGGGCTACAAAGGCCACTGTATTACTGATGGTCAGTGGGGCTCAAAGACCAGAAGAATAGCTTCTGAGGACTTTAGAAAGCTCCTTTCATGTCTTTGTGGGCATAAATAAGGCTTTTCTACCGTAGGGCGAGGCAGTACAGCAGCTCCTGTTTCCAGTGAGCTGTTCCCCTTCCATGGGCAGCTCAGTGCTACCCAAGAGACTATCAACAACAATGTATGATTAGCTTCACTGAGCAGCAGCCACTAGAGCTGCTCATGCCCTTGAGCTGCTCCCCATGCTGATGCTCACAGCTCCCCATGAGGCTGTCAACAACAACGTACATGGTTAGCAAGAAGAGGGTTTAAAGGTGAACTCACAAAATCATTTATTCATCCTTAACATAGTTTTTTTTCTCTCTAATTTTTCTCTCTTGTCTTGTAGTGGATTTGATAAGAATCTGCAAAAGCAGGTTCAAAGACCTTATGTCTGTACTCTACAGTGCTATTTCATCTGCCATAGCTATCTTGTGGGAAAGAAAACTATGAAATATTTTACTAAGAAGGAGGTGAAACTATGCACAGTGTATACTGTATATGGCAAGGCCACTGCTGCCATCAGCAGCATGTCTTAGACATGCAACTCTTGTCTGGCACAGTGGAACATGAATCAGTGTTGCATGTTTAACTGGGTACCTTAAGGGTACAGCACTTTGGCAGCTGCTGCAGATAAAATCTATCTATTAAATCTCTGCAGAATCAGAAAACAGTGGGGCGGAGTCATTGAGGAAAATACTATGAATTGCATTGCAGTCACACAGTATGAACATGTATAGAATACAAACAAAAATGAGAAAGATATTCTTGACTTCTCGTTTAAACTAGGATATGGCCCACATCATTTCATGAAAAATATCTTTTAATGTTTTGCTGTACTGGGTAGATTACACTACTTGTTTAGATAAAAACACATTTCTGAGATTGGTTCTATGAAGTGAGAGTGCAATATGCCATCATATTATAAGTGAGCTTGCCATAACAAGGTGTCTGTAAAGGTAAAGTGTGAAGCAGTATCAGACATTGATAGCCTTTTAAGTCAAGGCCTCATTAACCACTTTTTCAGACACTTAGTGTAGCTATACAGTATAGGAGTCTAGCAGTGCCTACAGCGGCCACTAGGTGGTGTGTATGCAGGCCCCTCCCATACGCCCGGGCAGTAAGGGATTATTTATAGACCTCTGGCTGACTCAGTTAGCAATTAACTTGTTTCACCTGCTCCTATCATGACAATGCAACGTCAGTGGAAACTTTATTGGGTGTTTTTTGGTGGGATTCTAGTAGCAATGACCAGGGTTTGGTAGACTTAATTTGGCAGGTGGGTGAGGTGGGGTAGGGTAACAAATCAACAATAACAAATATCCTAAAATTATATCTCTGAAACAACCAATGTAAAAAGTGCAAGGGTCATTATTGTGTATGTTTATTGTGCTTGTACCTACCCAGTCCCGGGCCCTGACTGTACGTTTACAGTCTGGGAGATTACTTATGTCTACATATCTACACTGGACCACATACCCCCTATACTGTATAGGCATACTAGTATCAGCAACCAGGAGAGTGTGGGTTCGAACCCCACTCTGGCTTAATTACTAGTACTGCTGATATCTGCATATTATATCTAAATTGATATAATCTACCTATTCACTTATCTATTAGCTAACTTAACCATATCAATTAAGGTGGATTTATGCTTCAAATGGTCTGAATAAATTATGTAAAAAAACGAACCTACATTTTTGCCAAGGTGGGATTCAAACCCATGAGGCTATACCCAACATATCTATGTCATTCATAATCATGTGACCATTGCTAACTTATCAGTGGTTGAGCTCATTAAGAAATGATCCAGGATCCTGGATCATTTTCTAAGTAGGATAGTCTTCATTAGATACAAATTTGTCCAGGCCCAGTACCGCCTAACTGGGCCTGGAGAGGTCGAGGCTGGTACCTACCCTGCCTGGGGACAGATTGTTTTGTCAGGGGTTCTCACAAAAGTAGTGGTTCACTTGGAGACTGAACAAAACTAACCAGCTCTTTTTGCCAGTTTTTATTTCAAACCTATACACATAGCAGTGGTCTTAGTAATAACATCTAAAATGAATATGATTTAACAAGTATTTACAATAACTATGAGTTATATTGCATTTCTAATTCCCTAAAGGAGGGTGAATCCTGTAGCTCTATGATAGTATAACTATGATTCTGTATCTGTGGCTAACAAAAAAGAAAGCAATCCAGTTGTAGGGTTTCTGCCTGAAGTGGAAGCACATCAACAGCTAATGGGGCAATTGGCTGAGACTAATTTGGCCACTGGGTCTCTAGTTCCCAGGGGCTTCTTATCAACTATGGTAAGTCTACTTCCCCGGGATCAATCAATGGAAAGAAAAAATTGAAATGTATCCCTCATGACTACCACATCTATGTCCTAGAGCCCGGAATAGAGGTATATTGCCTAGTTAATTTTACATTGCATTTCTTTTCCTAATGGCTTTAATTCAAGTTATAACAAAAATATATGTGAAATCTAATTTACTTTTGAACTCTTAACAGTGGATGTTCGAAATATGCTTTAGGAACAACAATAAACCATGTTTTTTAAAATGTCAAAACCAAGCCCATAAATTCAAGCAACAGGAGTAGTACGCAAATAAACAGTCAGTTACCTTTTTGGTCACTTTGCTGCAGAACCTCCAAATTGTTCCTTGCTCTACCAGTGACCTTTGGTCTAGCAACATTAGTGTCCTCCAACAATGAGGTACTAAGAGAGATGTATTTGATCATCCAGGCACTCTTCTAATCTAGAACAGCACTGTTGTTGGCTCCATTTGTTGCTACAGGTCCATTGAAAAATGCCACCATCTCCTCTGTCAAAGGGATTACCCATTTTACTAAGGAACTTCCAAACTGGTTTTGAACTGCCAAGCTGGTTTTGCATATCAAAGTGAGAGAAGAGATGCATCATTTCCATCTTCGTCTTCAGAATTTCTGAAGCTATTGTCTAGAGGGGGTTTAGGCAATGATTATCTGACTTATAAATTTATCTTTGAAATTAGGAATTGAGTATTTCGTTTGGTATATAACATGATTTGAATAGGTAAAATGTCACACGCTAATGAAAAATCACATGGGTGGCTGCATAATGATACCTAGCTTATTATTTATCCCTGTGATTGATAGTGAAGAGGAATCTTTAGATTGGATCAAAATGTCTCATCTGTTAACCATTATTGCTGCCTTGCACCATAATGGATATCTACCATATTCAAGGGTGTGTTTTATTGTCATCCACAGCTCTGAATATTAGTGTAATGGATCCTCTTTATCATTACTCAGAGATGTCTGGAAGGGCAAAGTATAAAAGTGGGATCATTAAAAGTTACTTGTGAGGACAACTTCGGTAACAAGATTTGTTCCTAATGTGGTTCATCTATGATATTCAAATGTAGAAACTAGCAAACACTGAGGTGGGACACTCAAAGAGCAATGAACTATATTTTCTATAATGGTTACAAATGCAATACTTTCTACAGCCTGATGAGTCAATATATGGATATACGAATGCCTGGCTCTATACTGCAATCGTGGCCTACCATGCAGTATCTGAAGAGTGTTAGATATCCTATGTTGTTAGCCTTGTTCCTTTGTTCGAATTATGACCAATGCCACACACAGGATAAGCCCCTTCCCCAGGGATATTATTAGGTCTTCAACCAGTAGATTGTTTACCCTCATCTGCACCCTATCTGCACCCTGTCCCACCCCTGGAGACCAGAGGCATTTGATGAAGCGGTTCATACTGACCAGACTGCTGTCATATATGTAGATTACTCCCCCATAGGATGTCTCCCCACACCCATGAGCGGCCTACAGCACAAGGTGGGGCCTGAATCAGGATTAACCCTCATCCTGCAGGGGCCTGCTGCCTACAGCAGTGAATTTTGACCATATGTCCATGCCCTGCACTAGCCCTGATACTTCTGGGACTAACTGTGTAGATACAATGCCATGGTGAAATACCATTATAGACCTCCCCCTCTCGTTTCTAGTACACCCATTGTACTGTAGCTGAAGTAGAACATTATTGCATATCCTTCTGCAGTTACAATGTAAACTGACAATCTAATGTCCACCATACCTAAAATTCTGAGCTTATCCCTGCATTTCCTACTGCAATCCTTACACCCACAAAATTGCCTTAATGTCTGTAATAATTAGCTTGCTCTGGGAAATCAGTCTGGGATATTTGAAAGGGAGCAGTTGCCCACTTGTGGAGTGGAGATGGAATTGTATCTGTAATGTACTCCTTTATGATGCACAGTCTCCCTGTCTAATTTAGAAGTGCCATTGGCAAATGTAATTAAGAAGCTCACTTAAAATCATTATACGCATACACAGTCTCCAGCCATTCTGCATCCAAGTAATATACACTATGGTAATGTTAACGTCCCATTTAGCTACACAGTGATGCCATAGCTTCTGTCTATTTCTGATGATTTCACTAACTGAGACTCAAAGCTGTATTTAGTGCATTCCATCAGGTATCTATTACTGTTTGGGCATTCATTATCATAGAATTTCACCTATAATGTCAAACCAGTCTACTTCTGTTCATCTCATCCAAATATCCAAGTCGCTAATGCACCATTGCAGAAATTGGCAAAAGGTTAACAGAGCTTCAGGCACATCTAGACTTTGCACTGAGTTGTTGAAGACATCCTTTTCTCCTTTTTGTATTGTCTGGAAAATTCTCCTTCCTTCCTGCACAGTTTTACAGTTGTCTGCTGTAATCTAACCTTTGTAATATAGAGCCTTGGAGGGGTGAAGTTGACATCTGCTTTAGCCTTTAAGGGCTGGTTACTTGCTGTGGCCTAAAACCGCCTAGACTGCATTGATAATTCATGCCAACCTTGCAAGTTTGATACACTTCTGGGAGGAGAGGATCATATACTAAACCAAAAGCAGTTGCATGCCAGGTCTCTAAAAGTACATGACAATGGATGAAAATAAAATTTAACGCATCATTTTGACCTTAAAGGATTAACGGAACGGGAAATTAGAAAACTGTAGGTATGGGAGACTGAAGATGATTATCCTGACAACACTCTGTACTGAGCCTTACATGGCAGAAGTGTGGGCGGACAAGGACCTGCATCATGCTAAGTAAAAAAAGCTGTATGTTACAGTCTGCTGTGAAGGATGTTAGACATAGACACACACATTATGTCTCAGCACGGCAGGCAGTCAGATAATCAGTGTCAAACATTGTGTTTCTAATGTCTCATGAAGGTGCTTTGTTCTATAATTTGCTGTTGGCACAGCTATTGTTGTTTATGGCTCCCATTATAGTCACGAAACTCACGTCTGACACAGTAAAACATTAAACACGTCACACAGTTAACTCAATGTCACAGGAGCAGTACTCACAGAAGAAGGTTGTCTCAATGTTCCTGATAAGGGCTGAAACATTGATCAGGCATAGGGCTGCCATATGATTATAATGACAGTAGATTGTAGACAGTTCTGTGGGATACACAGGAATGTTGTTCTAAGGTAAATAAACAGGCAACAATACAGTTAGAAGTAACCATTAGAATGCAAGGGTTGAGTAAAATCCTTGATGGTACACATAACATGGATTCTATTCAGCCAGTTACCACTTACTTTTATTTTTACAATGACTGTTCCTCCACTGATGCAGACTTAGATATTGCATATCCTGGGATTCAAATATTACCTCCCATTATATCTTACATCTATAACATTTTATTTCAGTGGTCAGTGTTGAGCTACTTTGCAATGATGAATGGTCATGATTGCTCTCAGCTTTGTAATGATGAATGGTCATGATTGCTTTCAGCTTTGCAGCTTCAGGTTTGCTGCCTGATGGCTGTACTGATGCATGAGGCACCACATGACCTCCTGTTAGTGAGACATTGGTATTCTATTCATCCTCCAGGTGTTATGAACAAACACTGTGCCTCCTGCCATATGGGCAATAATATTGGCCAGAGCCGTCACAAGCTGACAACCACATGGGGACCGGAGGCAGAACTGATAACCTTTCCTGCAGCCTTGTGATGTGGTGTCCTGTAGTGTTTTGTATTAACATCTTTATACTCGTTATCTCAAGGGAACATCACCAGCTTGCACCCTGTTGACCTCGTCCCACAAGTAATGGCAGACAGCTGTCACATGGCAGTGGGTGATTGGGGCTCCCGGTGCAGACCAAAGGTGGAGGACGGTCATTCCCTGAGACAACTGTCAGCCTACCCCTCAGTGGCTTGGCTCCTTGTTGATTAGATGCCTCAGTAGTCGGGTTCTTACCCTGGACCCAAGGAACCCCTCATCAACAGCTGAAGAGGCACCCACCAGGAATGATGAGGAGATAAGGAGTGATGAGGTACCCTGCTGAAACTCCTGTAGCCAATGGGTCCCTATTACCCAAAAGCTCCCTTAGCTGTTTTTCTTGCTAACTTGTACCTTCGTAGACAGGGTAACAAACTTCAGACAAATTCAATTAAAACAAAGATAATTACAGTATAGTAAATGGACAGGCCTCAGCCTAAGCTTTGACCTGTTGACTCCTGCAGCCAATGGGTCCCTAATACCCAAGGGCTCCAGAGCCGTTTTTCTTGCCTAAGCTTTGACCCTTTTTTTGGTGGTTTTGTTCATTGACTTCTAGAATTTATACAAAGAACATTTGTGTCCCATGTTGTGTATCACAATAACCAATCTGTATTTGATAATCATTTACATATTTTAAATCTTAATTCAGATAATTATGTTGAGAACATATACCGTAATTCCAGTACAGTAAGTTTATGGAGGAACAAAGTGGGTGAAGGATGGGGTTAGGATCTAGACATGTTAAGGCTTATACAGATCTAACATTAGTCTTTTCTCACCTCAAATCATGGCTTCCTTATGTCCAAACGTTGTCACTGCTCCCATCTCATTTGAGGTAAAGTTCCTGACAATGATGACTAATTAACTGTTAATGAATGCTTGAATGCGCTGTTCTTCCCATTGTCTTAAAGCATTGACATGAATTGAATAAATGCCACTGGCCAGTGGAAATTGACCCCATTAATTATACTTAATACAGTTAATGCCACCAAATAGTTTAATGATCTCTGATTGATATGCTGGGAGGAATAACTGAATCAAAATGTCTTATTTGTTAATTTTTGTTAAATAACGCTCAGCACAACAGATGATTAGTGTCTTTAATTTTTTATTTTACTTTCCAAGCTTAAAGTGACGCATGTTAGTGTATTTGACTTGATTGTCAGTTCCAGAAAATCCTTTCGACACTTTGAATGGTAGACTTTTTCAACTTTAATGTTTGAAAGTAAAATCAATGCGTCTGGCATTGATAACTGTGATAGAGGTTTAAAATGATTGCATGATTTTGTAAACAGTTTCATTGACCAGAATAAGGGTGTTGCCTTGTAGTTTTTATTCAAATGAAAAACAAATCTTTTCTCTACTTACTATTACAACCAGGAAGACACAGTGCCGACTTATTGCCTTGTTATTACATCCACAGCTGCTTATGATTGATACCTATATCTTTATGACAGATTGTCTTTGTTTGATCTATCATAGTGCTGCTTCATTTCAGGGGGTATTTGTATCTGATCCTATAGATTACTTCTGTGTGCCGGCAAGTATACGCAATATAATATATCATGGCAGCACTGATCCATCATATAATGCTACCATATAAACAATATCCCAGCTAACTGATGAATATCCAATATGTAAGATAGGTAACATAAAGCTGAGGATGTGAATTCTACTTCAGTGGTCCATTTATGAAAACTGACTGGTAACATTGTAAACCCTTCACTGTCTTACTGTGCCCTGCTCTGTGTTATCATCACTGCATAAATGTTTGCATTTAAGAAAAATTGAGATGCTTTAAGAGGTTTTAAGTTCAATAATGCTATGTAAATTTATGTCTGAAAGGTGGCTTTAAATGGCATTTACTCAAACTGAATATGCTTCCTTAAGGCCTGTTAACTTTACTTAAATGTGCACCTTTATGCAGTGCACAATACATTATGCAGCCCTTATAACCAACAGGCCTCCGATAGATACCAGAGAACAGATCTGTATTCAGCCTATGCTGTAGACCTGTGGGGAAGTCACAGAGAGACCTGCAATCAATGCCTGTTTGTTGTGTCATGCGGCCTAGCCTTATTTCATGTAGTAGAGAAGGAGGGTAGGCAGACCAGGGTGGGGTAGTGTGGTCCACCTGCTACAATATTGCCAGAACTGTCAGACGCCTGAGGTCACAACTTTGTCTGTTATTTTGTAGGAGGGTCTTCTATCAGACTATTGCACTAAGAGTCTTATTTATGAGCCTATTGGAATCATTTAACAGAGAATGGTACGGGTTGGGTCTGTTGTATCATTTCTCATGACACACTGAGAATATGCAAAGGGTACAAAGTGATATGTCCTCAAAGGGAATGGACAGTTATAGGAGCTCCCTAGTGGCCCATACATCATGTGACCCATTTTGTATTGACAGAATTAGGTGGTAGGCCCCCTATTCCCATTACAAATAAAGGTACAAGACCTCATTGCAGAGATTGATTGCCCATGGATTGATATCATCTCCCTCGTTGGTATTCTCATCTACCCTCTGCAGCACTGATACACTGCTATTTCATCATGGGTCGTTAGTAATGGATTTTTCTTTTATTCTTGGTACTTGTTGAATATGCTGTACTGGTATAGAGAATGTTTTCTTAAAATGGTATTTCTAAACACATGTATTTATCATGGTCTAACCCTTTCATATTAGTTCCCTTTACTTTCTCTGCTAGTGATAATTTAGTCGGGAAAGTGACACATTTATAGTGAAACTGCCCTTTAGATTCTTATTCTCCAATTAGCTTGCTCTGTATGTTATAAGAGACCTGGATTGACACAAAACAGGATTCCTCATCTCCCACGGTGAAACTGAGGGAAGTGCAGACTAACTGAACAAAGACATGAGAGTGTCACAGATTGAGACCTCTCCTTGGAGGCAGTTTGGACCGTCAGACACTTGGGAATCAATACTGCATATATATTACATGTATGGGAAGTCTGTTATGCTCTAGTCAGGATAAACCCCTACAGGGTCTGCATCTTGTACTAAGCTACTCCTGTCTGGTACCTAGAGGTAAACTTGGCCTCACCAGACCACCACGTGCAAATTGTTCCCCAAAAGGAGGTCTCTCGCAAGACGGTTTGGTGGTTTCCTTTACACACTCCTGTCAACTAAAGTGCTGTGATATGGGTTTATCCAAGCAATAGGTTGATTTGTTAACTGTGTACTGGAAACCACATTAATACTCTGGTCATGTCATGTTTTCCTGTTTGTTTCAGTTCACCCGACCAACCCTGCTCTTTTTTGGTGCAGTTTTGAAGAAATATTTTTACACTTTTTTGTTACATTTAAAGGTATTGTTGAGGGTTGTCAAAAAAAATTCGACCTACTAATCGTAGACTTTCTGCAGATGCTACCTGAAACAAACCATTTTTTTTCAAGCTAGAAGAAACCCCATGTACCTGCTATAATGAAGAAGCATGCACAGTAGAGGATCATCGTTAATCAGGGTCTATATGCTACATATTACAAGTTTTAGTTTGAATAATGATGCTATGCCTGTGGACAATACAGGGCACACCAGCCACCTGCCCTGCATAAATCAATAATCACGCTTTCATGCCCTCTTTCTTCTTTGTTTTCCCACTTTCTTTCCAGCGTCTCTCCCTGCGGTTACTTTTTTTCCAGACCTGCTTACAATTATCTTCCAGAGCTCCAAAGCCTATTCCGCTTACCTGCCCCTCCCTTGGAGAGGACATTGTTATTTCCTCTCCATATGCTCTTGCTTGAGATGGGCACTCTCTGTGATGGGGTTGGCTCTGGAGAAAGACAGTAACCCTCTCAATTATAGTTCTCATAACCAGTTTCTCAGATGGCTTTTAAAGACCAAAACATGGATGATTAAGCATTAAACATTGTTTAAAAACTATACATCAAATAAAGTGATTCATGAGACAGTGAAAACAGAACATGACCACCATAACTGTAACCAGTTAAGGCTGTGGCTTCATGTTTCTGATGAGCCTTTAATGGAGTGAAGCAAAATATAACACTAGTGCTACCAGCCCTTCAGTCCCATAGGGTTTCCATGATGCATAAATGCAGTATTAGTGAATCATTCACCAGGGATGGATTCATGCATCATGCTGACAAAAGGGAACTGTGCACTGGGACATTATGCTGCTGCTAAAGGGTTAAAGATGTAAACACAGTTAGTAGCAGTACAAATAATGACTAGTCAATGTCTAATCCAATAATCCTGCTGTAGGAGTGATCTTGTTAAGCCTTCCCTCTTTGCAATATATCATCATCAATGAGCAATTATGCAGGGTACATTCTAAAAGGAAAATTAACAGAACGTAATACATCTAACTAGCTATCTTGCCAAAGCCTATAATATACTACAATAAAGCTCTTCACCAGCCAGTTACAAGAATGTATTCCTCCTTATCTACAACCTTGCATCTTCTATTAATTCAAATCTGCAAGACCTCCACAACCAATTTTCCATAATCATTGAATATGTATGTGTCTGCAACACTATTTCTCTTTCGTTCGGCTAGGACAATATATTACGATATAACGACTAGTGTGAGTATTATTTGTGCATCTTATAGGATCCATTGCAGCATTGCCATACTTCATCAATGCAATTACCACTTAGGTTTAAACGGACTTAGTCCACATGGAAGTTATTTCCTACTTAGTCATCTAAAATGAGCCATTTTGAATAAACAAATAAAATTCCTCATATTGTCCTTAGTGGAATACTCTATAACACATGTGGCATATATTTATTTTGCTCTTTGACTTTTTGAGCTATGGCTGATTTCCCCAGGTGCTCTGACATACAAGTAGTCTTTATGAATCCCCTGAGTACTAATCATGCTGAGTAGTGGGGTGGTTAAAGGTTATTACAAAGTGTTTTTACAATGTGATAAAACCATTGGTGTATTGAGAAGTCTGCCCTAATTTACTGGAGTATTTCAGTAATATCCCATTGGACATCAATATATTAGCCTCCTGAAAGATGAACTGTCTATTCATTGAATAATAAGCCTGGACACCTTTTGACACATCAGGATTGTGGATTTATACAAAAACAATTAGTAACCTTCTTAGTAAATGTATACTGACATGTCATGTTTGGATCATCAAAGCCTTACCTATATAGAGAATTATGGAAGATGCAGTTCATCAACTCAACAATATACTTATTAGTTAACACCTTTACATCGTTATCAAGGCTCTGGTAAGACTCTTGCTCTCTATTCCTTACATGGCACAATATATAGATAGAGAATGGAAAACTAGTGACAGCCATTGTTGAATGACATTAGACATGGATGGATAGATTAGACACTGCAGACAGCCAGGTAGGCAGTCAATCTAAAGAACCACATTAGGTTAAAATGTTAAATGTCAGTTCATGTAATATTATACATTTTTCAAATTCACTACTTTCTTTCTCCCTATTAGAACAAGAGAACACCTTTCGAGTGTGTAGACAATTTTGGCAGATAGAATATGCTATTTGGAAGTGCTACCTGCGTACATATACTTTCTACCTGTAGGAGGTCACTGCTATTTTCAGTATCTCTCTTTAGACATGCAACTCACGTCTTGTTCTGTGAAACATTAAACCTCAATGTTGCATGTCTGAACAAGGACCTGAGGGTACTGTAGTAGTGCCTAAGGGTAAGTTGTAAAGTGTAGATAAACCAAAAACAGGAAGAACTATCTTGTCATTATATTTTTCAATGCGCTCACCATCTAATACATTTATGGCTCTCAGTTATCGATATAATGAATCCATGTAATAAATGTGTATGATAAGATACATGTAAAGCATCAAGTAATCTTTTTAATCAAGGAAATGATCTTGCAAAATCTGCTCTCAATTAATTTATTTCCGAACTCTTAATTGATTTCCTAATTGCAATATAAAAACATAGTTACCAGAGAGCCAATATTATATTTGAAAAAAAACATTACCAACCAATTGGAATTGGAAGTTTGGTCAAAAACATTGTAAAATCAATCTGGGAAAACACTGAGTCTCATGACCTTGAAGCAAGTCAATGAGTGCTTGGTGGACTCAGGCTGGAGTGGAGTGTGTAATAACCCATTTCCGAATATTACTGTGAGCCTCTGCCACTTCCAGGCCAGCACTGCCTATGTGTATCATTCTCCCATTTTCCTGCCTCACCATGAATTCACACAGACTAACGAGCGTTTAATCACTCAGTGCTGCCTCATGAAAAATTCACGTCTGTAGACATTCTCTATGTATGGATACCAGATGGTGTCCTGCTATTCTCAATATGGAGTTCTGACACCATGAGTATCATGGAGGTAGACAGCCATAAGTAGGGGGGGTGGTTATTCAGTCAAAATGAAGTTAGGAATGCGGGACCCATCCTAAAAGATGGTACTCATCGTGAGAAACAAGAACATGACCTTCATTTTTGATTTTGAAACCTCTAACCCCCCCGTACGCCCCCTCCGAAGATAAAAAGTTGGAAAATATTAAATTAATTCAATTTAAATTAATTTTCTTGTTTCCATGGGGTCTACCACCCTTTAAATGGACATAAAACCACTTTGATATAGAATATAAAAATACAATGCACTAAAATGAGCAGTTTTTAGGTATCTGAAAATTTCAAGATGGCCGCCATTGGCAAAAAACACCATTTTTAAGCTTTCTATGTGGTCTAACTGACATAAAATGCATAAAAAAAGTATTCTAAAATGGAAGATAAAGATAAACTGTATCAAAGGCAGATATTTCAAGGTTTTAAAAAATCCAAGATGGCCTCCATTGGCAAAAAATAGTGTTTTCCAAGCGTCAGAAATGCTATTCAAGTGGTAGAAAAGATTTAGTTTTTCTTCTTTGGCTGCAACTGAATAAATGATATGACTAAATAGTTGCAATATCACTTTCAGCCCCTCCCCCCCATCCAGTTAACTATTTTGAAAATATGAAGCATTGTGTAGTTCCGTTAAATAAATTCAATTCTTCCTACATGTTTTGAAATAAGGCCCAAAATTATCTACATGACAGTGTTTAGATGCTGTTTACAAACTCAATGGGGGCAAAGGAAGAAATCATCAATTGGCAGCAGACCCCAGCCCCTGCCCCCTGTCTGGTTTGTATGTATAGGCCTACTAGTATACTAGCCTTTATGATGGAAAGTCAGGGATTTTTGATTATGTACTGGGAGGGAATAAGCTTAGTCTCTACTGCTTTTCCAACTCCTGCTGTTACTGATGGCCAGCAATTTCAAATTTAATTATCTTTCTAAAACATATTGGGTTCTAATATCAAGCACTGACATTGATATACACACCCAACCAGTATCTACACAATAATCCAAAGTACTTAATCATACCTGCACTGTATGCTGCACTCTCAAAACTCAACTTTGAATGCACTTGTGATCAGTTTATTTCATAGTTGAGTACATAGGCATAGAAAGAAAATCTTCATTGGAGGGCCAGGGGGGGCCGCTTCTACCAACTTTGAGTATTGGTTTTTATCCATCATGTATACACGCTTACATAAGATTGTATGGAAAAGAAGTGTTGGAGACGCCTCTAGTTCTGATTTGGGGCCCAACCCCTTCTGCCCCCACTTTTTCCTATGCAGGAGAGGTAAGGATTGAAAATAGTGTGTTTTATATTACAGGTCTTGACAATTTGTTGGAAGGCCCAAACATATTCATTCCCCCCTTCCTTAGTGATTGGGGGGGGGGCTCCTTTTCCTATGCCACTGCAGTACCCCTATAAGCATGTGTCTTAAAGTTTAGCACCATTCAGCTACTAGGGAGGGGCTGTCAAAACCTAGGGGCAAATGCAAAAGGTAAAATATAATGTGTCAACAGACCTTAGATGTTGATTCATTTAACGTATTTTCATTACACATGACTACAAGCCTTGTCCAGAAACCATCATGTATTAGACAGAGTACAAGTGCCTTGCTGTATAGGAGTTACAAGCCAAGGACAGGGTAATTGTCCAAGGCACTAGGTGGGAATAATTACTCTTGCCGGCCAAGTGTGGTATGAATTTCTATATCTTACAGGGAGTCACATGCACACACCCATTATATTGTAACTGTTGGTTTTGTAATGATGATATTGGATTAGGATCATCAGGGGTCTAGGAGAAAATTATTACTAGGGGCTCCAGGGGGGCTGATGCACACTGACCCTATAAATGCATTTATATAATGTGTATAGAAAAGTGTTTGACTATCCTCTTTTATTATTGGAGGCCTATCCCTCATCCCCTGTTCCCAGCTTTCTCTATGTGGTGTGTAAATCTTGTGTATCTTTATTATATGATCTTGGCAAATTTCAGGGGGTCCCATAAGCCTAAATGTTTTGCCCCCCCCTTCTATAATCAGGGTCCAGGACCCCTTTTATACCTTGATCTTGGTTAGAAGAAATTTTCTTCTGCAGAGAATGATATTCAATGATCTATGAATTTACAATGGCGTTTATGGCTTATGGCAGCCATCTTGGATTTTTCTGAAACTTCAAAATCCTTCATTTTGGGGCAGTAGGCCATGTCAAAGTATTTTTATATAAGTTTTATGTGAGGTAGGCCACATTGGAATACAAAAATTGACAAACAGGTTGAAAAATGGTGTATTTTGCCAATGGCGGCCATCTTGAATTTTTCAGATACATCAAAATACCTCAATTTGTTGGTTTATATTTTTGTTATCCACCTCAATATAGTTTGATGTACATTTCAAGGAGGACAAACCCTGTAGAAATAAAAAATGGATTAAAATTGAATTAATTTAATATTTTCCGACTTTTTATCTTCGGAGGGGGCGTACGGGGGGGTTAGAGCTTTCAAATTCAAAAATGAAGGTCAGATTCATGTTTCTCATGATTAGTACCATCATTTAGGATGGGTCCCGCAAAAATGTTGCTCTAACCACCCCCCCTACCAATCAATTTCAATTTCAATTTGACATGAGTTTATTCTGTAATCACAAAAAATATAAAAGTACAGACGATTATATTTGTTTCCATTGAATCACAGAAGAGGTTGATACTTATAATGATACATAATATTAATTTTGCATTTCATTTACAGCACCTCCATTTCAATTATACATATTTATGTCGACCTTTGTGATAATCTGACATTGTGATTTTACTTAAGGGGGGGGGGGGTGATGATGATGAGATGATACCAAATAGTTACACACTGTCCATAATATTACATGTATATATATGCATATTTGTATATTGCTATATGTGAGCGAGACATGGGTTGAACGTAGTATATATAGGCCTGCACTTGGATAGATGACTATCATACATGGGATGAAATCTAAGTATATAATGTAATATAAGCAGGGGTGAACGTTATTCTAAATTGCTGTGAGCCTAGATCCGAGTGCAGACGTATGTCAATTTGTATCAATGCAGCCTGATAGAAAAGAAGAGGTTATATAACTGGGATTGAATTTGCAGTAAACATCCTGATGTATATGAGACATAAAGAAACACTATCCTATACTATAATCTTGAACTCATTAAGTATAGCGATAACATAACAGAAGCAAAGACAGTAACAGGATATTACAAGGAAGATCACCTTTCAATAACACACAGGATATGAGTTAACAACTTTGGTGTCTTGCAGTTAAAACAGCCCACAAAGATGTAGGAGTTCTATGAGGTCTTTTGGCTAGAGAAGGAAAGTCCTTCTGCTCTTGGCTAAGATGTGAAATAATCATTCACAGAATGGTTGTGTTTTTTTTTCGATGAGAGACATAGTCCCAAAGTAACACTAACTTAGATAAAGAAACACCCTCAAGTGAATAGCCAACTGAGCTTGACTCATTTATAGTGATTCTGTAAATGGCAATGATTGTGATTTGCTAGACACCCATTACACCACTTTTAGGTGTTTTTCTTTGACTATTACCTGTCTCACAGTCCTGCACATGAATAAAAGGATAATAAGGATGAAGGAGAAATTATAGTTCCTTCTGTCCAAAAGGGATTTTTTTCCCCAAAAGCTCCAGGCTACCTTCACTCCACCAAGTGGACAATGTTTAATCAACGCTGCATCAACATTGCATCAATATTGACAGAGTATCAGCTTAGAGACACAACTTACCAACATTTATTTCAGCAGACAAAAACAGTCAAGGCACTGCTACAGACCACCTTACATGTTTAGTCATGCTATGGTTATAATACTTCCAATGCTGAGCTAGTTCATGTAAGTTTTTGGCTTTGTGTAAGTCTATACTTGCACCAACCCCTCTACATGTACAGCACTGAGTACTGAGTCTGTAGAATAGAACAGTCATGTTCACATGCAGCAGGAGGACCCTATGCGTCTGAGTGTCTCCGAGGAAATGACATGCAATGCATTAATATCTTCATGCAGTAATGGGCATCGTCCACTGGTATCACTAATATCAAGGACCATCACAGGCCAGTGCCCAGGGCTTAAAATTGGACCCTTACTCTAGAAATTGTGTTGACACATGGTATCCAAATATGGAGAAGTAGCAGCTTGGAATCACCTCTTTTCTGTTTACTCTGTCAGCAATGTGTGGTAGATACGTGGACATGGCTCACAGTCAGGGAGTTGTCTGTGTGATGTCAACTGATGGGTACTTTGTCAGAGTAATTCCTTTTTTTAACATTGAGCATCTTGTCCTGTTTTCTACATGAGTTTGTAAGCACCATTAACACAGAAATTTGTTATTGTGTAATCCCCTAGAAATAAGTGGGATTAATGAAAACAAAATAATATTTAATATCAGTGATCACAACAGGTTTTACAGTAAAACTTCCAAAGGTACTATCAAGAACATTTATGAGTGACACTCAGCATAGCAGATTTTGAGTGCCAACCAATACTATCAGGAAGTTCCTGGCAATACACTTGTTCTGTAATGCAGTCCAGTAACACCTGACAGGGGCATTAGAGCAGGTAATAGCCCCTTAATAATCACCCGGGTGTTACATTATCATCACCTGTAACCTACTAATTGACCATAGCAGGTAATTACCACTGACTGAGGCACTGATTACACCAGGCTGCCTGCTCATCCTGGGGAAGTATTGGGTAGCTTAACGAGCCCTTTAAGGGTTGCATATTCCACATATTTCCTCATGTAGACATTGAAGTGGCCTCATACCATATTTTACTAAGATTCTGCAAAACAGACAGTAATCTGATATAAAAATGTTACTTTGTTGCATCTTTAATATGATGAAACACTTGGAAATTTGATGGAATTGAAAATGACTCCCCAGGTATTGACATTAATTGTGAATAGGGATGATGAAAACGCCCTTTTATCTACCCTTTGTATAAACTTTGATGGTTTATAACTAAAAGACGCTATCGTTATTTTATATTTAGCTCCAATTGAAAAAATAATTGATTACCATACTGGACTGTCAGTCCAACCAAAATCAAAGCAAACTCTAGCACTATGGAGACTTAGAAGTGTGATACCTTTGTAGACCGCAGGTCCTCCTCCCTGTAATCACCTCCTCCCAGGAGCTCTTGGCATGTCGGGTGTGTAGATATTAGATCAGAGGGCTGACTCAGAGGAACAGCTTTGAGGGTCTTAGAAAGCTTCTCACATGTCTTTGTCGACATAAATAAGGCTGTACAGCTACTCATCCCTCCCTGAGCTACTCCCCACCCACGTATGAGACTGCCATGATGTTAGCCTCAATAAATATGTTTGTTATGACCTTTAGGCTTGTCAGCTGTAGTACAGCAAAGATGCTGAAAGGCTCAGAATGATAGCTACTTAGGGTCTTAGAAACCTCCTCATATATACATGTCTTTGTAGTTGTAAATAAGGTTGGTATATGAAGCTGCTCAACCCTTCCTGAGCTGCTCCTCACCCAGGAGCTGCTCACAGCTACCTACCAGTCTGTCATAGACCAATATGTCCCACAGGTAATATTAAAGGGGTTAAAGATTCACTATACTCACATCAAGAGAATGAAATAGTCTAACTAGTTGCTAGCTGGGGGGGGGGGGTTGGTGGATTTTCCCCAAATGGTAATTTCTATTTCCTCCCCCCCCCCCCATCAGTTAGACAAAAGTAATCTCGACAGCCCCGCCACTTTCGGATGTTTAAATATGCCCCCCCCCGCCCCACCTAAAACCACATACGCCTCTGGAATCATGCGTATTCGTAGGTATCTAAATAAACCTTTTAAATGTTGACCCCCCCCTACATGAATGCACATACCGACCTACCTTCCTGAAACACCACAATCCTTACAATCAATGTAAGTAATGGTGGTAAGTGAGATGTGGTTTGTCAATGATTGCACCTAAGTGAGGTGTGGCCCATGGCGGCTGCCTCAGGCATTGACAACATAAAACAATTAAGGTGATATACTAATTTATGACAACAACTTCCCCTGTATTGGGTATCCTCGGTACTCTTACAGCAATGTGACCATATATGGACTATTGTGCCAGCAAAACAGGAAAACTAATTCCCTATGGACCCTGTATTTAGTCAGGAGTACGTTCAGTAATTACACATGCCTAGGTACATCAAGGTCAGGTCAGAGCAAAATACACCCTTGGGACAGGATAGATATATGATCAGAGGGCTGACTCAGAGGAACAGCTTTGAGGGTCTTAGAAAGCTCCTCACATGTCTTTGTGGACGTAAATAAGGTTGTACAGCTACTCATCCCTCCCTGAGCTACTCCCCACCCACGTATGAGCCTGCCATGATGTTAGCCTTAATAAATATGTTTGTTACGACCTTTAGGCTTGTCAGCTGTAGTGCAGTATAGATGTTGAAAGGCTCAGAATAATAGCTACTTAGGGTCATAGAAAACTCCTCATATATACATGTCTTTGTAGTTGTAAATAAGGTGGGTATATGAAGCTGCTCAACCCTTCCTGAGCTGCTCCTCACCCAGGAGCTGCTCATAGTCTAATATGTCCCATAGGTAATATTAGAGGGGTTAAAATCTCACTGTACTCACATATGCGGGTCCTTATAGGGGAAGGGGTGTAACAAGCATAATGACTACCCTTGTAGACCTAAGGTCCTTCCTCCTTTATTCACCCACTCTCAGGGGCTCTTGGCCTGTTAGAGGGTGAGGAAGGTAGTGCATTATAGATGTGGAAAGGCTCTAAAGAATGGCCTCTGAGCATCTTAGAAAGCTCCTGTCTTGTCTTTGTGTGCATATATGAGGCTTTCCTACCTTGGCGTGAGTCAATAGAGCTGGCCCTGCCTCCACCCAGCTGCAACCTTAGCTCACAGCTGCCTATACAGACCCACCTAACAAAAAAAACGTTATTTTACATCAAACAAAAGTTTTAAACTTTATATAACGTTATGCCATAGTAATGAGCCTTAGAGAAACGTTATATAACACTATGAAATGTTGTATAACGTATTTTGTTTACGATCATTTGGGATACTATCAGGTCTAATTTAAATCTTCTCTAGAGAAGGAAGGGGGTTTAAAACCGATGCTGTACCTACATCTTAAGACTTAACCTGAAAGAAAACATAATTTCATGCAGATCTTCTCTCAACTATTTTAGTCCATTCAATTAAATTCCTTTGTTGAAGCTTGGGCGCAAATGGTGACATAACTTTCTGAAAAACCTTTTTTGACTCTTCTGCCTTTAGCTATTCCTGCTGTGATATCTTATAGTCTAGAAGTCATCCTCTGTTCAGTCCAGATCCAAGTCAGATCATAATATCTTATATGTGAAATTGCTTAAGACCTAGAATTTGTTGCCCATTCCCTGCATAGGTGTGGGGGGGGGGGGGGGGGTGTATGGAAATTAGTGTAAGGTGTTTTGCAGCATATATGACTATGAGCTAGATGTCACTATGGACCTTTTGAGTTGAGGTCGCTAGGCAACTAGGATACTTGGTCTGAAAAAGCCATTACGGGTACCAAATAGGGTTTGCCGAAAGCCGTTCCAGAATGTGAGAGCCCTCTCAAACCCCTGAGATAGGGTTCCCGTAGGTGCAATGGTGTTACATATAAGCTATCCCTGAATGGTATATACCAAAAAAGCTTGCATTTTGTGAAGTTTATGAAGGCCGGATACTGCCTAACGATGTTCGATGGACGTCATGTTGTATAAGGTTTGCTATCAGATTTCCCTATATTGTAACTACATAAGTCTCATAACATGGTGACAGTAATCTTTGTGGTAATGGTAAACAATGCCCCTGACAACAATAGATTGCACAGAGTGTCCTTTGCATGCAAAAGTTCCCATAAGGAAATATATATTCAATTGTAAACAGGATATAATTTACTGTGTAATGTCTCGTTGTTAACTATTGTCAACAAAGACTATTGTCAACATGGTTTTGACCATGGGAGGGGTTCCCACCACCCCTCACATGTTTCAAAGCTCCACTTTTCTTGCATCCGTGAAGTGACAGCAGAATGTCCTGAAGTAATTAATATCTTATATGACCATGGAAGAATTGTGTAGGGCCTTTATTCAGAGGTCAGTTTCACCTGAGTGCCATTGGCCTTGATCCATTATTTATACTTCATTGACCACCAGGTGGCAACCCCCTTGCAGTTTCCTGTCTCAAACTTTACAGGTGCGGGAACAGGCAGCCTAGACTCAGCTAGTCCCAGTAAACGACGCAGCTCTGTGACGCAAGTCTAATTTCTTGACGCACTTCGTAGTGACAAACATCTCCTTGACAACAGCTTACAACTCCCTGCCTATGTCCCATCGTGGTAGATCGCTCCATGTAAGATAATAATAATCTATTCACATTACCACAATCGGCCCTATGACGTCACAGGTGATTCAGTTGGCATCATTGCCGCACCCTAGTCTCCAGAGCAAACAGCCACTTATCGGACTCTGTGCTTCTCTTTGTTTACCAGACATGTGGAAAATTACTGTGCAGCAAACTATGGCTCCAGGAACGACCACTCAGAAAATGTATGATTTGCCGAAGTTTGCTCTGGAGACTAGGCCACACTCATGATATTATTTTCATTGTCACAATCTGTCTAGTGACGTCACAGTGCCCCATGAGCCCCATGGCAGCAGCCATGGTAAACAAAAATATTATTAGGGTTGCCATGACGTTGCTGCACAACGTCATGTCTCTGCGCTCTGGGCAACCATAAACAACATATACTATCAGTCCTTTCAGTCTGAAATTGGATGGAAATAAAACCATTTCAAGGGATCAGGTTCTAAGGGCAGCATGATGTGATGCCATATGCTTTATGTGCATTTGTCATCATGTTTCCTCATGCAAGCGCTAGATGTGTAATTGGTGTGTCTAACAAATTCATTTGCAGACCTCAAGTTTGTTATTTCTCTTTTAGCCCATTCTAAACCATCTCTTAGTCCGTAAAGGGTTGCTTATGACACTACAAATGACACTACAGAAGTTCAGAGAGCCTTGGAGACTCCTAGAAGGTCCTACTCTCTGACATCAATGCTGTCCAATTCCTAAAACATAATCCAGTTCGGACACCCTGGGATACTTGTGAAGAGTATTCACTAAGATGTCACACTGCCTGTTTTCAACCCTTGCACTTTATTGTACCACTGCATGAGCTATACGATATAAGCAACTTTTTGAAAAACCTTAAGTTAATTAATGGCCTTATTTGAGTCGTTTTACACAGCTTTAAGTAATATAGATATATCTTTTTGAATAAAGTTGCTCTAAGCTGTTCAAGGAAAGCCATTAATCGACTTGAATCAATTTTAAAGTTGTTTAAATTTGATAATATATGCAGTGTACCTAACCAACCAACAACATGGAGAAAAAAGCTGCATCTGTGTGAAACCTGCACTATGGATCTTATTATCCTTTTCACCTCATGCGGTGCCTATCTTTACTCTAAACTGCACATTCAACATTATCTCTCATTCGTTTTCCAGCTTTCCTGTTAAACCTTAGAACTACTAATTTTAAGTGGAACTATACTACAACCCTTCATGATGACATGAGCATCTGTATTTACGGCCTATTCCGTTCAATGATAAACAGTGCAGCACACATTTATAATTCAAATCTTCATTTACATAATAATTCAATATTCCATTAGTTGTTTGCCTCATGGGGAAACGCCCTCTGGAATATTCAAAGACTAAGTCTTTTTGTCTTTCTCCAAGCTCGGACAGTTTACTGGGGCCTGGAGGCAAATATCTGTTCTGTATTTATTACCCTTCCTTCATATTCCCATGGGAGATATACATGCCTCATTGCACCAGCCTGGTAATTAAACTTGTAAGGCTTGCAAACTTAGGAATAAATGAATAATCACGAAAATGTCTTAGTTATGAGAACCATTAGTCACTATGAGTCTAAAACGCAAAACATTTGATTAGATAATGCTGTTCATTAGTGATTGCTACCAGGTAAAAGATTTATAGTGTATCAAAAAAAGGTCAGTACCTAAATCGGAAATATAAATTAATATCATATACATTTTGTTGTAGTACCATAAGCCGATACTGTGGCTGCCCTGTTTTAGGTACCAATGTTGCAGAAACAGAACCAAAATGGCATGTATAAACCCCTTTAAGGGTAAACAACGGTTCCGGCAATGGCTACATACAGTACACAAAATTAGAGAATGGACAGAGGCTCAATGGATCTTCACAGAGTTGGTAGGCATCTGGAGAACAAGAGGTAGGTATCCTCACAAATTGAATTGTGGAAAGAAAGAAGTGGGTTCCATCAGAAGTAGGATTCTAGAAAGAGTCTATTACATCTATCAATTGATATTTTCCCTTTACCAGTTTTTGAACTTAGGAATAAACCCCTAAAATGCACTTTTCGGTTGTTCTACTGAAAGTAAGCTTAGGGAACTATTTCTTGGGTAAACAAATGTACTAATAATGCCCTAATTAACCAGTACAAGCCAATGGAAAGACAGCACCTGTGGTCACATGTCAATCAACATGTCAGGGAGCGCCAAAACTGCCTTACCTGGTCAGTTCTGGATGTAGTAGCGGAGCAACAACCTCGTCTATCGAATATTAGTTTATTATATCTATCATACTGACTTCAATAATATCATGAGGACAATATAATTATGTCAACATATTCTGAATTCCCTCAGGTCCTGTCAATGCACCAAAGTGCTTATAGAAATCACTTGAGGTATACATATGCTCTAAAACAGGTGTTTATTGAGAGCAGTTAATGGAACATAACTTATACTATGGCAGTGGTGAATATACATGACTTGCACGTATCCTAAAACCAGTGCAAGAAACTGCAATTATAGTTATCACTGCCTATACTTTGCAATGATCATTGCTGTCTGCTATTAAACATAATCCTTAAGGTACAAGGGCCCGCGAGGCCATAGGAGCTTCCATGAGCTGTTTTTCCTAGAATCACTAAGGCAGTATTGCATATCATTAGGACATAGAAGCCAATTCTGCTGCGAGGTTATTCATGAAATGATTATTCACAGAAATTATGGCAAATGTGCCACAGGATTCCAGCTTAGCTTCTTGTAACTTTCTCTTACTCAAGCTCAGTTCATGTTAGTGCCTCTGTAAATGGATGACAAGGACAGGCCTTTTACATCGTTCCTTTTACGGTCATATGGTTAATAGCGTCTAGTAAGTGTCTTCCGTCGAGGAGTGCAATTTAGAATTACATTAGTCTGTGGGTTAGGTTGGAAATCTCTCGCAATATCCACTGTGTAACTATTAATGTGTCTACATATATGAGAATATATATATTCAGTCCAGCTGAGTGAACTTTTTGTGCCTTCCACTTGTGTTCTGAATAAACCCACTGTACTGCCAGCTGAGTAAGTAATGAGGTAATGCAAGTGGACATGAATGCAAGTCACTGTGGAGTTACCTTGGCAACCGACAAGAGATTTTGCATAGATGATTGCAAATTTTCTACTTCCGTCTCTATTATCTGTAGCGTTTCTCCACAACACCCATCCAACCCACTCCTTGTCCATTAGTCCACCCGGAGTAGTCTAACACATTTTCTACTTAGCAAACGTTCTAATTAGTTGAAGCTCTTCACTCTTGGGCTGTCATAACATATTTCCAATCTCCATCTGATATATCTATTCATCTCCCCATCGCCTTACCTTCTATCCAATACTTCTCCCCACCACTAGTCCCATATTCACTGGACTCCCTCTCATATAGCCACACACTGCTGTACACTGCACCATGACTAGAATTCCTGCTGTCCCCACAATAACCCATGATCACGTCATTCTTCTTCTTTGCCAGGCCTCACTATCAGGCCCCAGGGTCTACACCCATCTCCCACCTATCCTGAATGTGAAGCCTTATCCCTGTTTTATGGGATGCCCAATCCACAGAGCAGACCCTGTGTGATAGCTGAGTGTGTCAGATCCTGTTATGTTGAGGCAGTCAGGTAAATGGTAATTCAGTTCTCACAGAGATTAAAAGAGAAAGGATGTAATTGTGTCTCTACAGTATAAAAGGAAGTTAAGGGAAAATCAAGTTAATCAAGATGTATAATCAAAACAATAATTTCCTAAAAATGTGAATGAAACATACCATTTAATATACCTTATTTGGTATACTTCCTGGCTTGAAAATTAGATCTGATTGCGCAGGCATAAACATTGTAGCAGACTTTATTCCTAATAGTCAGAATGCATCAGAAGTCAATGACAGTAATAACAGCTATTTCTTTTGTTTTCATATTGCCAAAAGTTAACTTCCTCGCCAGCAGGCATCCTTGGCTATATCTCAAGCCCCAAAGCTTTCCTTTCTCCCTCTTTCCATCATGAATCCCTCGCATGACCCCATATCATTTCCTCCCTACCAAATCCCCAGGGCAGACCCCCTGTGATGGTGCAGGCTCTGTGGGCAGACAGTAACCTCATCCATTATAGGTGCTGCAGAGAGGCATGTGTCAGTTCCTGTTGTGTTCAGGCAGCTAGGGAGCTGGTAATTGACTTCTCACAAAGATCAGATCACACAGAGGAAAGGGTCCTACCTTATTCTGTCTGCTTTCATGAGATGAATCCAACTTCCTCCGTATAATAAAAAGTCTTGTTGGGTTCTCAGGTGGTGCAGGGAAACAAGCCTATATACAATCTAAAACTGTATGGGCAAATGCAATCACCACATTGATTTTAAAACAGAAATTTGGCTATGCAGATTTCCTATTTATATATTATCTTATTATATTATCACTTTTTGTTTAAAATATCTAAAGAAAAACAAGAATTCACCTTGACATGAGAGCTTGCTGAGGAGAATGCCAGGAAAAATATTCTAATAAGTTTCTTCAATTGCCATTTTCTGATTTCACTGGCTTGATGAAAGTAAAAAGGCCCATTGTGGCAGGGTATGATGTCTGAAAATAATTTCAATAACTCTGTTGGTCGACATTCTGTCATGTTCCTCATTGACAGGAATTTTTTTGAGAATAGGATAGGTGTTTGTCAATGTTTGTTATTCATGTCTTTTTCTTTTGATCGGGGACTCTCCCAATGTCTGGATAAATGAAGTGTCAACTGGATTTATTTACTTTTCATACTACACATTTCTTACAGAGGATTTGGATTCACAGTTGGTACATAGGTAATGGATCTTATACTACTGTAACTTACTAACAGATGAGGCATGAGTGGTAAAGTCTGATGAAGCATATCAAACCATGTAGAACACAAATGTTTAGGTACTGAACTTAAACTGGCTGGATGTAGGTACTGCATTATAGAGATTGGGGGCGGGCAGGGTCGGTGTATTTATTACTGGGTGCCAGAAATCAGCAGTATAGGTACTACTCATAGGAAGTGTCCCCTCAGTTACTGGCAGGCCTGGTACCCACTACAACACCACCTGTCAGCACCCATGGAGGCAGGCAGTGACAACAATGGCCGCCATCACGTGATAATGCAGGGTGACTCATGGGGGTCCCACATAGGATGGCTATCTGTGTTAATGCATTGTCCATGGGTGGCAATGGTGAAAGGTCAGTATCGTGTAGGTAGTGTGGGTGGTTTCCACATCCTGCCAATGTTTGCTGAGGCAATCCATTAGATACCCATGCCCACAGGTCCAGCTATCTGTGCTGCGGAGGGGCAGTGTTAGAATTCTATAGCTGTAAGGTGGGGATTCACTCTGCTTTGTTAACATTTTAGACTTATTCAGAATGAGTTCACAGTACTGATGCAATTACTGGCAATATGTAAATAGCAGGGCAACTATCAACTCATGCAAACTACAACATTTGATTGATTGAAAACTGAATTAGAAAAATTAAAGATTCAGACAAAAGGAAACTCCTAATAGATATCACTCTTCAATTCCAACATGAGAACAGCATTACCAGAGAGTCAGCCAACATCGATTTGGAGCAAACATCAATACCCGAAGGAGAGTGGTGTCCAGAAACAAAGTGGAATCAATTAGGAAAAACACTGAGTGTCAACTTCCAATTAAATTGAACATACTGGTGAGGCCTGCCATGAGGTTGATCATTAGTTTGCCGATGGATAGGATGGATAGGTTTTTGTCAGGGTGAGGTGGAGTGAAGCAGACTGTCTCTCAGATTGTAATTATATGAACTGACTGAAAATCATGTATTACTGTAATGCCGCCCATGATGCAGCAACCCCAGTGGTAGTGGTAGTAACAGGCCAATAAACCAGCTGTCCTGCCTTATGACCTCTGATTTTTTTGTTACAATATGCCAGTGTCTGTGTCTATATATATATACTTTAGGCCCAATGACAAAAATTAACTTTTGATGTAGATCCAATCAGAATGGTAATAGCAAAGAAATGTCTGTTGTTTAGTTATTTATGTTTTCTTATTTCTGAGTCACCTATCAAGACTAATAAATCAAGATGGGATTCTCACCTACTTATTATGCTGCACCCTGCAAACTGTTTGAAATCACTCACCAAGTAATCATAACTTATTTAGGCACCTATTAGTGGCCAGTGCTCTTGTTAACCGCAGACGTTGCCAATCTCTACATTAATTCTGCCTCATTCTACAATTTCTCTTTTGCAGCCTCCAGCTCCAGGGAAGCCTGTACAAGTTGTGGTAATGTAATGGAGCAGACCAATTAGACTCTTACTGCTTCTACAACCTTCTGATGTCATGATTGCTGCATGTAGTGAAGTGTAGGTCTATGTATGTATCCTCGATGGGTTGTAGCTCCTGGGTTGGTGTATGATTGTACATGTAGGTCCAATCAGAATGACATTTTTCCATTTCAGACTTTCAGCAGCAGCTTCCATATGACATTATACATTGGCCATTAAAGTGCCTCTAATAGTCTGTATATGGTAAGAGTTATTAATTAGGAAGAAAAACAATTATATGAAGTTCAATACACAATTTATAGGCTATTGGTGTAATCTCAGTTTGAAAAATTTGTAGTAAAGGAGAAACACCTTAGGTTGTATCATTAATCTGTCTAGAGAAACACCTGGGCATTATTTTGATCAAAAGAATGTGTTCAGGTAGTGAATGCTGTGCTCTGCCTCTATGACTGATCTTCCAAAAGCAATGTCTAAAATCTAAAGGCTTAGTGGCAGTAATTTTATCTGTCTGACAGTAAGGTAATGTCATCTTTCCCTTAAGGCCTACCCACTCTACACCCCTCCATATCTTACACTATGTAAAACCACATCTATTTAGCATGAAGCATTCACAGGCAGCTGCTTCATGAGCTGATTATGTGTATTCCTCTGGTTACAGTATTAACCTGTCTTGGAAAGACTTTGTCATTATTCTGATAAAGAATCCGTCAAGGTAGTGTATAATGTGCTCTGCTTTGATAATTGAGTTGTCCAGAGCAGTATCTAAAATCAAAAGGCTTAGTGGCAGTTATCTGTCTGTCTGAGGATAAGGTAATGTCATCTTCACTTTAAGGCCTACCCGTCCTCCACTCTACCATATCTTACACTATGTAGAACCACACATCTATTTATCGCATCCAAATTTACAATATACCGGTGTCTATGTAAAATATTCTTTAGGCCCACAGACACAACTATGGTGTATCACTTAAGGCGTAGACCCAGTCTTTATGGTAATAACAAAGATGTGTATTATTCATACGTCATTGAGATTTTAAGGGTTAAAAGAAGTACACCTTCTAATTTCTAGGTTACTTATTCAGACTGATAAGTCTATGTGTGTTGCTCACCTACTTATTATATCATGAGCTGATTATGATTACAGTTGAGATGGATTACTGTTGAGATGGATTACTGTACTAATAGACCTAGCACTATTTTCTCTGCATGAGGGGATACCCTGGGAGTAATTACTTCTTGACTAAGCTCATTTAAATTGGCTGTTTATTGAAGGTAAGGGTAAGACCTTCCTCAATTTGGGAGCCTGAACTGACTTTATGTAGTCCTAAGGACTTTAAAATACTATTCTGGTTGTGGGTGGTGGAAAATTTGGCCGTAAAATATGTAGCTAGGATAAATAGGGCTGGCATAAAAATAGACCTAATAGGAGTCTCTGGTTGTCATCTTGTTGCCTCCCTTGGGGATGAATGTTCTTATCTGCCTTATCCAAAGTAAAAAGGGGAGTTCTGTCTGAACAAGATGAGGATGCCATAGTGTTTCTTTGTCAGTGTCTGATTTGATGATTATATCCTGTTCCTTGATTAGTTGGTGGAAACGGACCTAAACAAAAGAAACTTTACCGTGTTCTTGTTACTTACAGAAAATTAAGGGGATCTCAGCCAATAGTTTCTTGTGGCTGAATAGATATAGATGAAGATGAGCATCTCCTGAATCCAGATGAACTTGAAATGGCAAGTAACAACGCCTTTAAGGGTAAACAATGGTTACATTCAGGATGCAAAGGTGGATAATGAAATCCCTCCTATTTCCACTCTGTCGACAGTTGAGGCTCAAGGGATCGTCACAGTATTGGAAGTAATCTGTAGAACGAGGGTAGGGATCTTCACAAAATGAATTGTTGACGGAAAGGAATAGGTTCCATCACATATGAGATTCCATACAGAGACTGCTACATCTATCATATTGACTTTGTTAATGTTATTAGAACAATAGGTAGCAAAATATTCGGAATTTCCCTCAGGCCTGTTTAAACAGCAAAGTACTTATTATATAGGTTTACTTAAGGTATATATATATACTCAAAAACTTTTACGATACAGGTGTTTTTTGTTGGCAGTTTTTGGCACATACGACAGGCACTTATCCTAAAACCAGGACAGAAACCACTGATTATCTATCTCTGAAGCCGAGGAGGCCATGGCAGTTTTCTTAAGCTTTTTTTCCTAGAACAATTTAGACTGCATTGTCTACCCTGAGGATGGGGAAGGTGTCTCTACTTGCATGATGGCAGATGTGCCGTAGGATTACAGCAAGGCTCCGTGTAATTTCATTACTCAATGGAAGTCACAGTTCCTGACAGGATCAAGAAAAAATTACTACTGCATTCATTGTGAAATGCACAAAATACCCTGTCCTAAAGTAAATATCATCGTGCATTCAGTGTTCTTCACTCATTGTTAGTGCCACCGCTTATGACAGTCCTTATACGCTGTCAAGCATTCCTTGGGCTTTGTTACTTGGCTTTCTTTGAGGAGTACAAGCTAGGATGAAAGTTTGAGTTTCAGGCTAGGTTTGAAATCTCTCTCAATGCACTATTGATGTGTCAACACTATGTAAGAAAACATTGAATTGCGGTGTCTCTTCCATTCCCAGTACACACACTGTACTTCTAGCTGAGTGAGTAATGGAGTAATGCAGGTAGACATTACTGTAAACCAATGTCAGTTACCATGGCAACAAACTAGGTACTGGCTCATGTCACACAGTCCAAGGTAAGCAAATGGAAAACTGGAATGCAGATTTCCTATATATTTGTATCATCCTTTTATTTAATAACTTTTTGTTTGGCTGCTTAAACACTATTTAAGGAAATCTTTAGAAAAAGCAGAATCGACCTGGACATGAAAGGGTCTCCTAAGAAAAATGCCTACAAATAATCATAATAAACTTCCTCAATTACCATTCTGTCATTCTATTGGCTTTATTGAAGTGAAAAAGACCCATTCTGTCTGAAAATAATCTCAATGAAATCCTTTGTTCACCATTTTGTCATGGCTTGATGAATTCTTTCCCAGATAACAGGTGTTGTTTCAGGAGAAAAGAACGTGTTTTTGTCAATGTCTGGTCTGGTATTCATATTTTGTTCTCTTATTGAGGCTTCCCCCTGTGGGTCTGCATGACAAAAATGTCAATTGCATTTCCCCTTTTATAATGATTCACATTTCTTACAGAGGATAGGGACGGGTGCAGTGGTAATCCATGTTGTATGACTGTATTATGCTTACAGGTGAAGAAGAGGTGAGAGTAAAGCCCTCAGGAAGCATATCAAGCCATGTAAAACACAAATGCTTGAATAGTGAACTAAAACAGGCAGGATGTAGGTACGGCACTATGGTCATTCCTGTGTGGGTGTTGGGGTATTTGATGGTGTGTATGCATGCCAGGAATCAGCAGTATATACCATTCACAGGAAATGGCCCCTCTGCTACTGTAAGGCCTGGTATCCTTTACAACACCACCTGTCAGCACCCATGGAGGCAGGCAGTGACAACAAAGCACATTGCCGCCATCAAATAGTCCTATGGCATGACTCATGGGGGTCCGGTATGAAAAAAAACGGGTAGAGGCAGAGTTGTATAGGGCTTTGGCAGGATATAGGTTAATTTGTTATGGTAGGTGAGATGGTTGATGCATATATATATGGAATGTATTTCTATAGCTTTGTATGTGAATGCCATGTCCATCGGTGGCAATGGTGAATGGTCTCAGTAAGGGATGCAAGGGATACTACCTGGTCCAACTGCTAAATGTTAGCTCTTGCTGTAATGTGGGGGTTCACTCTGCCATATTGTAAATCTTGACTGAAATGAATCGATTCAAAACAAGTAAAAGTAGCTGATTCAGTGACTACACCATTTAAATTATTAAAAATTGACAATTCAGAAAAAAAGGGAAAATAGATATCACTCATCATGAGAACAAAGTAACCTGAGAGCCAGCACCAAGTTTAACACCATCCAACTGCAGTAGAGATAATTGAGGGTCAAGCACAGTTTGTTGATCTGTCTCATAGGGGATGTCCCTAAACAATGCTTTAGTGGGTGATCAGTAAATACAACTTGGTAATGAGAGTCTGCTAGTGTAGACAGGACTGATGACTGTGTGGGTGGTGTCCACATCCTCCCTCTGTTTATTGAGGCTGTCCATTGACTATCCATGCCTACCCACCTACGTGTACTGGGGAGAGACAATAGTGGATGCTATTGTTGTAATGTGGGAATTCATTGCTTATAATTTAGACCAAAATAAATCAATTCAAAATGAGTACATAATACTTAGCTGATGCAGTAACTGAAGTTATCTTAAAAGCAGGACACCTACTGCTTGATGTAAACTACATCATTAAGTGGATTGGAAATTGACAATTCAGACCAAATAAATCTCCAAATAGATATCGCTCTTTAACCCCATCATGGGAACAGCACTACCAGAGAGCCAGTTAACAATGGTTTTGATACATTTTTTAGAGGGTGAATGGTGTCTGGAAACAAATGAGTGTTGTTTAGAGAAAACACTGAGTGTCAACTTGTATTCAAATTGAAAATACTGGTGAGAGCTGCCATGAGGCAGCTCCTTAAGTTACTGATGTCAGGTTGAAGTGGATCTGTGTCTCATAATGTAATTACATAAACCAACATAATATAACCATTATCTTTTAGGGAATACAGCAGTCGTGAGACACAGCCCTATGTAATGTCTTCTGTTGACTGGAAAATATAAGCCACATCACTCTATAGACCTGGGCATCAAGAAATGTGACTTTTTTATAATAAAGTTGTGTTAACGTTGGTTTTAGCACAATTAATAACATTTTTGGTAATTGCTATGTCTGCAAACATCTCACATCAATGGGTTCACAGGACAATTATCTTTCAAATAATGTATAATAGAATGCAGGATTTTGAGGTAGTATATATATTTTTCGGTCACGCTTCAGAAATGTTCAACACTTTATCAACAACTTTGATGTAAAGTCACCCTTCTTGCTGCATTGGTATATATACTGAAAGAGTGTCACCTGGCTATTGTCTGACACTTAATTTGTAATGAGATGTTTCTCTGGAGGAGACTTGTTGTCCATTGTGGTGTCGACCAGAACTGTATCAGAATCTATGTTAATGATGTCGGTCAGTTTACCTGATACAATAACAACTGCTATTGTCTGATTATCGCTGAGGTGGAAATGGAGAAAAATCTGTAAACTGCCAGAGCACAGTTCACCAGGTGCCCTGCTAACAGTCCACTTAGCACTGGGAGGCATATATGGGTATTTTTCCTGGTGTGATGGATAAAGATTTACACACTTTGTGATGCAGAAAAATTTATGGTTAGTAAAAATGTTACTTCAAAGTCTTGACAATGGGTATTGCTTGTCATTTGTGTGCTGCTATAGAAATGCATGAAAACAGAAAGTTGTTGAGTGATGAAGTTCTGCTGATGTTAAACTTCCTAGTATGGATTGGTTTCCTGGGACAGTTCCATTCTGGTTCCCTCGTTAGAGCCTTCTGTAAAATCCTATCACTGACAGACACATTGTGTTGTTGTTTCTGTCTCTGACCAGTTTCAATGAATGCTGACATGATTGTGACCATGGGAATAGGAATCAATCATGTTAGTCATGTTTTATTGAACTACAAATGATGTTTTCTACTGGACAGAAATGAGAAAATGAGAACCATTATATTCATCAGCCCTTTATACAAATGGTGTCATTTCCATGGATTTCAACAATTTTGTAACAAACCAGCAGCTCTTTAGCTACATCTGTCCTGAAAGGGTTTAGGCCTCACCTCCTCCAATAAGGCCAATATGACCTTACTCTACTCTGATTGTTACTGGAAAAGGTAGCAAGTGTTTGACCTTCAAGGTGCCTGCTAAATGCAGATAACATCTGTGTCTGACACTTAAGTCGGTACTGACATCCCCATGTTGGCCTCCACACAGTGATGTCATTAGGAGACTCATTCGTCGTGGTCTGGGGCAGCTACTGCTGTGACTGGAAACCCCATTAGAGTGCAGGGTCGTCTGGGGTTGACATGTGCTTTGGGGCTACAAATGGCCATTTAATGACTGCCTCAATTTGGTTCAGACCATCAGTTTGTTAGCTCACGCAGGGTAAGGCACCTGAAAGCCTAGATAAAAACACTAAGTATACTGAGCTTCATTAAATTATCCAGGTCTCCCATTTAATGTTTGCCTTCGAAGGTTCATTTTATCAATGTCCATATTTTGTCAAAAGCAAAGCCACAAAATATGAAAACCTGTCAGATATGATATGAAATACCATTTATTTACCATAGAATGAAATACCATTTATGTATAGTGTTATAGTATTATGTCAAAAAATAATAATTTCTGCTACACTTTTTCCGGCTACTTGAAGAAATATAGATCATAAATTCATGCAAATGTATACAAAGGTAATTAACTGACACAGCAGTTTAAACTTGGATGCTGGAAATACTTCATGCACATTGCTGTGGCATGTTTACTTTGCCCGTGGGTGCAATGAATCAGCAGTAGCCCTATGTACCATTCACAGCAAGTGGCCCCTCAACTACTGCAAGGCCTGGTATCCATTACACACCCATTTGTCAGCACAAATAGAAGTGGGGTGTGACAACAATGGCCGCCATCACGTGATCCTGCAGCGTGACCCCAGTGAGAATGTGCCTGCTAGAAGCAAAACTCCATAGGGTTCTAGAAGATGAGGAGGGCAAGGTCAATGCATGTTTAATGTAGCCTGAGTTAAATTGGATGTTTCAGAATGGGGTCTCTACCAATGGCATGTACATGGGTAGCACTGATGGAAGGATACAATGCAGTCAGGGGACCAAGTCACTACTGCATTGTTAGATGTGATATAATAATCTAAATGTAATCCACCAACCACCTAGTCCCTTTTTGGAAAGTTATATTGATTGAGTAACTGGCCATTGAAAATGCCAACCAGTTGCTGCCTAGCAAAATTATTCTGACATCTGCAGTACACATGTAGGGGACTGGTACACAGGGAAACCAACCCAGTGCCAGTATTGTACTCTATAATACTCATGGTGTCAGAGCTCCATATTGGGAATAGCAGGACACCATCTGGTCTCCGTACATAGAGAATGGCTGCAGACGTGAATCTTTCATAAGGCAACACTGAGTCATCAAATGCTCGTTAGCTCTGTGAGTTCACAATGTGACAGGGAGATGGGAGCAATATGCGGGTAGACAGTGCTGGCCTGGGGGTGGCAGACAGAGGGGAGTAGTAGCCTGTGTTTGTGACTGACTTATCTTTATGGATGGATCTAAAACAGTATTTATTGTTTTGTCTGCTTTCTTTCTACAAGATTGCCATATGCTGAATTCAGTAATTTGTCCCTGTGCGGTTCTGAAGAACACTCCATAATGAAAATACCAAAACATTTTTTTTTTGTTTTTAAGTTCAACTGACTGCTCTAGTGAAGGCTCTACTTATTGAAATAATGAAGACCACGATTTCCACTCTGAATTACAGTATTATTCTGAAATGGGCTATTATTTGTTTGACCGCAATATTGCTAGTGTAGGGGCACGAATAATACGTGTACATATGGGTTTATGGAGTCAGAGCGGGAAGTGCCTCCTTCGGACACTAGGTGGCAACACCTACGCCATGTCCTTTCGGTTATCCAGTAGCGAAGCCAAGCAGGGCACTCCAGACAGCGCTTCGGTGGAGTGCCACGTCGACACTGCCTGGTCCGCGCTCAGGGTATATAAGAGGCCGAGGTTGGCTGCCTCAGGGAGTTCATCCGAGGACGAGCTCAGACCCACACCTTTCGATACCTTCGTTACCTTTTCGATCACGGGGCACCTACACCCCTCCCACACTCTGGCTCCTGCACCAGCCATGCTGGCTCAGGACCAGATCAGCCAGCTTTGCTGACTTCGAACTAAAGGTAGAACGCTGTACATCTTCGAGTTGGTTATCCAAGTGAACCAAGCAAACCTTCTTGTTACTTTGAGGCTGTGATCGTGACTGAATAAACCTGTTGCATTCAAACCGAATTTGGAACCTGTGTTCGCGTGATACTTCCACAACCCCTACACTAAAAAGGGATTGACTGACACAGCCCCTAGTCCAGCTTGTTTAAGACACTTCCACCAGGAATTCTATCATATGCCGCACCAGTTATCTTTCAAGGTCATGAGACTAATTTTGTAATCAAATTGAAAGTTGACACTTAGTCTTTTCTCAGATTGATTTTACACCATTTTTGGCCAAACTTCTGATTGGTTGGTAATGTTTCTTCCAAATACAACATTGGTAATTATGTTTTTGCATTGAAACTAGGAAATCAATTAGAAGTTTGGAAATGAATTTATTGAGAGCAGATTTTGAAAGATCATTTCATTTATTAAAAAGATTACTTGTCACTACATGTATCTTATCATACATCTTTATTACATAGATTCATTATGTTGATAACTGAGAGCCATAAATGCATTGGATGGATAGTGAGCGCATTGAATAAGGATTCCTCAAGATATTTCTTCCTGTTTTTGGTTTCTCTACATTTTACAGTGTACCCTCAGGTACTACTACTGTGTCCTCAGGTCCTTGCTCCTTGTTGAGGTTTAACATTTCAGAGTACCAGACGTGAGTTGCATGTCTAGAGAGAGAGCTGAAAATAGCAGTGGTCTCCCACAGTTAGGGGGTACTCTAAAGTAGCACCTTTATCTGCTTTAATTACTAACAGCCTCCATAGGTTTTCTCTCTATCTGTGATCTTATAGTGAGAAAAGTTGAGCAGTGACCTTGTCACCAGCAGCTTGTATGTTAGAACTCTGACATTAGATAGTTGGACCTATGTCTTTTAGTAGCATCACCACAGAGGAATTAGTAAAATATCATATTGTAATTGTTTTTATTGGTATAGATGCACCATGTCGTTAGGATAACAAAACTGTTTTTATATTGTGTCTACCATGTCCAGAACCAACAGAATTCAACAATATTCATCAAATAAAAGGGGCATCTATTGGAGAAATCTTCCATAGTGAACTCACATTTAGGCGGACCCCAAATACAATAGGTGTCACCCAAGCCTTGGCCATGCAAGTTTTCACAGCTTTTTACCCCCACCCCCCCCCCCCCTCCACTTACCTCCCGGGAAGCGCCCTCATATGTGTCGTAATTGGAGGGGATTACCAGCCCAATACACATCAATTACGGACATCATGCACGGCAGAAACATTGTTATAACTTTTTTCTAGAGATCGTATCACTACACAGTTTGGGATACATATGCATGTCTATGTTATGCATTCACAGGTCAAGCCACATGGCCAGAATTTGAATAGTAAATTATTTAGGACACATTTAATTGACCTTGCCCTCATATTTACGGGCCTCTCCCGAAGGGTAGAGTATTACTAAGTGAGGAAATATAGCCTCACTAATGTGCAAAGCCGCGGCTCTTAAATTAAATTTAGGAATTAGAGACAGGCATGAATAGATAGGTATTGATATCCTCTTTAAGATGTGTATACTTGATAATTTGCGCGGGGTAAATATTCTGAACACTTTGATAAATTGTGAAAAAAACAACTTAAAACAATTATAAGTTCATCCCCCGGAGTTCTAGCTAAGCATGACGGATACGGGGTTGTAGCTTAATATGTTTTCTAATTAGCTAATGCATTACTGAGAAGATAATGATGTGATGGGGTTTCACAACAAAGAAAATACGGAGGGGGTGTCTCAGTAACTTGAGTAAAAAACAGCCTGTGGGTGTCTGCGTTATCAGTAGGACCACGCATCCAACTGATAATCACCACCAATTGGCGTAGCTACTTTTAGGTTATAACTTTCATCACCGTCCATCTAATGTCCAGCATCGGTTACTGTATGAATAGATAACCTTCCTGTGTCATAAAGTATCCAGGCTCATCATCTGCTGAATAGACAGTTTCATCAGTTTCAAGAGGTTACTGTATTGATGTCCAATGGGAAATTACAGAAATCTACAACAATGGTTTTATTACATTTTGAATGTGCTATAACTTAAAGTCCAACTCATTGCTTATATAAATGGACTCTCACAGTAATTTGTGATAAGCTTTAACGATCTCTTTACTCAGCATAATTATCACTATGGAGATTTATGAAGGTTGATAGAATTGTGACCAGGGAAATTAGCCACAGTATTCAGAGTTCCAAAGGTCATAATGACAATAATATATAGCATAATAATCGTGTTGTCGAGTGTTCAGTGAAGATGATGAGAAGAATCATGTTCAAAATGGCTGGTTTAAGATGACTAGTTGTATAATAGGAAATGACTTCCATATGGACTAAGTGGTTTTAGATCTGAGTGCTGATTGGATTGATATAGTTTAGCAATGCTGCACTAAATCATGAGTATAATAATGTGGTGTGAATGAAAAGTAGTACTCTCAATAGTATTCATGCCTTGATGAATCGCCCTACCCATGAGAAACCCAAAGATATTGTTATAAACACTTAAATATTAAATGATTATGGGAATTGAGTTCTGGGGGTGTTATTAAGTTACCATAATAGAATATGCAAGGTGGTGAATAACGAGGTATGCATTCTCATGGGTGGTGTAGACCTTCATTTAATTGTTGTATATTGTGTCCTTTGTTAGGATAGCTCATAAGATATATTACTTTACACTAATTGTCCTGTTAAAACATACACTGCATAATCTCTCAGTGATGATGAAATATTGCAAAGGGGGAAGGCAATATTAACAAGATTACTCCTACAATGGCAGCAAGATTATTGGATTAGACATTGACTAGTCATTATTTATACTGCTACTAACAGTGTTTACATCTTTAACCGTTTAGCAGCAGCATAATATCCCAGTGCACAATTCCCTGTTGTCAGCATGATGCATGAATCCAGCCCTGGTGAATGATTCACTAATACTGCATTTCTGCATCATGGAAACCCTATGGACTGAAGGGCTGGTAGCACTGGTGTGAGAATTGACTGCACTCCATTAGAGCCTCATTAGAAACATGAAGCCACAGCCTTAACTGGTTAAGTTATGGTGGTCATGTTCTGATTTAACTGTCTCATAAATCACCTTATTTGATGGAGTGGTTTTAAACAATGCTTTGTCACCCATGTATTGGTCTTCAAAAGCCATCTGAGAAAGAAATAATGATGTAGTCTTTATTCTGCAAAAGAGAGGTGGGGAGGCTCTCTCGGTCTGGAAGATTAAAGGTAAGGTCTTGTAAGAAATTAACTGGCAGGCAGAAATGCTTGGAAAAAGTGGGAAAACATAGATGCAAGAGAGCATGATAGAGCTATTGTGGATTTATTTTAAGTTGGAGAGCAGGGGGCCGGTGTATCCCATATTGTCCACAGGCATAACATCATTATTTGAAGCGTCGAAGTATTGTAAGTTTTGTTGAAAAACTTTTAACATGATTAATGATGATCCTCTACAGTGTCAAATCAACCAATTTAATGGATAAACCCATATCACAGCATTTTAGTGGACAGAATGCTGTAAACCAAACTGTCTTCCAAGAGACTTCCTCTTGGGAAACAATTTTGCACATGGCGGTCTAGTCAGGCCAAGTGTACCTCTAGGTACCAGACAGGAGTAGCTTAGTACAAGATGCAGACCCTGTAGGGGCTTATCCAGCCTGGAGTATAACAGAAGTCCCATACATGCAATATAGATGCAGTATGGATTCCCAAGTGTCTGGTGGTCCAAACTGCCTCCAAGGAGTGGCCTCAATCTGTGACACACTCATGTCTTGGTCCGGTTAGTCTGCATTTGCCTAAGTTATACAATAGGGGATGACAAGTACTGTTATGTGTCAATGCAGGTCTCTAATTGGAGAATATAAATCTAAAGGGGCAGTTTTATTATAAATTTGTCACTTTCCTGACTAGATTATCACTAGCAGAAAAAGTAAAGGGAACTAATATGAAAGGGTTAGACCATTATAAATAATTGTGCTTAGAAATACCATTTGAAAAAAACATTTGATACCAGTACAGCAAATTCAACAAGTACCAAGAATAAAAGAATAATACATTAATAACAACTCATGATGACATAGCAGTGTATCAGTGGTGCAGAAGGTAGATCGCGACACCAACGAAGGAGATGATACCAATCCATGAGCAAGCTATCTCTGCAATGAGGTTTTGTACCTTCACTTGTAATGGGAATAGGGAGCCTCCCACCTAATCCTGCCAATACGAACTGGGCACATGACGTATGGGCCACTATAGGGAGTTCCTATAACTGTCCTCATCCCTTTGAGGACATATCACTTTGTACCCTTTGCATATTCCTAGTGTGTCATGAGAAATGATACAGCAGACCCAACCCGTACCATTCTCTGTTAAATGATTCCAATAGGCTCATAAATAAGACTCTTGGTGCAAAGTTTCACTCTGATAGAAGACCCTCCTACAAAATAACAAACAAAGTTGTGACCTCAGGTGTCTGACAGTTCTGGCAATATGGTGGCATACTGACCACACTACTCCACCCTGGTCTGCCTACCCTCCTCCTCTACTACATGAAGGCTAGCCGCATGACACAACAAACAGGCATCGATTGCAGGTCTCTCTGTGACTTCCCCACAGGTCTACAGCATAGGCTGACTACAGATCAGTTCAGGCCTTTCAGTTTTCAGGGCCTTGTTGGTCAGAATGGGTGCATTATGCAATGCATGAAGGTTTGCATTTAAGTAAAGTAAATAGGTTTAAAGGAAGCATTCAGTTTGAGTAAATGCCATTTAAAGCCACCTTAATGTCGGACATAAATTTACATAGCTTTATTGAACTTAATACCTCTCAAAGTGTTCTTTTAAGACAAACATTTATGCAGTGATGATATACCAGAGCAGGGCACAGTCATGCAGTTTTCCAGGCAGTTTTCATAAATGGGCCACTGATGTAGAATTCACAACCTCAGCAATATGTTACCCCTCTGACGTATTGGATATTCATCAGTTGGGATATTGGGATATTGTTTCTATGGTAGCATTATATGATGGATCAGTGCTGCCCTGCTTTGATATATTATATTGCTTATACTTGCCGGCACACACCAGTAATCTATAGGATCAGATACAAATACCCCCTGAAATAAAGCAGCACTATGATAGATGAAAAAGAGACAATCTGTCATAAAGATATAGGTATCAATCATAAGTAGCTGTGGATGTAATAACAAGGCAATAAGTCGGCACTGTGTCTTCCTGGTTGTTATAGTAAGTAGAGAAAAGATTTGCTTTTCATTTGAATAAAAATTACAAGGCAACACCCTTATTCTGGTCATGAAACTGTTTACAAAATCATGCAATCATTTGCTTTGATTTTACTCTCAAACATTAAAGCTGAAAAAGTCTACCATTTAAAGTGTCGAAAGAATTTTCTGGAACTGACAATCAAGTCAAATACACTAACAAGCGTCACTTTAAGCTTGGAAAATATAATACAAAATTAAAGACGCTAATCATCCATTGTGCTGAGCGTTATTTAATAAAAATTAACAAATGAGACATTTTGATCCAGTTATTCCTCCCAGCATATCAATCAGAGATCATTAAACTATTTGGTGGCATCAACTGTATCAAGTATTATTGATGGGGTCAATTTCCACTGGCCAGTGGCATTTATTCAATTCATGTCAATGCTTTAAGACAATGGGAAGAACAGAGCATTCAAGCATTCATTAACAGTTAATTGGCCATCATGGTCAGGAACTTTACCTCAAATGAGATGGGAGCAGTGACAACGTTTGGACATAAAGAAGCCATGATTTGAGTTGAGAAAAGACTAATGTTGTATGTGTAGCCTTAACACAATTTTAAATATGTAAATGATTATCAAATACAGATTGGTTATTGTGATACACAACATGGGACACAAATGTTCTTTGTATAAATTCTATTAGTCAATGAACAAAACCATCAAAAAAAGGGTCAAAGCTTAGGCAAGAAAAAAGGCTCTGGAGCCCTTGGGTAATTGGGACCCATTGGCTGCAGGAGTCAACAGGTCAAAGCTTAGGCTGAGGCCTGTCCATTTACTATACTGTAATTATCTTTGTTTTAATTGAATTTGTCTGAAGTTTGTTACCCTGTCTACAAATAAATAGATTGGGACGGAGGTACAAGTTAGCAAGAAAAACAGCTAAGGGAGCTTTTGGGTACTAGGGACCCATTTCCCCACAGGAGTCTCAGCAGGGCACCTCATCACTCCTTATCTCCTCATCACTCCTGGTGGGTGCCTCTTTAGCTATTGATGAGGGGTTCCTTGGGTGCGGGTGAAGAACCCAACTACTGAGGTATCTAATCAACCAGGAGCCAAGCCACTGAGGGATAGGCTGACAGTTGTCTCAGGGAATGACCGTTCTCCTTCTTTGGTCTGCACCGGGAGCCCCAATCACCCACTGCCATGTGACAGCCGGCTGCCATTACTCGTGGGACGAGGTCATCAGGGTGCAAGCTGGTGATGTTCCATTGAGATAACGAGAATAAAGATGTTGATACAAAACACTACGGGACACCACATCACAAGGCTGCAGGAAAGGTTATCAGTTCTGCCTCCGGTCCCCATGTGGTTGTCAGCTTGTGACGGCTGTGGCCAATATTATTGCCCATATGGCAGGAGGCACAGTGTTTGTTCATAACACCTGGAGGATGAATAGAATACCAATGTCTCACTAACAGGAGGTCATGTGGTGCCTCCTGCATCAGATAAGCTATTAGGGAGCAAACCTGAAGCTGCAATGCTGAAAGCAATCATGACCATTCATCATTGCAAAGCTGAAAGCAATCATGACCCTTCATCATTGCAAAGCTGAAAGCAATCATGACCATTCATCATTGCAAAGCTGAAAGCAATCATGACCATTCATCATTGCAAAGCTGAAAGCAATCATGACCCTTCATCATTGCAAAGCTGAAAGCAATCATGACCATTCATCATTGCAAAGTAGCTCAACACTGACCACTGAAATAAAATGTTATAGATGTAAGATATAACAGGAGGTAATATTTGAATGCCAGGATATGCAATATCTAAGTCTGCATCAGGGGAGGAACAGTCATTGTAAAAATAAAAGTAAGTGGTAACTGGCTGAATGGAATCCATGTTATGTGTACCATCAAGGATTATACTCAACCCTTGCATTCTAATGGTTACTTCCCACTGTATTGTTGCATGATTATTTACCTTAGAACAACATTCCTATGTATCCCACAGAACAGTGCCCTGTAGCCAACTGCACCAATATTTTTAGAATTGAAAAACACGACATGGAGTGTGCTCAGGGACAGACTGCCTTTGCATAAGAAACCATTGACAGTAATTTAAGCAGGTTTAAAAGTGCACCCCTTGCTTGGGTTCAACAAAACCTAGAAAAGGACAACCTCCTCATTAACCTGGAGTTGGTTGCTATGGTAACGGAAAGTAAAGGTGTTGATTTATTCAGTGTTTCTTTCTTCACAGTCCTGGAAGGTTTCTCCCATGATGTGAAGATTTTTATCAGTTAGGAAAGAAGCAGTACAAATACTTAACAGCAATTTGGTGCTAATTGCTCATCACTACAATCCTACAACATACACACAAACTCAACTTCATTTATGTTTTTTCAGAATCTACTGTCATAATAATTATATGGCAGTCCTATGCCTAATCAATGTTCAGCCCCACCAGGAACATTGTGATGACCTTCACCTGTGAGTCCTGCTCCTGTGACCTTGAGTTTGTTAACTGTGTGACGTGTTTAATGTTTCACTCTTTCAGATATGAGTTGCATGACTATAATGGGAGCCATAAACAACAATCAGGTGGAGGACTGGACCAAAGATACACCCTGGCCCGTTTTTCCAGGCATCCTGTTAGTGCAGGCTGCTCAGGCTGGTTTAGCAGGCCGGGAGTCTTTACAGGCAGGGTGTTTGGCCAGGTTGCTCACACTCTCCCAGCATATCAGCCTGATATAGCAGGCTGGGGCTCAGGCTTTCACACCTGCTCCAAGCAGAGACATGTGTCATGCCTGCTCTATAGCTGTCCCACCAGATACAATACAGATTTAAACATGTAATTATTCAGAAATGCAATGGACCAGGCACATAATGCATCCACATGTTGGTAGCTAATGTACTGATCTACAAGCTCAATAAGTATTTATTTGTCGCAAATATCATATAAAAATCGCAAATGTGATTAAATAAAAGCTATAGTAAAAACAGAGTAATGTACCAGAACGACCCTTAATACCAGGTTGAGCGACCTGGTAAACCAGCCTGGGTGGGTGTTCCAGTCCGTACTGTCAATCTGGGCAGTCTTCCACCTGACAATAGCTGTGCCAACACCAAATTGTAGAACAAAGCACCTTCATCAGACATTATAAACACAATGTTTGACACTGATTATCTGGCTGCCTGTGGTGCTGAGACATAATGTGTCTGTCTATGTCTGACATCCTTCACAGTAGACTGTAACATAACGCTTCTTTTACTTAGCATGGTGCAGGTACTTGTCTCCCCACACTTCTGCCTTTGTAAGGTTCCATACAGAGTGTTGTCAGGGTTATTACCCTCAGTCCCCCATACCTACAGTTTTCTTATTTCCCATTCCATTAGTCCTTTAAAGCCAATATTATGCGTTTAAACTTTTTTCTATCCATTGTCATGTACAATTAGAGACCCAGTATGCAACTGCTTGTGCTTTGATGTATCATCTTCTCCTCCCAGAAGTGAATCAAACCTGCAGGGTTGGCATGAATCATGAATGCAGTCTGGGCAGTTTTGGGCCACGGCAAGCTACCTGCCAGGACAAAATTCTAAATAAAGATAAAAGGGCATACAGCATTAACGTATTATGCTGCCCTTAAATGCTAAATTAAATGCTAAAGCAGCTGTCAACTTCACCATCTCCATAGCTTTATATTAGAAAGGTTAGATTACAGCTGTGCTGTAAGACTGTGCAGAAAGGAGGGAGAACTTTCCAGACAAGACAAAAAGGAGAAAATGATGTGCTCAACAACTCTGTGCGACGTTCCACTGTCTAGTTGCAAAGTCTAGATGTCTCTGCAGCTCTGTCAGCATTTTGCCAATTCTTGTAATGACACATAAGCTACTTGGATATTGGAGTAGATGAACAGAAGTAGAATGGTTTTGACATTATAGGTGACATTCCATGAGAATGGATGTCGATACAATAATGGATACTTGATGGAATGCATCTAAAAACTGCTTTTAGCGTTATTTATCAACAATATTAAACAGTGTCACCCCTGGTGCCTGAAACTATCACTCATCAAATTAACTCCATAGCAATTGTCCCAAAGGAAATCATTGATAATTTTTCTTGATTTGAAAAAGGTTATCAATTATAGTATAGTAAATATCCATTGGCATTCTGCATCCTAATTCCAACTACTTCCAGTTGATGTGTGCGGATGCATCTTTATCATTTTTTCCTTTTAGAAAAAATGTGATGTAGAATTGGAGCAATCAGACAGTGTGAAATACTGCTAACCACTGTTCCCATACACAAGTGCCACAGGCTACCAGGGGTGGTATAAAGAGAATGGAAGCTGTTCTGACTTCTCAGTTGCTGCATCACAATTACTGATAAAGTATCATTACAAGGTTAAGAGACATATTGTGTCTTTCAACTTCAGCAAATAATGGTGAATAATTGATATTGTGTGATGCACTTCTCAATGGGGAATGGATCTAACACCCAACCAGGCATAAACTATGTTTGCAGTTACAGGGCAGCTAAGGCTTGCTCCAAAACTGTCAAGCTCAACAGAAGTAAAATAATATTACCAAAGCTTTGATGTTGAACCACAGGAAGCTCTGTATGTGTATAATTATTTTGAATTGAGCTGGTTTATCAAATTTGCAAATGGCAATTCGTAATTACACAGGGAGACAGCACAGCATAAAGCAGCTCTATATTACATTACAGATACAATTCCATCTCCATCCAACAAGCAGGCAGTTCCTACCTTTCCAATATCCAAGACTGATTGGCCAGACCAAACTTATTATAGCTGAGAATAAAGGAAATGTGTCGGTGTATGAGTTTATGTAAGAAGTCCAATAGGAATTTTAGAATTTAGAATTTGTAGCTTGGTGTATGGTCAGTTGCCATGGTAACTGTGGAGGAATATGTACAGTACAATGGTTTTACTTACACCACGTCTATAATGGTCTTACACCTCTGATGTATGACATTGTATCTACACAATTGTCCCAGCAGTCTTAGGACTACCACAGGACAGAGACACAGAGAGGGGGGGAGTGGAGAGAGGGTACTTAGAAAATTGAAATGATCCTCTGTAGTGGCTATCCCAGGTTAGTCATAGGGACATTTGTCAGACATGACCAAGTGCTATTAAAATATAACTGAGGCAAAATAACATATGACTAATGTCTTACTCAAAAGGAATCATTCTAATACTCATTAAAATAAGGTGAGTTGGTCAATATTGACCACCCTGACAGTTTTAACTGACCAGGGTTGATTGTATTGTGAGTCAGAAAATGACTAACTAGGTTAGGTACTACTGAGTGATTTGTTAGCCAGTACTGACAAAGTTCGGGAGCCTAAAGGTTATTAATGTGGTGACCTTGGGCAGGCCCCTGCAGGATGAGGGTTAATCCTGATTTAGGGCCCCAACTTGTCTTGTAGGCAGCTCAGCAGTCTCTGAAGACTTCATATGGGGGAGTAATTTACATATATGACAGCAGACTGGTCAGGGTGAACCTCTTCATCAAATGCTGCTTGTCTCGAGGGGTGGGACCGGGTGTAAACAGGGGGTAAATAATTTACTGGTTAGAGACTTGGGGGAGGGGCTTATTCTGGTTGGAGCTTTGGCCATGACTCTGACAAAAGAACAGGCCTCACAATATTCAGGATATCCAATACTCCTTTGATACTGCATGGTAGGCTTCATTTGTAGAATATAGCCAGGCATCTACCAATGTTGACAGTCGTAAATTCTGTCCCTCCATCGGCAATCCATATGCCCTTAAGTTGTCAAAAATGGTAGATGCACAATGCACTTTTCTACATTTCTCCACATGTCAATTCATCACTTATCAAGGCTGTAGCAAATTAGCAACTTAAGATGATGTCTGTAGCCCCAAATGAATATTAAGTTCATGGATATCCCATTACAGTATTTGCTTATTTATACACTTGAATGTTATAGATGAACCACCTTAGGAATAAATCTTGTTACTGAAGTTGTCATCACAAGTAACTTATAATGATCCCAAAAGTTGTTTTATGATTTTCACTTCCAGACATCTCTGAGTAATGATAATAAGGGTGCATAACAGTTTTATTGAGCACTGTGGATGACAATAAAACATGCCCTGAACATGGTAGACACCCATTATGGTGCAAGGCAGCAATAACAGGTGACAGATGAGACATTTTGATCCAATCTAAAGATTCCTCTTGACTATCAATCACAGGGATGAAGAACAAGCTAGGGATCATAATAAATACAGCTGCATGAGATTTGTCACTGGCCTGTGACATTTTTCCTTTTCAAATTATGTTATAAAACAATCAAAAGACTGAATGGTCAAATACATCTCTCTAAGTACCTCACTGTGAGGACACTAATGCTGCTAGACCAAAGGTCACTGCTAGAGTCAAAAGCAATTTGGACCTTCAGAGGCCAAATGACCAAAAAGGTAATGGAATGGTGAATTATACATGTACTACTCTTGTCTTTCACAAAAGCTTTATGGCCATGATTTACAACTTCTAAAAACATGGTTTATTGTGGTTAATGCAGTATCTACTGTTGGTAGTTGAAATGTGCATTGGATTCTACTAGCATTTTTAATAACTTGAGTTCTATCAATCTGGGTTACAAATGTAATGTATGATGAACCAGACATTACCAAGTAACCAAACGAAACAACTAATACAACATTTCAGGATGGCCAAACATTACATAATTATTTTGAACCTAGAGAAAAAAATGTTTTGTTAGAAGGCTATACTTCCAGGCTTGGGGGGATCAATGTGGTAGCCCTAAGGGATACATTCCAAATCTCCTCTTTTGATTGACCGATCAGATATAGCACTGTTGATAGGGAAGCCCCTGGGAACCAGAGACCCAGCGGCCAAATTAGTCTCAGCCAATTGCCTCATCAGCTGTTGATGTGCGACCACTTCAGGCAGAAACCCTACAACAGAGGAGTGTAATCAACCGAGCTTAAAACCACCCCTAGATTTATTTCTTTTGGTTAGCTACAGGCACAGGTTCATAGTTAAGTTATCATAGAGATACAGAATTTGCCTACTTTGAAGACCACTTCTATGTGTGACATTTTGAAAATTTGTAATCAGCTTATTCAGAGGCAGCTGGTTGCTGGTGTTTTGGACTTCAAGGCAGGTACCAGTGAACCACTATTTCACAGATGGCAACCTTTTACAGTCTGTCCCTGGGCTGAGCAGGAACAAGCACAATAAATGCACACAATAATGACCCATCTGCCAAGTTGAGTCTGCACATCCCTAGTCATTAATACAAAATCACATAAAAAACACCCAATAAAAATGCACTAATGTTGCCTTGCAGGGGTCCTACCACGACTAAAGCATGATCCAACTGCTAACTGAGTCAGTCAGAGGTCTATAAATAATCCCTTACTCTGCATTGTGTGGGAGGGGCCTGCACGCACACCACCTGAATCTCTGCCCATTTTACCACCTACCAGAAGCTGGAAAAGTGGTTTATTATTCCTTGACTCAAGTGGCTATCAATGTCTGATACTGTTTCATATCAGAATTCTTTATTGTTGAGTACATTTTTGTCTATATTTTGTACTATTTTCTTGCTGCAATGAAATTGATAGCATTTAGTTCACTGTTTTCTGTTTCCACAGAAATCCACAGATATACTTTACCTGTAGCTATTGCTTACATGCTCCCCCAAAGGTACTCAGTTAGACAATGCAACAGTGATGTTTAATGTTTCACTGTGCCAGACAAGATTTTCTGTGTCTAAGACATGTTGCTGACACAGAAGTGGCCTTGCCTTATACAGTACATAGCTTCACCTCCTTCAATAGTTATTATTACCAGATCTAGAGGGTTTAGAATATATATCATAACTGTATTACCCCTGTGTTTAAACACTGTTGTAAATAATTATGTCCATGTAACGTCACAGCTTCACTCTATATATGTGCAGCACAGTGCAGAGCAGTCAGCAAAACTGCAATACCTCTCTTATAAGCCAACCCTACACTTTAGAAATGATAAGCCAAATTTGGTTAAACTTACTTGATGAGACACTTACCTCTTTTGAGACAACGCTATAAGCTGATTCAGGTCCCGAACCCCAAATATAGTTGGCTTATTGGAGAGGTTTTACAGTAGTTCATGTGAGGGAGGCAGCTCACTCAATTTTATATTACTAAGGCCTAGATTGGAGTAATAACCCCTCTCCTCATGTCATGAGTTGTGTATTACCAGTAATCTAAAAGCATGTAACAACCAATCAACAGTCAATTTGGGTTAATCAGAAGTTAATCATTAGCCCCTCCAGCTGCATGTTAGTAGACTTCCCATTGCTACTATTAAACTTTCAAATCAAGTTGTGCTTCCACCAAACGCCTTTTAGTCATCATCTGTATTTTGCTGTACTCCATCTTGACAGAAAACCATGATTCTTGCTCACAGAATGATCCAAAAATTGGACATGACTCCTTAAGCAAAACAGGTGGATTACCCCCTAGATAGATTTTTATGGAAAAAAGGGTTCTCTGACCTAATTTAAGGAGAAGACATCAAAGTATATACCTTGTATTCTCCTTAATTGTGGACCAGGTAAGGGGCCTGACACTAAGGTAATAAACTAGCCTACTGGTGTTATTAGAATCGGTCAGGGGCATTTGAGTAGGTAATCATCTCTGGGGTGGTCCATCATCCTCCCTAGCCCTGCTAATTAACCCTACTAGGTAATCATGTGCCTCTACATGGGTAAAATTTGACACGTGCGACAAGGCGACACGGCCCCTTTAAAAATCGACACGTGCGACACGGCCCCTTTAAAAATCGACGGACACAGGCATTATTACTAGGCCCCAGTATATTCTTCATACATAAAAATCGACGCGATGACTGGGCCCTTCTTGCTAAAAATCGACACGGCGACACAGTCAAATCTGAGGGTACCCATGTAGAGGCACAATCATGACTTACTGGGAGAGTTGATTACAACATGGCCCCTGATTATCGAGGATGTATCAGGTAGCTTAATTAGTCCCTCAGAGAGTAGTCCTCACACACAGAATATGTGATGTGGCAATATAACACATTTTTACTGATATTCTAGTAAACAGACAGAAATATGATACATTAATACTTAATTGCTTCCTCATAATAATGAAATCCTGCCCGGGTTTTGAATTATACAGTTTAAGTGAAGATGAACATATATATTATCTACCTGCTATGCAAATTTTGTCTGTCTAAAACTAAAGAAACCTTAACTGACTTTATCAGAAACCTTTCAAGAGTAGTGTGGTCATGATGATATCAGATTGCACCTCTTTATGAGTAGACTCCCCAGGGTAACAAAAACACATCACTCAAAGAAAGGGCCAATAAAACTGTAGCACTATGCAGGCCTTGAAGAGTTAAAGGTGTGATACCTTTGTAGACCCAAGATCCTCACACCTGTATTAACCCCTCTAATGAGCTGTAGGGCAATGTATACATAGATGCCAAGGGGGCATCAAAGACCAAAAAGACTGCTTCTGAGGGTCTTGATAGAGAGCTCTTCACATGTTTTTGTGCACGTAAAAAAGGCAAGACAACCGAGCCACTCATACCTTCCTGAGCTGCTCCCTACACACCTATGACAAAAAATATCACAGCTACTCAACAAGCTGCTGTCATGATATTAGGTTCGACCAATATGTTACTTAGGCAATACAGGATCTTCACAAAAGTTAACTGTGTAGATGCTGAGCGGGCTTAAAGACCCAGATAGATAGCTACTGAGGGTGGTACTTTTGTCCTAATGTCTTTGTAGGCATTAATAAGGCAAGAAGATGGAGCTACTCCTTCGCCCCTGAGCTTCTCCCCACCCTCATATATATGAGCCTGCTATCATGTTAGCTCCAATGATAATGCTTATTAAGAGCTTTTCGGTTTGTCAGCTGTAGTGCAGTATAAATGCTTAAAAAGGGTCTAAGAAAGCTCCTCACATATATCCATATAAATAAGACAGGTCATTAGAGCTACTCATCGCTCCTGTTGACCCTGAACCAGGTACTGTGCACACCTACCCATCAGGCTGTCTCAATATTAGGTTCAATAAGGGGTCAAAATGCCTGTCCTCACATCATTCTATATATAATTATACATGCATATATTCTGTCATTGCCAAAGTTTGAGTACACATGGCTATCTTGCTTTCTGAAACACCACATTCTATGGTACTAAGTAGAATGTGGTGTTGTTTGTCAACAATTACACCTACGTGAGACATGGCTACCTCAGGCAAAAGAAGTAAAGTAATTTCCTATTTCAAGAATGACTTCCTCTGTAATGGATATCCTCAGGGTTCTTACACCAAATTGAACATGAATACATTTTTGGGTGAGCATAACAGGAAGACAAATTTCTGATGGACACTATATTTGAAATTGAACTTGTACACAGGAAGTTCATAGCGAAAATACACCCTGGGGACATTGGTGCAAAGTGTAAAGAGTTAAAAGAATGATAATAGTGAAAGATAGACAATAAGAAATCACAAACATTTATTTTCTGAAAATTACATTTGTTAACCATCTTTAAGAGTATGAATTGCAGTACAATACAGCATATTGAGCTCAGTGTTCTGTTGTGATTTCTCCATTCTATAGGGCAAGAGCCACCAGCCAATCCACTGCTGTAGTAGTAATGTGTACTGTGACGTCTAGCTTGTGTATAGATGCCTCTCTCATACAAGGCATCTGGTGTATTCCTGATTACAAATAGCTGCTTATGGAAACTAATTACTTTTTGTCTTATACCAATATAATAGGACAGCCTTATTAGAAACAAATCCTCTCTGAGATCTGCAGCTCATTTTATATATATACATATATACTGATTACAGCATGACCCCTGATTGTCCTGAGGATGTATTGCAGTCTCATGCATAACCACTTAATTGTCTCCTTGTCATAAAGAAAAATGAACTTGAAAAATTGTCAAATTGATTATCCTCCTCAGGTTTTCATCTTAGTTGCAAGTAGGGTTAATGAAATGCCATATTATTTACCCTTTACATGCATAAAATTTGACCATTTAGAACTAAAGAAACCTTAAGAACTCATCAGGGTGGCATAGTCCGTCTGACCACAATGGATTAATGTAGTCCTACCGAGTAGACTGACCAGGGGTGCATAATCACATCACTCCAAACAAGAGCGAATCAAACTCTAGCATTTTGCAGAGTTAAAGGTGTGGCACCTTTGTAGACCCAAGGTCTTCATCCCTGTAATTACCGCCTTTCAGCAGCTCCGGGTAATTATCAGGTGTGGAGGGCAGTGCATAAATAGATGCTCAGAGCGCCTCAACGTCCCAGATAAACAGCTTGTGAGGGTCTTAGAAAGCTCCTTACATCTCTTTGTGGACCTAAATAAGATGAGACAACAGAGCGACTCATTCCTTCCTGAGCTGCTCCCCACAGTTCACCTGAGGCTGTCCAATAAATATCACAGCTCCCAGCAGGATGTCATGCTATTAGGTTAAACTAATATGATCCTTAGGCAATAAGGAGTTAAAGAACCTGTCCTCACATAGCTGTAGATGCTCAGAGAGCCTCAAAGACCCAGAAGAACAGCTTCGTTCGGTCTTAGCAAGCTCCTCACATCTCTTTGTGGACAAAAATTATGCGAGAGCTGCTCATTGCTCCCCTGAGCTGCCCTCACCCTGGGGTTGCTCACAGCTATGCATCAAGATGTCATAATGTTAGGTTAACTGATATGCTCCTTGGGCAATAAGAATAAAAACTTGTCCTCACATATGTTAACTGTGTAGGTGTTCAGACACAGCTACCCATCCAGCTGTCATAATGTTAGGTTTAGCTAATATGCTCCTCAGGCAATATGGGGTTATAGGACCTGCCCTCACGCCATTTAACTGTGAAGGTGTTCAGATAGCCTAAAGACCAAGAGGAATGGCTTCTCAGGGTTTTAGCTCCTCACATCCGTTTTTGGACGTAAATTAGGCTATAGAGCTACTCATCCCTCCCTGAGCTGCTTCCCACCCAGGAGCTGCTCACTGATCCCATCTGGCAGGATATTAGTCCTTATGCAATAAGAGGACAAGTTACCCTTAAATATATTGAATATATATATCATTTTACACAGCTTTTCTCTCCAAACTTCTGGTAATTAGATTCTCCTGTTATTACCAAAGTCCAGGTGCACATGGCTATCTACCTTCCTTAAACAGTATATATAAATAATGGTACTGAGTAACATGTGGTGTTGTTTGTCAACAATTGCACCTCAGTGAGACATGGCTGCCTCAGGTAATGTAAGAGAAGACAAGTAATTTCCTGAATCATGATAATGACTTCCCCTGTAATGGATATCCTCAGGGTTTTTGCACCAAACTGACCATATATAGACTTTTAGGTGAGCATAACAGGAAGACAAATTTCTGATGGATGCTATATTTAGTCAGGCTGTCAAACCCATACATCACTGAGTACATCACAGAGCAGCTCACATAGTAGCCCATTAACAGAGAGTAAAAATCTAATTCAAATGAGATCATGGCAAAATAAAAATAAATATGTGTGATAATTGGATATGATGATAAATGAGAGTGAATCAACGACTTGGTGATATGCGAGAATGAGTTCACAAGAAGCTAAATGATGTTATGTGTTCTACCCTGTGTGAGAAACCAAATTTAACTCATTTTGTTATCTTTTTGTTGATTAATCGAGAAATATATCTTCTTTTCCATGTTGCCTGTTTAAACTAAAACGGCTAGTTCCTTCATCAAAGGATGTGCATGTGTCTTTGCTCTTGCCATCAGGTTATCACATTTCTACATGAAGTCTTTTGACAACTTAGCTAATTCAACTTCAATAAAATTGATCTCCAATCCTGGTTAATGAAACTCAAGTAATATATCTTGCATGAGCTTCATTATGACAGATCCACTTTATCAATGAGGTACAACCAATAAACAAAAGCATTTGGAACTCATTACTAACCTCAGAATAATACAGATCCACATCTGTCTCACTGGTAAAGGCCTCCATCGTTTGTAAGTTTCACAGATCCTGAACTGGGGAAAGATAAACTACTTCCCCCACACATTGTTCAAAGCTGACTGAAGAGCATTCCTTACAGATAACGCTGCAGCAGTCAATCTACAACATTAGCTAGACTAGCTACAGATCACTTAGTCTACTAAAGGGAATGGTATTAATCAGAACAAAATGACTTAATCGTTTTCCAGACCCCATCATGAGAACATATCACCAGAGCACCGATAATGCATCCAGAGCAAACATCAACACTCAAGGGGAAGTGGTGGCCTGAAACTAGTTAAAACCAATCAGGGGAAACATAGTGTCAACTTTGAATTTAAATGCAGATACAGTCTCATGACTGAAACTCTTTCATGGTAAACAATATGGGAGAGTTCCCGGTTTATGGACCAGTGTTACCCTTACAAAAGTAAATGTGATATATTGGGATGTAAATTAGAATGATAAACCTAACAGCAAGCTGTTGTATATCAACTGTTGTCTTGTAAGTGTGTCTTATATGTAGGACAAATGAGAGGGTGATCTTTGTGTGGTGAGACACTTTCTCAAAGCTCCCTTTATTAACAGTACAAATGAGGAAGCTGATTAATGGCGTATCTTGTTCATGAATCAGTGTATTGTTTCTGAATGTCAGTTGTTAGCGAGGAAATTGAAATGTCTTCTAAAACATTGGGGATAGTTATTACTTGAGTTTTATCAGATAGCACAAAACAATATTTCTGTTATGAAAGCTGGAAAGCCACAATCATGTTAGCCTTATCTCACTTCTATTCAATGTTCATTGCCACAATAAATTGCTGCACAATATCTACATGCTTTGAATTCTCTCTCAATGCATGTTTAAAGTCGTCCCCATTATGTGAGTAAATAACCACTGAAGATAAGTGATCTTTTGTGCCTTTGTCTCACATTTCCAGTATTACACCCCATACTGCTAGCGGAGTGATGACTAGTCTCACACCATCTGACCCACCCACCCGCAGCCAAGCTGGGTCTGTCTTAGTGTGTTATCAGGACCGGGGACCGCGTTGGCTTAGCAGTACTGTCTCCAAGCAGATATATGGCCCCACCATTAAGAAAGATCTGCTGGAGAGTGACACGCATGGGCGCCGACTGGCCATGCTACACTTGCCAAGCATATACTTTGTCACAGTTAGGCTTGAAGAGTGTAGGTCCGCGCTGCTGCTGCCTCCCAGTTTGTATTATATACAGATGGGGGCCGAGTATAAGTAATGATAGCATTAAAACCACATGCAGAACTTTTCTATAAAGTATGACATTATGACAGGTACCTGTGGGCTGCCCTAGGGCTGAGGAGCAACTCAGGGGAGGGGAGCTCTAGTGACCCATGCTTAGCTACAAAAGCCTTAGTTTATGTTCACAAATACCTACTTATATGAGTGGGTTGCTTCAGAAGCTGTTCCTTGTGCCTCTAAGGCCCTCCGAGCATCTGCAGTGTTGTACCATAGACATACCCAGTAAACAAATAATGTTATACGCCATTTTACAACGTTATATAAAGTTATATGTCAACGTTTTTCTAAGGCTCTTTAGTATGGCATAACTTTATGTAAAGTTTAAAACGTTATTTTGACGTAAAAAAAACGTTTTTTTGTTAGCTGGGTACAGTACAGGCAAAAGCTGCATCAGAGTAGGACATTGAATACAAAGACCCCACAGACTAGGATAACTTCACCATGCAATTAGACTTATGTGGAAACAACATGGTGACATTTGTCTTCAGACTGAAAGTGATAACAGCAAAGAGAACAGAATACAGGATCCTATGCTACTTGACACAAGTGACTCCCAGTCATGTAATAATTATCCACAACCTTTAAGAAGATCCTTGGTTTTCAGTTTCCCGACATTCAACTGTCATTAATAACGCATTGATTCACAAAGAATGATCCCTTTTCATGAGAAACATTTCTTTCAAGGGAACTTTATCCTCTCTCGGGCAGCTAGAAAGTGTTTGTTGTCACAGCACAATTTTTTACAGTGTATGACCTTGGTGTATATTCTTGACTGGCATTTATCCGGAAATCATCACAATAACAACAATTATGGTTACGTTTAATGATTGCTATCTGATACTAAATCTTATCGTTGAGTGACAGGAGTCCAGGGAGCCATGGAAGTTTCTGTAAGATGTTTTTCCTAGAATTACTTAGGCTGCATTGCAGGTCCTTAGGATAAAGAAGTTAAGACTGCCTGGTGATAATTCATAATACTTAATAAAATGATTATTCAATGATTATGACAGCATCCTGAGGTGAATGTCCCTGTGCATTAAGTGTTGTTATATTTGTTAGCCTCTGTTTTAGTGTTAGTCTGTTTGAAGAGTAGAATCTAGGATACAGGCATTAATGTGTCTACACTATATGAGAATACATTTCCTTGAGGTGAGACATTCAGTGCCGTCCCTTGTCATTCCCAGTATACACACCAAACTGTTAGTAATGGAGTAATGCAAGTGGATGGTAATGTCAGCCACTGTCTAGTTACCATGGCAACAGACTAGATAGTGGCTGATTTTCACACAGTCAAAACTAACCAAATGCAGAATGATATTGCTCAACCCAAAGTGTTAACAAGACAGATGATTTTCCACTCAGGAATAATTCTCATGATGACTTCTAGTTTGTTAAGGCTTCTGAGTGACCATACCGTTCCTTATATCCATTCAATATTTTATTCATCTCCCAATCCTCTTAACTTTTTTACTCAATGCCTCTTCTCACCACTAGTCTAATATTCACTGCACTCCCCCATAGACCGAGAAAGGATGAATCCTATTTGCTGTGACTTTAATGGAAATCCTTCATTACATTGGGAATGTAGCATTGGACAAATCAATTCCCGCTAGGGAGAAATAACTTGGCTTAGAGGCCTAACTATGGACAGATTTATACTTGAGACACAATTACTTGAAAAGACTTCTATAAATTGCTCACATCAGTCTTGGGTCCAAGTGATGGAAACTTTGGTAATCTCGTTAGAGTATTCAAATGCCACTTTCTTGGCCCAAATATAAGTATGTAAGGAAAGTGGTTACCACCCCCTTCCGTGCACCGAACCGACCCAGTAACGTACGGTTGGTCAGATTGTCAGATGGGGAAGTATCTCAGGTGGTAGAGCAGCAGGTCACGTGATCTGAGGGTCGTGGGTTCGAGTCCCGCTTTCTCCAGATGATTTTCGCGACCGTTACACTGGTGGAGAAACCGAGCACACTCGCTGGTAAGGTTGACTTAGACGGCTGGAGCATTCCAACTTGCTGGGGATTGGCCACCTGCTGGCAGGTGGTAGTTTGAGGAGCAGGTAGTGAAGAGTTGGTCCCCAGTACGGGTAGTTGGAGTTCAGCATGGAGTCCAGTCAACAAATTGGCTGGATCGGTTCAGCGCTGTGGGCTTCTATCATATGCTGCTGCGGGGACATGATAAAAGCTGGGGGAGCTGTGTAAGGGAAGTGGTTACCACCCCCTTCCGCGCACTGATCCCACCCAGTAACGTACGGCGCGGTCAGATTGTCAGACGAAGAAGTAGCTCAGTTGGTAGAGCAGCAGGTTATGTGATCTGAGGGTCGTTGTCTCAAGTCCCGGTTTCTCCAGATGATTTTTCCGCGACCGTTACAAGTATATAAAACCTGGTCTCTGTTTGCAAGCAGCACTTCATGTAAAGTAAAATCTAATTGCTGTAAATGAACATGTCAATAATGACATCCATGTCCATGTCCAAATAAACACCTCCAATAATAAGATTCATACTTTAAATTGAATTTTGTTGAACTAACCCAGGCGGCCATGCTAAAGAGTTTTTGGAGGCTGATAAGAATTCAATCCCAGTAAGAAGGCAATGTGACATTTTTTCAGGTGGAAGACTACCCAGATTTCCAGCACAGACTGGACAAACCACCCAGGTTGGTTTTGCAGGTCGCTCAGCCTGGTATATAGGGCCGTTCTTGTATAGCACTGTGTTCTTACTATAGCTTTTATATGATTATATTTGCGATTTTTATATGATATTTGCGAAATTTATAAACCTATCTAGTATATAAATGAGTATATCAGCTACCAACTTTTGGATGCATTATGTGCATGGTCCATTGCATTTCTGAATTATAATGATTTTAAATCAGTATTTTATCTAATGTGACACACATGCAGCAGAGTCTCTGGTTGGAGAAGGTGTGAAAGCCTGAGCTGCAGCCTGCTATACCAGGCTGCCTGCCTGGTACACCAGCCTTCTGTGCTAGGAGAGTGTATAGGGGCGGCCTGAAAGTACAGGCTGGGCGGCCTGAAAGTACAGGCTGCCTGTTAATGCTGGCCGTCCTGTCCTGCTATACTAGTCCTCCACCTGTTTTTCTGATAGGCTTCCTCATAATTTTGTTATTTGAGGAAAGGCTGTTTGGAAGTAAGAAAGGCAGTTTTGTAAAAGAATGATTATGGTTTCATTTCAGGTAGAGGTTAGAAATAGCATCTCTGCAATTTAAAAGGAAATTAGGGGGAAATCAAGATAATTAAATATTTCTTTCTATATAATTTAGAATGAAACTAACCTTTTAACTCTCTTTAATTGGTATTGTTCCTGACATCTTTGAAGAGGAAATTAGATCTGATTGTCTAGGCTATTGCTTATAGCAGCCGATGCTTCTAAAACATTTTGATCTAACCTGCAGATGTGGTAATCTTAAAGTCAAAATAAATGAAAAGTCAGTGCCAGTAATAACAGGTGTTTCTTTCAATTTCATATTGCCAAAGGTTAATTTCCTCTTTAGCAGGCCTCCTTAGCTATATCCCAAGTCCCAAGGGTCTTATTTCCCATTTTCCGTTCTCTCTCCATACATGCCCTAGCCCCGGAGCAGTTGTTGTATTGGCTCTGTGGGCAGACACTAACCTCATTTACTATATAGGTGCTGCAGGGGGGCACATGTCAGTGGCAGTTCCTGTTGTTTTCAGACAGTGGTAATTCACTTCCCGCAAAGATCAGGCCAGAGAGGTGCACAAGACAATTCCTAATAGCATTACCACAGAGAATGTAAAACCTAAATCTGTATCTACTTAATTATAACAGTCTGGATGCTTGGAGGACATTATGGCCATTACTGGGTAAGGGGGGTTAGTGGGTATTTATTCTGCCCATGGCAGCCAGGAATCAGCAGTATTTACTATGAAATGATTCCTGGCAGGCCTGGTACCCACTACAAGCCCACCTGACAGCATCAACAATAGCAGCCATCACATGATCATGCAGTGTGACTTAGGAGGGTCCCACACAAAACAAGCAGTATAGGGATAGAGCAGTTCAGGGGTTAAGTAAGATAGGGAGGAGTGGGTGTATTTATTAGTTGTGATTAGATGTGCCAATTTCACGTCAAGAAGAGAAGATTTGGCCGACTAATTAATCACTGCTTGATTTGCCCTGATCTGATTGAAAGGGACTTATAATTAAGGCAGTTTATTAATTCCAGCTTGGCTAGGCCATCCAACTGTTTCTGGTTGGACAAAGAGCTTCATTCCCACATTTACCCTAAACTTAGGTGACACACAAAATAATTTAGTACCAAAGAGCTTGATCATGCAACATTCTCCCTTTCTAGCCAATTCCCATGTTCAGAGACCAGAAATTGTCCTATGCTGATGACTATCCTGATAATATGTGGGAACATCAGAAATACATAGTAATAAACAGTAAGTCCATAGCCTTAGGCAGTGGTGGCCTGACCATCGCATGCCAACAATGTGGGTCAGCTCTGGTACAGACAATGGAGAGTCAGGACAGTTTGTCAATCCTCCTCGTGGGGGACGTACCGTAAACAATGGTGTAGTTGGGTATCATTGAAATACAACCTGGTAACAAGAGGATGCCAGTGTAGTCAGGACTAATGGCTGTGTGGGTGGTATCCACATCCTGCCAATGTTTATTGAGGCCATCCATCAAATATCAATGCCCACCCACATGCTACCGGGGGGTGGAATAATGGACGTTATTGTACCAAGAATCAAGTAGGGAAAACACTGAGTGTCAACTTCCAATCAAATTGAAAATACTGGTGAGACCTGCCACGAGGCAGACCATAAAGTTACTGATGGAGATGTTTCTGACACCGAAAATCTACTACTGACTGCCAGCTATGGTGCATGACCTCTCATGTGTAAGATCCTGACAATGATTTACCTACAGACTTTTGAATGAGCAGGAATGATGAATGATGAAAGATATACTACGGACCCATTGACAAGACTATGGTGTATAACTTTAGGGGTAGATCCAATTAAAAAAGTAATAGCAAAGAATTGTATGTTGTTTAGCAGTTAATGTAAAAATGAAAATACATTTTTTAAATTCTGAGTCCCTTATTGTGATCGATAGATCAAGGTGGAATTCTGACCTACTTTGTATTATGCACCCTGCAAACTGTGTGAGACCCTTCAACAAGTAATTATAAGTTATTTGGACACCTATAAGTAGCCAGTGCAAGTTTGAATTGGAGAAAGCATATTACCGCCAGATGTTGCCAATCAGGTCTATAGGACTAATTCTACATCATTCAGCAATTTCTGTTCCACAGCCTGCAGCTCCTGAGAAGCCTGTACAAGTTGTGGTAAGGTAATGGAGCAGACCAATTAGACTCTTACTGATGTCACGACTGCTGCATTGCACTTTGGCTGTAGTGTAGTGTAGGCCTATACATGTATAAATCCAGGGTGAGTTTTAGCTCCTAAGTGGGTGTATGATTGGACCTGTATATCCAATCTGAATGATAGTATTTCAATTCACATCTTCAGCAAGGGCTTTCAGATGAAATCACGCATTGGCCATTACCTGCCTTTAAACCCTACATGGTAAAAGTTGTTGATTCATTATATTTGCAGGAGAACCTGACTATTATAGTGTGGAGCATATTTTAACTATTTAATTAAATCCATATAGGCCCTAAGGGGACCCATTTCCATTCTTCATTGACTTTCAATTGATGTAAGGTATTTTTCTAGAATCACTCAGGCTGTGATGCAGATCCAGGATGTTGCAGGGATCTCTGCTGCCAGTTGATCATTCATGAAATGATTATTCACACAAAATAAGGTAGATGTGCCGCAGAATTCGAGCTAGGCTCCTTGTAATTTTCTTAATTTATCTCAGTTCATGGAGTGTTCTTCGCTAATTGTTTTTTTCAGAGAGTTAAAAGTTCAAAGTAAAAAAATGGAGAATGATATTGCTACCTCATCCCAGAGTGTGGAAATACAGATGATTGCATATGTGTTGTAGAAAACGAGGAGGGGTTGTGTTTGTCTTGACCACAACTACAAAAGTGCCCTACAAACCTGCTGGCACAATCCAGCTGGACTTAATTATGCATGATTTTTCCCACCATTTGGTCTCATTGGTCAACCTGTGGTCAGCTGGTCACCTGTTGTGCCAAGCTGAGGCTCAGTCACACTGGCACTTGTTTACAACTGCCTTTTCTAGACACTGACACACTGTCTGTGTTTTAGTGACTATAGGTGTATACACACCCCTAGGGCCTATATATTTAGTCCCTATATTTTGGGTGTGTTTCTGGTTGTACCCTGCAGGTTGCTACTGAGTAGAAATTAAATCTGTATTTTTATTTATTTATTTTAATTACCTATGGTAGGGATGGGCTTGTACTAAATTTGGGCGGTTTGCTGTTTTTTAGTACTTATAGTTGACTCGATTATGGGTCAACCGGACTTTTGTAGTTTCGACCCTTATGGCGTCATCATCAGGTGGTAGACACATTGAATAGAAAAACACGATACGTTTGTATTTTTCTATATGATAAATTCTGAGAGTGGTCTAGCCTCCTCTCACAGCTTCGGATTTATTTTTACATGCATAATGGCTTTCTATTGACTTAACTATAGTAGGCCTATCCAACAATAAATGTTGCTCTGATGTGCATTTGCACATTTTCATGTAGTCGCTGGTTTGTATGGGCTAGTTATGGCTGGGTGTCTCGACAAAATAAAAATACTGTTTAGTTTTGAGAACGAGGACTTGTTTGCCGATTCACCCGTGTGAGCCATCCTGCGTGTTCATGCCTTTAGGTGCATGACTGTGGAGTTTTTCGATCCAGTGGAATTCCACTAGGGCGAGCAGCCTTCTCCCTTCTTCACTTTTCGGATGTCTGCCGATGAAATCCATGATATGGAATTCCATATCGGCCACCTTGTTATGGTCGCACTGGTTGAAGTGCCATGGCACATCCGTTTCTCCCTGGTTTTTCTTTACTGATCTTGTGTGTTCATATATTCTACCTCTTATGGCGCGTTCTGTTTTGCCCACGTAGTGCATTTTGCACTTTCTGCACTGTAGACAATAGATCAGATTCGAACTCTCACACGTTACGTTCGTTTTTGTGGAGTAGCTTTTTCCCGTGATGTTACATGTAACACTTCCGGTTTTGCTGATTTTTGCGCACTTGTCACAAAAGAGCTTTCGACACTTATTTCTGGGCCTTTTTGCATTTGGGTCGCTCGGTGGTTTGCCTCCAAAAATCCCATCTTCTTCGTCATCAGAAGTCGGGTAGTTTGTGGCTGCTCTGACTAGATGGTCCTTCAGATTTTTTGGGCGTTTTTGGCCTTTCACTAGGCCCCCTCTCCTCAGGAATTTCGTTGTTTTTGAGGATCCTAGTCTATCCCAATTTTTGGCCACCGTTTTGTTTATGATGTTGTTTCCTGGTCTGTGAGTACTGATCAGGTACGAGGTGTCTTTGTTTTTTGGTTTCTTCCGTTTGGTTTTTAGACACTCATGTCTGTTTTGGGATTTTACCTTGGCTAACGCTTTTTCTAGCATTTTCTGCGGGTATCCCTTTTCTAAGAATTCTTGCATTTTTTGACTTGTGTGCTTCTCGAAATCTTCGAGTTTCTGGCATATTCTGAAGATCCACAGGATCTGTGAATATGGTAGGCTGATTTTTGTGGAGATTGGATGTGCTGACGTGAAGTCCAGATAGGTGTTCACATCGGTCGGTTTGTTGTATAGGTCAGTGTACAGTTTTCTAGTGTTTGTATCTACCTTCACTCTGGTGTCTAAAAAACTAATTTTACTCTTGGAGGTGTCTGCCGTGAATTTGATGGTGTCGTGGAATTGGTTTAGGTGGTGTATCCACCTGTTCAGTTCCGTTTCTCCGTGTGTCCACACGAAGAAGACATCATCAATAAATCTAAGCCAGATTGTTGGTTTTTTATCGTAGTTTTGTAGAGCCCCTATTTCTACATTTTCCATGAATAGGTTTGCATATGAAGGGGCTAGTCTTGTTCCCATGGCTGTGCCTCTTTTTTGCAAATAATGTCGCCCATTGAACTGTATGTGGTTCATGGTTAGAACCATTTCTAGGAGGTCCACTAGACTCTGGTTTTTAGGCATGAGTCTTGGATCCCTGATTGACTTAAGTTTCTCTAGGATGACCGCCATACCTTCTCCGTTAGGGATGTTGGTGTACAGTGAGGTGACATCTAGTGTCCCTATGATTGCGTCTTCCTCGAGTTTTTCCAGACCTTCGACCTTGTTTATAAAGTCTGTGGTGTCCTTTACATATGATGTGATTTCCGGATGATTGCATATGTTCCACCCAGCACTTTTGCTCCTTAGGACTTATTAACTTGTTCTTCACCTCGGGGCTGTCAGGATATATTTCCAATATCCGTCTAATATCTTTATCCATGTAATTCATATTTTGGTCTTCAAATCCCTAATCTGCTCCAAGCAGTTTCCATACTGTAAAGGCTCGGTGGCAGTTGTCTGTCTGTCTGAGGACTTCCTAATGTCAGCTGCATCTTAAGGCACACACATCCTAATCAGCCACAGCTTTATAAGCTGATTAGAGGTGAAGTTAAACAAATGTACACCACACAGCCGAGAATCAAATATCACAAAATGTTATTATTGGACTACATCCTTACTTTGAGCTGGAATATTGCACTAATAGAAAAATATTCCTTCCATATGATACAAGCTTGAATTCTTTCTGTTGTTGAATTGCCGATTACATTGAACCATTTCTATAATATCTAAAAAGCACACAAGATCTATTGAAAGCTAATGGTCTAGGAGTCTGGGAGTGAATTGGCACGTAGTCACATGCAACAGCTATATGTCACAGGGTTATGGTCTCTTGGTGCACCCAGTGCACTCAGGTCCTGTGCCATCTGAGTTTGATAGTCTCTTAACAGGAGTTATCAACGCTTTAGGTGACCCTGCGGAGAACAGTCTGGCTGGGTAGTTTTAGTAGAAAGGGGGAAATTGACCCTCACTGAGAAACATGATAAAGCCTTTTTCTCTTGATGTTGTAGTCTGGAGAAGATAACATTTTAAATGAAGGTGTTCTCCCACATACTAACATTATTTGTTACTTTCATTTCATTGAAACATCATCACATAATTTGATTCAATATATGCAATAGGTCAGTTCCATTCTAACTAATGTTATCCATGTGTGTAGAGCAAGGAGGCTAAAAGACATATAGTTTTGATAGATGCTTAGTAAGATAACATTTTCTAAGACCCAAATGAAGAATGTGAGCAATTACCAATAAAGGAGACCGTTGGGCTCAAAGAACAACTACAAATGTATGTATCTACAATTACATAAATACAACACTTAAAAGGTGTTCTTTATATTCACATACCCAATATAAAAGGCACAGTAATATAAATCCAATGTGTCATAGTTCTGGGACAGCTGCAGACTTCAGCCAGTGAATGCAGTCTGCGGAGGTCCCCTTTAGAAGCCATTTCCCACAGCTTATAGCCACATAAAGCACTGGCAGGCTCACTCAGACCCTCAGGCGGTATATAATGGGAGGCAGGCAGAACAGTGTAGATGGTCTCACTGTGAACAATCAGTGCTCCATACCTAGTTCATCACTACAGGGTAGACGCTGCATAGACTCCCTAATGCTTTCCTCCCTATTGCAATTCTGAATGAGATGTTTCAGTCTGTTCCTATGATGCCATGTGTAATAATTCATGAAAACGTCTTCTGTATTGAATCAAATAAGCAGCCAATGTACTTAAAGTTTTCTGTAATTTCTAGTGCACATGTCGGTCAACAAAAAAGATATGAAAGTGGGCATTTGCCCTTATAAAGTTGAATGTAATTGTATGTTAGAAACAAAGAGACAGAGAGACAGAGAAAGACAGAGGGTGACACAGCGGCAGGATAAACGGAGGAGACAGATGGATATATATGATTGCAAGACTGCTAATACTGTTTCATTTGCAGTCTACTTGTCCATCATAATTGCTTTGGCTCAGACTCTGGTATTCCATGGTAGTCTACCCCTCTAGTGACCAGACACTGATCCATTTCATGTGTCATATCCAGACATAATAATGTATATATTGTCTACTATTTACAAGGAAATGTATAAGTTACACAACTTATTTATATGAGGTGCTTTTATATAAATGAGAGGGGCTACCCACCAACTCCAGTGTAAGCCTACCACCTGGGTATTGTCTGACACTAAGTTTGTAATGAGCAGATGTTTGTCTGCAGGAGACTTGTTGACCGTTGTGGTAAGGTGTGTTAATGATGTCGGTCAGTTCTCCTGATGGAACAACAACAATTGCTATTGTCTGATGATGGATAAAGGCAACATAATAACGGAGAAAGACAAAATAATAAGCAGTGCAAAGTTCACTGAGTACAATGCTATAGGCTGAGTGTAATTTGATCCCTTGAGGGGAGGGAAAACAAAGGTTGAGCCCAAAAGCTGCCAGCCAATTTTAGTGAAAAGGCCAGGGGACTATCAAAGTTCAAAGGGGTCTGCTGCAATTGATTTGATGTGTGGATGCCAAAATATGCCAACCAACTGCTGTTATTAATAAATAAAGATTATCTTGGTTCTAGACACAGGAGGCATAGGTTGGTATTTTGGGGGAAAACGAACATGTTGGTGTCTAGTGCTTGACCTTAAAGGTAGCAGATGTGTCTGACACTTACTGTAAGTCAGTACCCACAGTCCCATGTTAGCACAGCGAGGTCATTAGGACACTTATTTGTTGTGGTCTGGGGCCGCTACAGCTGTGATTGGGTACCACAGAGCAGAATCATCTCGGGACCGCCATGTGCTTCACGACTGCAAATGGCCAGTTGATGATTGCCTCAGTTTGGTTCAGACCTTCAGTTTGTTAGGTCAGGCAGGGAAAGACCCCTGAATGGCAAGATAAGCAAACTGACTGAGTTTAATTCAATCATCCTGTATACCCCTGCATCACACCAGGTGTTGCAGCCTGGCCTAGAAAAAGTAGAAAAAATCTGTGTTCTGGACAAATGACAGCTAGCTGACAAATAGCTAATGAAATGAGATGAAATAAATCAATTTCTTAACCTCAAAGTTGGGGTTCGCAGACATGTAACCTTGAAAAAAGTACTAATAAGATTTTCCAGTTTTTATTTGTCATTTCCTTAGTTATGAAAGATCTTTTACAGAAGGCTTATTGAAAATAAAAAGGGTAGTTTTTGTGAGATTGACATGCGGATACCATAGGTTTTACCAATGTCTGGTTTGGTTATCATGTCTTATTTCCTTATTAGGTTTTAGGCAATGTGTCCAAAAAATTGATTTTGTGTTGTTCTTATTTAATATACAGCTTGCACAGATGATTAGGTGGCTTGTGTTCTGATCTCTAGCTGTTTTTGTACAGGATGATTACAGATGACAGTGTGAGATACAGAGGATGTTCTCAGTTCTTTCGCTCAAAGCAGAATCACCAAAATGTCATCCATTTTGGATGATCCGTTCAAAAAGATGTTGGCTTGTAGGATGAGGAACCTTATTACAAACAATATAAATAGTTTTCATCTAACTACATCCGAACCTTGAGATAGATAGCTCCACTGATCATATCAGTGGCAGTTCTTTTACAAGAGGAATATTAAGAACACATAAAACATGTACAGTAATTATTTTCTGACTACAGGCTGAGACGAATTACTGTTCTAATATTTATTAAAGAGAACATTAATCTTTATTAAAGAGAACATTAATTTCTTTCAGATTGTTTCTTAGTTAGAACATGTGAATGGTTTAAAACAATATCTATGTTCTGTTAGGCCGAAGGCTTTATGGACCTGAAAATCCTGACGCTTAATCATTTAGGGGCAATATTGTGAATGATACATTATCACACTTCTTGTCATGAAGAATGCATGAATGAATCGTTAGGAAGGTTGGTATGTTGAGTAGCCAGGTTCCTCTCCTGCTGGTGATTCAATCATGCTTCATGAAAAGGACTAATTACCACATACTTAAGTCTTAATTGACAGCTGGCTATGACGGCTTGAGACCTGACCAGACAGTTCAGGCCTCAGTTCATTAGTTATTAGTACATTGGGTTCTACTGTCTAACAGCAGTGTTTTGTTCTGCACTCTGCTCGTTGCAGGCAACTTGTGTTTTCAATCTAATCATGCAATGATATATTGGAAACACAGGTGGATTATGCCTTAACACTGCACACAGTCTATAATTAGACAATCTAAATCACTACACAAGTTTCAAATATCAAATAACCATGTTTTGTTCTAGACTCTCCTGTTGACAAGGTCACTTATGGTTTTCTCCAATACTATGGTCACGCAACTCACGTCTGGCACAGTGTAACATGATACATCAATGTTGCATGTTAAACCTGAGTATCTCAAGGACACTGCAGCAGGTATTTCCTAGTCTGGCAAGTGGATGTTATCTTTACCTGTTTTCAGGCACATATCCTTGACATCACTCAGTGTCCTAATATGTCAAAGATTATGACTTTCATATCTCACTATGATCTTTGATGGTGACATACGCAAGCATGACAAGTTATACTGTTATAGAAAATGTTTAAGTCACATATTAGTCAACCTCCTGCAGTGAATTTGTGTCTAATATTCATTTTATAATGAAAGATGTTGAAACCTGTGGATGCACTCTCTGTACAGGTACAGCCATTATGAGCAACCAGCGGTTCATTAAGTTCGCCTACGCAGCTGGGTGTGAGTCTAAACCTAGAATCTTATTGGCGAGTGATGCCTCAACTAAATATTTGGATGCCATAGAAAGGGATTCATCAGTCAAACTTACCTACCCCCACGTTTGAATTAAAGAAAACTGACTTGTTTGAACTCACTCAGAGTGATTGCCTCTTAAAACTGAGGGCTTTTTGATGTTGTGCAGCTTAGGAGTATCATCTTTATGTAAGAAGTACTGATGTGTGTTGACACTCCCTGCTCTTGCCATAAATAGTTGACATCAGCTCTGTGTAGTGCTCTAAGGTTGCAATTTTAGCTGCTGTAAATAACATGGGAATGGGACTTCTGACATATATTTCCAAATAAAAGTACCACAGGAGCCAACCTTGTAGGGCCACTTTGAAGTTTAAATTCTGATGAGTGGTTATGGAAAAACAATAATTACATTTCAGTCACCTCAGTTACCATCAGGAAATCACTCAGTATTGATATCAAGAGTGCAAATGCCCAGTCATGCAGAAATGAGCCAATACATTGTTGGTACATTTAGACAAAGGAAGATGCAATGACTCTGACTGGTAATAGCCTAGACCATGACCATGGCTTAATGACTCATACTCTTTTCATCTGCCTCATCATTTAGGAAGTCTTTAGCATAATGGTGCTGTGTTAAACATAACCTGGCAATCAGAGAAGATGAATGACCACATGGTTGGTTTCCACATCCTGCCACTGTCTATTGAAGCCATCCATTAAATATCCATGGACTTTATATTATAATATTGAAACCGCACTACCAGACAGCAAGTTCAAGTTGGTTAGGGCAGACATCAATAATCAAGGAGAGTGGATGCTAGAAATTGATTAGTATCAATTCAGAAAAATAGTGAGTGTCAACTTTCAAATTAATTGCATAAACTGATGAGAGCCCCTGGTAGGGAAAAAGAGGTTGTCTGTGTAGTCAGGACTGATGACTGTGTGGGTGGTTTCCACATCCTGCCAATGTTCATTGAGGCAACCCATGAATATCCATGAACTACCACAGATATACCTCATCTGTGCTTTGGGGACCCAAGTGTGGTAATGTGGGGATTCAGCCCTACTCTGTAGACAGGACTGATGGCTGTGTGGGTGGTTTCCACATCCTGCCACTGTTTTTTTGAGGCAACCAATTAAATATCCAGTATAGAGTAGTTCACCTCACTTCCCTCAAAATATATTTCGTCCTATGGACAAGGAGAAATATTCCCTGCTTCTTATTCTATAAACTAAAGCCTAACTTTTTCTCTATCAGATATTATGGTTCTCCTCTGTGCTAGATCCATTTCCAGCCAATATGACATTCTCCCTAAGAACCCTAGGGATCATCCCAGGTCTGTGTGTATGGGGCAATATCCTGTCAAGGCAGCCTAGGGATTTAATAAAGCATACCCTTCCTTGTCTTATTGGACAAATGTAGTTCCTTATTCTGACCCTGCTGGGTTGATGCACCAAAGGGTCTGTATAATGCACCAATGTACCAACACAGTGCCGCATTGGTGCATCATAACTTTTAGTCATTGGAGATATTGCTGCTATTTGATGGTCAATCATGTCTGAAGAAACAACCATGCCAGGCAGTGGACTTGACTGAATGAAAGGTATGAGGGGGGACCTTAATTGGTTAAACATTTACGCCATGTTGATCTCACACCATGAGTGGTGTATTGAATAACACGCCTGGCCAGGAGCAAGGTTTACCAAGTATTACTAGGTGTCCATCATTGATACAGAGTAATGAGACATTTTAAATGCTTTGATATGTTATTGATGGTTTAGCTTATCATTTCAACTGTTTATTGTACATCGGTTTTCAGCGTCTACCTTTCCATTAACTTATACATGTGCATATTCACTCTTTAAGAAGGACATAGTGCTTAGCTGTGGTAACCTTTGGGAAATGCAGTTCTGGTGACTCACCCTAGCAGGGCTGCATTCAACTATCATGCTGAAGCATGTGCAGTCGTTCCAACAAGTCAGTAGTGCAGATGCAAAGGCTGATTCTGTGATCGACAAACTGCTTGTAAAACCTCATTAGGCCACCTTTTTTTGATAACTTGGATTACGGGCTTTTACTGTAAATATTTTGGAAGGGGAGAGGAAAAAAGAAAAAAAAAAAAAAGAAAGCTGTTTTACACACCGCCCAGAGTACCGTAAATTCCCAAAGGGCAGAGGCAAAAAAAAAAAAAAAAAAAAAGCATTGGTAACCTCATTTTTTGGTAATATACTGAAGGTATGTTGAGAACTATCCCTAATCTGAAAGGCCTTATTCCATCTTTTGCTGGTCAACAGGTACTTTTTTTTTTTTTGCTAAAATATTTTCAAAAAATCTCGGAGGGCAAAGGTAAAAACAAAAAACCTTTTTTTTTTTGCAATTTGCCAAAAATCTCGGCGGCGGATCCGTAATCCAAGTTATCAGAATAAAACGGCCTTACTGCCATTAATCATGTTATCCATCCATTGCCTCTGGTTTCAATGAATTAAGAAGTAATTGTGAAACAGTTTTCTCATCATCATTATCAAGTTGAATAAAGTGTTAATTTGTTATCTGAAATGAGGAAACCAGATCCGCTGCTCCATCTTTTTTAAAGTGAGCCTAGGCGAAGCCTAGCATGAAGATCTACATGATGCTGTAAAATCTTAAAGAGGAGACAAAATGGTCTATTTTCGAGCGATTAACCCATTAGAAATGTATCAACTCCATAGTTGAGTTTGTGAAAGGTGGGCATGGATTTCCACTAGCTTTCTTTGGATCTTGGATTGGCCTATTAATATACAAGTATATAGATCTATCCCCACCATTCTCAAGGAATTTTGAAAGGTCATATCACATAAGAAGTAAAAATTATACTCGGGGGAGCCTCCTCTTAAATGAATCTGGGAAGGCACAATCAAAAGCACTCTGACTTTAGGCAGATTGGAAGCCCATGAGCTACTTTTTGTGGTTCAGTGTCAATGGGAGGTCTATACAAAGTGTGACTCCCTTAAAGCAGCATCAGTGTGGTTAACTACATTGTTCAATAAATGAGAGGAAAGACATTTAGAATGATGCAGCATTTTTTATAATATCACTTTATTCAATGCCTGTATAAACAACATCTTCATAGACAAGGTGCTATTTCTGCTGAAACTATTGCAGATATATTTCGTTGTCCTCATGTAAGGAGAATGGACACTTTCATAGATACTTCTTGAGATGAAAGTACAAATCAAATGGCACACTTGTTGACAGAACTTGTTGTGAATGGTCAACTGTCTATGACAGTGGACATTTGGATAACATTGGCATATCTAAGGGTGGGTATACAAGCTTGATTGGTCAAATCTAATTGTACTATAATAATATCATCTTACAATGGACCTGCATGTGTAAAGATAATTGATATCTATTTAATGACGATTCATATAAAAAGGTAGGCCTAAAATGGCCTAAAAAGCCAACTTATTTACCTCTGCATCAATAGCATTATTAGTAAAATCAATTTCTCTGAATAAAGGGCTTGCTTTTCATAACCAAGGCATGAAAGATAGAACAATTTCAATTTTGGCTTGCCTCAATAGATTATTACAAATATAATTGCTAGGGGTATTATAACTAATGATTTAATCACCTAGGAAAACTGTGATTGAGTTTGTCACTTCTTACTAGCTGCATTACACAGTGCCAATCATCTTTCCATTGATACTAAATAATTCCATGTATTATTCTCATCAAGTTGATCGCGGACCTTAAACACCTGTTTTCAACTACATTCATTGTATGCATCTGTAACAGAAGGAGTTGAACATGAGTCAAGTATGGTAGTACCATAAGACTGTAATTTCCTTTTGTGGTCATATTTTTGAATGAATGTCTGCCAGTAGTGTATGGGCCAGTTACATGAGTTTAATCTCACAGCATAGTAATTAATAATCAGCAAGGTTTTGATTGAACATATTGATTGTTTTGATTGAACACATTTGTCTCCCACTGAACAAGCAGTCAGATCAGGTTGTATTATATTTAAAGACTTATGTATTTGGCAATAACAATATCACAACCTTCATCATAAAATGACAAAACACACAGTTTCTATACATCATAAATGTATTGGTATACCGTTTATGGTAGCCAAATGAAAGTCCACCTGTGAGAAACGTCATAATATCATTCTCCAAATACCTCAATCACATATTTGTCTTACACATGTTTCACAATCATACATACAACAGTTAAAATACTAAGTGTTTTACAGGGTACTGTAGGCAACTTTAGCAATATAATGCCACTTAAGGTAATACTAGCTTAAATAAACTCAGTTTCAGATAGGATGCAAGGCAAAGGTATACATTTTTAGGCACTTTACATGTACACAGTTTTAAACTCAGTATAATAAGTTTGATTAAGGACACAATCTCTTTTTTAACATGAGTTGGGTTTGGTGGATTCTAGCCATCAATAAAGCCATCTCCTTCCTGTGTCTGTTGAGTCTCCACAACCTATGTAAGAATCAGTCACTCCAACTGACAATTTTTTGGCTTTGTGTATCATAGAAAGGCATGGTTCTACTCCATGCATACCTGTATCATGTCCAATAAGTGAATATGATATGAACAGGGGGTAGGAAAGCATGAGTCATTTCTTCAACACAACTTCTTCCAAACAATTGACTGATCTTTATCTGATTCATACATCTCGTAGTAATACATTCAGAAAGTATGAAGCACCTTGTAATAAAGCTTTGTGTAGAACAGGAAACCTGTTGGAGCTTGACCCACTAAGTGGAAAAACAAGGAGACAAGTTGTAACAATCACCAATGTAGTAAGCACTCATCGTGGTTACTGAAAAGTTATCATACACTTTCAGACAACTGTCCCCCTTTGCTGCTACATATGCAACAGTGGTCAAAGGACATTCAGAGGGTGTATATAAATGAGGGTTTGTTTTATCTAACATGTTTGTTATATTATATATCATAAGTATATATATATATATATATAATACCTCGTGTTTTCAGATATCCAAAGGTTAATATGATTTATCAACTTCATGCCAGAGATTTATTCAAAGATCAAACAACGTGCCACCAATTCATTTTAAGATCCCAATGGTCCACTGCCTTCAAAACTGGAAATTTACATGTAACAAGGCATAATTGGTGCCAAAATGAAATTCTTCATCTCCTAGGAAATATCAGCAAGGTAAGCAACATAATAAGTATTACATATCTCAGAATTGAAATAAGGTAAAGTTTTTGAATATGATCAATCCTCTATCAAACAGAACTTGAGTCCTATCAGATCAACACAACCTTTTATTAGTGAATTTTTAACCATGTCACAGCTCATAGAGGTTCTCACAGGACTTGGATGCGGTGACCTGCCCCCTGAACAGCTTAGAGAGCATGTTCTGCTGAGCCCGCAGTATGTGACAACAGGCCTCCTCTGGGCGGTGCATGACCCGCCGGTGTCCACGCGCTCTTGCCAGCTTGTCCGCCTTCTTCTTGGTGAGTCGGATCTGTTTCAGGATGCCGACCAGTAGGTCATCCACACGGTGGTCAATGGCGGCCGATACCTCAATGTACTTACAGTCATACTTTTTGGCTGCTGATCTGCCCTCTGTAACAGCATGTATCATAAAGTTAGTTAGCCTTTATTGGTGAGGATCTAGCATGTGATACCATGGCTGAGTGAACATAGATTATTGTTGGCATAACTGTGCAGGCAAATACTTTTTATGGTGACAGCATAGTGCCTTTTAGATATTGTTCTTACCTTGGCAAAAGATTTCTTTAAACTCTATCGACATTTAAATGCAACATATATCTAATAGTAAAACTAAAACAAAAGCAATGAACGCAAATCTATTTCGGATTGTTCTTCCCTCGGCTTTGCAGGCTATGGCCCTTGTCTCTCCTTGGGAAGAACAATAAAAAATGAGCCTCTTGCCATGGGTCATTTATTTATTTGGTTATCACTTGATCAACTCCTCACCTTGTTCTCCCACGACTCTGCTCCGTACCAGATCTGCCTTGTTTGCGACCAAGATGATGGCTACAGGACGGTCTATGTTCTCACGTACATCCCTCAGTTGGGTGACGGCCACCTCAAATGAATGTCTCCACTCTACGGAGTAGACCACAATGTAGCAGTCCCCCTCAGCTAAGGCACCAGATAGCTGCAAATATAAAGATATGGTAAGAGAAATTACCCTATTCATTCCTAACTGGACTGTATCATGCTTTAATTCATATGGAGTTTATTATGTATCAATGCAGCAGCTAGAGCCAGGCATAAAACTAACAATATAGGTTGGTAACACTCCGGTTAGCTTGACATGAAAAACCAATACAGTACTGATGAGTTACGCACAAGTGTTGCATTGGCATACCATACAGACATTGAGTACCATCAAAATGAGACCTTGATGCATCTTGCAATCCATAAGGGGTTAATTCAACCAGTGGGTATTGCTGGTTACTTCCGTGACACAGGATCTAAACTGGCACGCCAGTCCCCAGTCCTGCTTTTAACACTTTTACATCCTGTCCACAACTTCCTGCTTCAGTCTAACCAGATCAATATACCAACTTGGTCTATTTAGCTGACCACAGCTGACAATCTGAATCAATTTGGTTTCCTATCTAGGTCTATGTGTGCACTTTGGTACAGTTTACCTGTGATCAGAATATACCTTCTGAGCTTTCAGCTTGAATAACTTGAGGAGGGAGAAATGGATAGGCTACATGATGTCTACAGGACTCAATTTTAGAAACATCTGATCAAACTAATATAATTGGATGATAAGTAAGTAATCAGCCTCTGCGGTTTGAGATAGTCAATAGAAAGAAATTAATGTAATAGAAATGATATAATAGATACTCAAGGAGAACTATGAATTAACATTCCCTGCGTACAACACAACATCCATCACACTCAAAAATGATGTCATGAGAAAAACACAACTTTATTTCAAACTTAAAAGTTAAATTTGGTTCCAAATGCAGAACTCAAGGTTTATCATTTCCTAGCCATGTGTAGGCCTCTGTGTAGGCCTATGTGTTTGCAGTGATGGATATAGGTCACATAACTTACCTCCTGTTTTGTGAAGTCAATGAACTCGAGTGTGGACTCCTCCTCATCCAGCAGTATGGACACTGTGTGGTCTGCATCATCGTCATCATCTGTAACACATGAAGTAAAAGGAGTCATAAACTGGTTGCTAATATGGTTAGACTTAAAGAAGGTTCATGCTGTACCTTATTGCACAGCATTGCACAGTAACCCAGTGAAACAAATGCAAGATACATTGGAAATGCATTACACATGCCAGAGGTATTTGAGATTAAGGATTGATATCTATCAACCATGATATTTACCACCAATACAAATCACAGGGCTTGTTCCACACACAGTAAAACCTTTGCATCATATAAATGGTCTAGTGTAACCAAATAATGAGGAATAAATCATTAGGAGTGACAGTAAAGAGTTTTAATCAAGTTTTGAATTTATAGCACACAATCAATGTTCCAACCAAGATAAACTGCTACCACGATGTCTTCCTAGCCCTAGACACCCCTGCAGACAGCTCATGATGGTGGAGGCCTGACCAGACTGCAGTCAAATATGCAAATTGCTCCCCAAGAGGCAGTCTCCCGAGCCTCATGAATATCAGGGCAGAATGGAGTACTAAACCCTGGTCAGCATTAACCCTCACCTTACAGGTGGTATTTCCACACGCTAACCTAGTGCATTACCCATGAATGTTTTACTCAGATCAAGCACAGTCCTGTTCTGTACCACTTGCCTTTGTGTAATACTTTTTGTGAGGTGGAATTACTCACCATATCCAGATGCTTCATGATTGTAACTTCTCTGGTTTCTATGTTGACATTGTCTTTCATCATATACAGGGGATTTGGACTGTTGTGGACCTTCTATTGCATATGTGCCATATGGCAGTGCTCCCTGTACATGTAAAATTCTGATACACATTTTGACAATATCCAGACACAGCAGAATGTGGCCAGTATGGTTGTGTTGCCAGCTTCCAAGAAATCACCAACCTGCTGTTGTTAAATAATAAACCATTTTCTACATAAATAGCTATCATCTTAAAAGTAATAAATGTTTAATCACTGCATGTATAATTTTTGAATAAGAATCCTAGTATATTTTGTCATGTTAAGTATCATAGTTTTAGCTATGTTGTGACATAAGAACATATATATCTGATATAATGCAAACAGTTATGTAGTATGATAATGCACAGCATATATCATTAAACAGGAATTTAGACATGTAAGGAGTGTAAAATAGGGATCATATTGAACATGAGATTTAATATTTGTTGTTCTTCCTGTGAGGTTATAGTTACTCAAGGCATGGGGACAGAGCTGTGCTTTAGTCACGCTGTCATTTATCCAATTCATCTGTTTGGCAATCACCAGAATCAATTCATCTTGGAAAAATGCCCTTAAAACTTTGTTTACGCAATCTCCCAGATTCTACAAGTTTACATCTTGAAATATCTAGGCAGACCTCATTATGTGGCTTAAGAGAAGAATTTTATCATCTGCCCGGAGGAATTCTACCTGTAGTTCACTTAATATGTTTTCAATCTACTTCATCCATGTGCTTTTTCTAGTGAAGTCTGAAAGTAGGTAATGCCTTAAAGTGTTGTATTAAGCAGCATCATCTGACAGTTGAAAAGGGCAAGAGAGTCAGATCATCAGATATTTTTCATTATGAGACAGGCTGGGATGTAACCAGAGCGGAAGTTGTCTGGCAGGCAGTATCAGATAAAAACTGCTGTATGTATTCATTTCTAGATCATGATAGCATGACCTTTAAACACAGTGTCCAAGAGCCATGGCAGTCATCATGAAGTAATTGAATACACCCTCAAACTATGACTCATCTCACGTCTGTGACCTTTAAAGCTAAGTGTATCAGGTTTGAGAACTGGCTTTATTGAGTGCAGGCTTTATTGATTGCAGGCATAATCTACATGCATAGGCCAAATTCATGATAAAGAAGAAAGTAGTTTTTGTAAGTATAATTCTGAATGATATTTTATTGCATCATATTAAAAGCCACCTGTTTTACAGTTGTCTTCATATGAGAGTGTGTAATTAACTAATACAACATTAATTGAATATTTCATGTTCGTGTCCCTAATCTAGTATACGTAGACACATAAATCAGAAAGCTATCCCCTAACCATCACACATGTGTGATTTATACCTTCCTCAGTGATCAATCAATCACTATGGAAACCTAATCTAGAATGGTATACATTTTAAAGGCTGCACAATGCTTTAATGTGAGATTTTTGTTAACTACACATCTACACCTGGTTATTAGATTAGATTGTCACTTACTGACTGACATTTTAGAAATCTTGCCAATGAGTGTGTTGATTTACGATGAGAAATATTGAATACATACAGATAGGGTTTCAGGATACATCCAGTGTTGATGCATTCTAAGCTCTGTAAAATCCCTGACCCCTATTATTGATGACTGTAGACTCAGTTTAGCTTTTCAAAGCAGCACAAAAACCAAGCGCTTCCCGTTCGCATTTCTAATCCTGTTCTAGTCTGCTATGTGGTAAAGTGTGAATGGTCATTTTGCCCCTTTAAAAGGGACTAGCTTCTTAGAGTAGAGGATGTAGATCATCACTTTGCTACTAAACTGTGCTACTCAAATTCAAGATCGATTTTTACTTCACAAATTGTACACCAGAGGGCAAATGTATGTGACCCAGGTAATATTGACTCCCATCCAAGTGACCTTTTCAGATGTGGCTGTAAACAGTACCCTATGCCCACCAAAGGTCTACCAAAGTAGACTGACACTGCAGAAAGTGTTTCTAATTTAAAAACATACATTTACACAAACACATAAAAGTTAAACACTTTCACTGAATCTCAGCATCTAAGCACTTTCTTCTGTCAGCAGGTACAGGGATATGGCTGCTGGTGATGGGTGGGCCTACAAGAGTGAAACAATAGTGGGCAAGGCCAGTTTGGCTGGCTCACTAGAATAATCTGGACAGCACTATTTACTCATTATTGTTAACATTATCTGAAATACTTAGCAACGGCTTTTCTTATTGTTTATCTGCCTAGCAACACACATTTCCATGGTCCTGAAGTTGATTATAATCATACCTACCCCACCTAATATGGACCCAAGGAATTCAATGGTTCTTTCGGTTTGTTGCTAATACAGCTGGTTACTTAGCAACGGCTATTCTAATTGTTTATCTGCCTAGCAATGCACATGTCCATGGTCCTAAGGTTGATTATAATCAAACCTACCCCCTCATATTGACCCAAGGAATTCAATGGTTCTATCAGTTTATTGCTAATCCAGCTGGTTGCCTAGCAACATCTATTGTAATTGTTTATCTGCCTAGCAACACACATTTCCTTACCCCCTAACATGGACCCAAGGAATTCATAGGAAATGCCATATTTGAAGTAATATCATCCTTCCCCCTGATAACCTCTTCCCGGCCCTGCTTTTTTGGTGTCTTGAATGGGTTCCCTTCAAACTTACCAACAATGTAGACATTATGTTTCTTCGAATGCAAGAATTGCGGTTGTTGCCGCGTATAAAAATGCCTGAGGCATTTTTCACGCGGCAACAACCGCAATTCTTGTTACATAAAGTAACCACTACAGGTACAGGTTAACTTCACAGGGGTGAACTCCCAGGCTTTAAGATGTAGATTAGAAGCTGGTCTAGACCTACAACAGCCCCTGTGTATCACCTCTTTGTCACCTAGCACCTGTGTTTGTACTGCTGCCATAGAGGGGGAGTATTGCCATCACATTCTAAGGCCCAGACATTGCCAGCATTAAACCAGTACAGATACTGGTAAATGTCACAGGTGTGGACTGCCAGGCTTTAACAGCAAAGCTGTGTTCCGGTTATAATGTCCCAGTGCAGAGTTCAGCAGGTACACACCTGTGTGGGCTGACTGTGGTCCTGGTATAAATCTACAGAATGCTACATATATACAGCACAGGAGATGTCTCTATCAGTGCACAGGGCTACAGAAATTCTTTAAAGTGCATCTAAGACCACATCTTTGGAGAAACATTGAATCAAAATTGGTTGGTATAAAATTGTACATGTAATAGATCAAATTGTTTGTGCTTAATTTCTCATAAAGTGTTGGCAAATCCATAAACTTTATTGGGGAATCAGTGTGGGGATTCACTGAGACACTCTGTCTCATACATTGAAAGGCTGAGCCTCATTGCATGGCTCCTAACAAGGTCAAGTGAAGGGCATTGTCAGATGTGACCTGCATCTTAGCTCTCTCTGGGAGCAAGCCTCAATGAGGTGACTTAAACTGCAGCCAGAAGTGGATAAAACCTGTGTCAAGGACACTACCCACATCCCTATGTTAGCACAGCTAGACCTTTAAGGTGGCTGTCTAGAATGGCTCAAAAGTTTTTGAATTTCCACCAAAACGTTTATCCAGGTTCTCTGCATAATTCTCAACCCAATGGCAAAAAGAAAAATGGGTGGTCCCAGGCTACTTTTTTAAATATAGAATTTTGATAATTAAAAGTATTTCCCTAAGATCAAAGAGGGAAAATAGGTTCAATCAATGAGGAATAGTAGTAAAAGTTTTTGAATTATGCTAAAACTCCCACAAAACATCCATACCATCATTTCCAAATTAATCAAGGTTATTTCAACATAGGGTCCCATGCATTATTTCAGTTTTTTTCATCATTTTGCCATGAGGCCTATACTTAAAGTGTTCTAGTGAAAGAGCCCTATGCTGGGAGAGTGCATATTGATTTACTGGCCCACTACTGCCCCCTACTGTATTGATAGAGAAATGCCTGTATAAGTGCATAAGGCTATGCACATCATGTTATCCGGCTAAAGGAACATATGCTGCCCTGCCCTCTGTCATGTGCAATGAGATGCGCAGTGGATCCGTTTTTCATCCTAGACAGCTACCTTAACTTCAGCCATGTATCGTGGTCAGGCCCGGCTACTGTGGGGGCTGACAACCCCATTATAACATTAGGGTAAGTAGAATACAAGGTGTCCAAGGTGACTTAGAGTGCCTGCTAGAAGTGGATAAAAGCTTTGTGTATCCCACAAGAGAACAGCTATTTGTTTCAGTTGGTGTCCTGATAGTATGCGCACTCCTCTGGGTGTTTGACATGTGCCATGTGAACAGAAATCACTATTTGATGAGCTCATAGACTCCCCACAGTCCATTAGTGTATTAGTTTAAGCAGTAAAAGGTCCCTTTAAGAATGCTTCCCATGGTTCACTGTATCAGTATACACATTACACCATTATGAAAGCATGTCCTTTATACACTGTGTGCCCAACGTAATGTAAGTAATGTGCCGTAGGAAAACATCAGAGATCTTCACACAGTGTGTATCACCTTTGTTAGCTGGAAAGCCTCCAATTACCTATTTGTTGACAACAGTTAACCCGGGTACTCAGACATACACCTTGTCCATAGCACACCTGTGTGATCTATAGTATTGTAGAGGGCCAATCAATACCTGAGGCCTACTCCACTGGGAGCTGTCAGATGGTCAGTACTAAACCTATTGTACTGTAGGGTCTAGGTGCAGTGTTGAGCAGGTCTATGTAATGCAATCTGTCTATTGTTAATCCTTGATGACAATTTTATCTTTTCCATCTGTTGATTATAGTCATATAGAGATCTTTAACTGCACCAGAGCTATAGACTATGGTATATTACTTGTTAGTGAATCTTACACTATTCCTTTGTACAAGGTAATGTGCAAGGACCCATGCCTCTGCAAACATCTTGAAGCAGGATTTCCCCATACACTTAGCCAAGTACAACTGCAGTTTGCTGTATTCAGTGAAGCCAATAATTATAGACCAATACCCCTAGTAGGGCCTACTTGCAGACATCATCTAGAGAATGAGGTTCTCTCAAGCAGCCCCCACACTTTGTGTGCTCTTGGCACGTAGGAGCTGTTAACCTCTGTCAAGTTAGTGCCCTTTGTGGGAATACATCAGAGTATGTAGATATCACCCATCACTGAGGAGAGTGGCTTGGTACACCCTCCGAGGCACTGCCTCCACATCATCATAGACTGAGAGCCTCTCCTGCAGCCCCTACACCAAGTGTGCTACAGGCACATAGCTACCATTAGCCCCTGTTTACTCAGAGCCCTTTGTGAGAGGAGATCAGAGTCCTTTTTATGAGACAATTTTTTAAGAGACAATTTAACCTTTATTAGTCTTTTTGAGTATCACAGTTACATAGAAATTCATCCTTGGTCATCTCGTCAATGTTGAATTAATAAAATAATCATATATAAACGCATGTTTGTTTGTTACTGTTGCGATTTTTTGGATCAATATATGCGACAAATCAATGAAAAATGAGTTTTTAAACACAGATATCACAGTTTGAGATCACAGATAACATTGATGATAGTTCACACTCATGCATTGCGACCAAGTAAGATACATATAAAATACTGGACTAAAAAAGTCTGGATGATTTTCAGCATAGCTGATTTTACTGCTGATAGCACCTATCAGCAGGAAGGACATAGTAAACCATCAGAGGCACTGCCTCAGTCAAACCTTCATCCTGCTCTCCAACCCCCCCGCCAGTACTGTGTGGGTCGCTCTGTTAGAAGTGCACTGTTGCTACCCACGGTGACAGTTTGCTGTCTTCTTGAGGAAAAGTGGCTAACCCTGTGAGGGCAGCATAATGGTGCAATGCAGCCTTGTGTACTTGCTGATAGTAAAGAGAATAATATCTGTCTACTTGCGGTGAAGTTTATCTTCAGGCATAGGTTTAGGTATATTGCTGTTATGTTCTTAAATTCCCTAATGTGCAAATGTACTGAATAGCAGTAATGTTGCCTATGTATACAACTGATTGTTCCTAGCAGTTTGCCTAAATATATATTTGAATAACTCATTCAAAGCTCAGCCCATTACTCATTACTTGTGATATTAAGTGGGCAATGAATCAATATCTGGTTGTACGATGTTGATCCATATTGATTCAGTGATGCATAATGCATGTGTCACTGGGTTATATAGGAGTGTTGGCCATACTATGTGCTGAGTCTATAATGCAAACTGGTTGGTCTGACCACCCTGTTTATGCTTGCCGCCTATATGGACATGTATAGAAGGGCCCAATATCCGCTCCTGATCCAAAGCTGTATGTATGTGTGCCAATAACACACAAGGCTCCTGCCATTTTATGCTGTCTTGTGCTTGTTCTAGGAATATCAGCAAATACGGTGGCCTGCTATGGTCCTCTCTGATGCAGTCTGGACTTAACAATGCCCAGTTATACAGCATTGGTCTGTATGGAGTCTCAAAGATGTGGATTGCCTGATCTGGGGTCATAGACAATGACCACACACTGTGTGTTCCTACAAGCTACAGGCACACCAAGCACAGTCAATAACTGGTTGTTCTAGCACTTCTTCACTCTACCTGTTTCATCAATTATCTCTACCCAATACTTAATTGTACTGTCATGCCATGTCAACTGTGATATTGTGCTTTGAATGCGTTGTAAACTGATTATTGAAATTCTCTGTATTGTAAAATGTCAATGCTATAGTGTTGCATATCCATTGACACAAGAGTGACAAGGAAGGATGTGAAAGGGATGGATATGCCTGACCTAAGGCCATCATCCACCTTACTTAACCTGATGTGTGCCCTTGGTATAATTTAGAGGAAAGATATGATTTACCCCTACATACATCACTAACTATAACTTGTCCCTAATACAACCATATCTTCATACATCACTAATTATAACCTATCCCTAATACAATCATACCTTCATACATCACTAACTATGCCTCGTCCCTTATACAACCATACCTTCATACATCACATGCTGACACAGACACATCTCACCTCCAACTCAATATAGGATTCAGCCACCTCCAGCATCAATCCACTTAGCAGCCACCACCACTGCCGCTCAGGGGGCTTCTCTGGGTCATCTCTCCCCTACTGCTGCCTCACCATGTCATAACATATCCCTCTAAATACTTGACATTTATGTCCCAGATCTGGGATCTTAGATCAAGGGTCCCAGATCTCTGGTCTAGGGTCTCAGCCAAGACTAAGTGTGTAAAACAGGATATAAGTGTGCTTATTGAATTGTTTAAGGAAAATACTGTTTTGATATTGAATATGATTAGGGGTTCGTGAGCTTTCTCAACATTAACGCAATATGAACTAAGCAAATAAATAAGCATTTTATGATGACCACTAATATATATGAGCAAGGTCACCCTTGTGATAGCACAGTTAAAATACAAAACAACGATCCACAAAGACATCTTAAATTTATTAAGGTCTTCTATTAATGTATAACTAGGCTTGAGCTGATTCCAGCGTTGTATTTCTCTATAAAGGGCGCTTCTAATAACAATGGGTTTCAGAGACCTTGGCAATAGCAATCTTTTACCTTGGCCTCTACGGGTAGGCAGATTCCTATTATCTACATATTTATTAATATTAGTCAACGTATGGGCATAAAACAGTAAATGAATGTCTCTTCTTTCATTCAACATTCTACATTTGGACTTTTCATGCAGTTGTACTGTATTATATTTAGGATTTCTTTCCAATTTGACCTTGTACACAGTGCACAACGCCTTATTCTGAAGGTATTGGAGCTCAAGCGTCTCACCCCTCTGATCCCTATCCCAAATAAAATCAACGTAGTCTAAACTGGGTAGCACCATGGTCTTATATAATGTTAGGGCATCATTTACATCTTTATTATCCCTTATTTTAGCAGCCTGATGTATTTTATGACGTATACCTGCTGTAGCCTTCTTTCTGTGCTCGACAAACTTAAAATTTGGGTCCAGGGTTAGGCCTAAATACTCAAATGTGTCAACTTTTTCTAAAGGAACATTATTTAACATTAGAGGAGGGCAGTTATCCAAATTACCATTATATAACATCCTTTTTTTTTTTTTTTATTAATTGTCAAGCTATTTAATTTACACCATGTAGCTAGTTTGTCGAGCACAGGTTGCATGCTTACATAGTCATGTACCGAAATCACAGCATCGTCTGCATATAAAGTAATATCAAAATCTCCCAACCTGGGTAGCGAATGAATGTATATAGAGAACAGAACTGGGCCACAGACGGACCCCTGTGGAACGCCATAAACAGTTGGTTTAAAGGTAGATACATGGTTATTAGCTAGGGTACATTGACTTCTTTGACTTAGGTAGCTAGAGAACCAGTCCTGGGTATTTTTACTAAGTCCAAAAAGGGATAATTTTTTCATTAAAATCGAGTGTGAAACCGTATCAAAAGCTTTTTTATAATCTAAATATAGGGAGATTGTGGGTTTATTAATTATAATATTTTCAATTACATTAGTTAAGTGCTCATTAATGGCAGTGACCGTGGAGTGGTTCTCTCTATACCCATGTTGGTGCGGTGTCAAAATATTAAAAGTCTTCATATAATTCTGTAACCTATTGCAGACAACTTTTTCCAATAGTTTACCAGGCAATGGTAGCAAACTGATGGGTCTCAAGTCGCCAACGTCAACTGAATTAGGCTTCTTCGGCAATGGTATCACAGTAGCAGGTTTCCATACATTTGGAAAAATATTTTTCTTCAGACATAAATTATATAGACACATTATTACATCAGGAACACTAATAAAAGCATCTCGTAGCACATGTGATTTCATATGTTTAATAGATGAAGACTTATTACATTTAATAGTATTAATCATTTTTACCGTATCAGTATACGTCAAAGGCGACAGCAGGTCTGTCTCATGGGCTGGTACATTTAGTGGCGGATCATATTGTGTATCATCAGGTATGGGGGGTAAGGCTTCAGCAAGTCTCTCACCCACAGACGAGAAAAAGTTATTAGGGTAAAGGAACCTTGAGTCGGACAGATACCTTGAGTCGGACACCATTGGCATTGAATTGCCTAACCAATATTGATATTTCATGTATCATACCATCTCAATCTGAAAGCTGAGGGGTTCTTCCTTCTAACAAATACAATATACCAAATATTAGAGACCATTGTCATCATTTTATAACGGCCTGAACTTGGGGTGTTCTTGCTATATTTTCAAGACAGAGACCAAGAGTAAATTTGGAAATTGGTTTTCTTGTTGTCTCTTTTCTAGCCTCCTCCCTATATCAACACAATTTCTAGTGATAACTATCGAAACATATGTACATTTTGTGACAATTTAAGTAAATAGATATAAAAAAATTACCCATTGTACTTTGTGAGAGGAGTTTTTACATCAGCATCAAATTGCACCTAAAGTCGGACACTATATCTTTATAAGAGTTCACGGGTATACAATCAGTATTTAAAAACAGACATTAGGCAAAACTTCTACTGCCAGATGTTGTGTAAATCATCATTATCAATGGTCTACCATAAAAATCTAATTAGTGTGTTGGATCCCTATCCCAGGACCATATAGCCTGTAGATACGTGAATATAACACAGCCTAAATGTTGAGTGAACATTTCAGAGGAATACAAGGCATAATTCTAATTTTAAAGAGCAGAAAGTTCTTAAATATATAATCAAATGTATTTAACAGAGCTATATTACATATACAGCCAAGCATACACATTCAACTATTGAAAGGAAAGAGTGTCCGACTCTAGGATCAGTTCTAGCATGAAGTGTCCGACTTTAGGTGCAGTTTTATCTTTTGAAATCAATATATTAGATATGGATTTATTCCTACTTAAACTATATTATGTAATTCAATTTTCAAAGGCATATAAGCTATATATATAATGTGACTAATGGTACAACCTATATCAAGATGAGTATTCTTTAATAGTCTCAAGATCAACGGGCAAAAGTGGTTACGTTTTCATTGGCCAGGAGCGTCCGAGATGGGTGCCTTTACCCTAATGTACTCAGCGCATTCAGCTGGTGGGACAGGGTCCCTGGTTATATTGTTTCTTAGCTTAATGTAGGTGGCCTTTGTTTTTACCGGTAGTAATTTCCGAATAGCTAACCAAAATTTTGCGGGGTCATCTTTTTTTAGAAGTAATAATTCATTAATTTTTGTCTTTCTACTATTGTATAGTTCAAGTTCAAGTTTCAAGTTTGGATTATTTATTCGCATAGTAGACATATCATAAGTACATTCAAGTTTGCAGTCAACACAGAGTACATTCAATACTCTGAGTCAATATAATAATATACGTCCATATAGAGCATGTAAGATTAGTTACACAATAGATACAAGTAGTATAGTATGTATCGGAACGGGACTATAGTTAAGTACTGTTTATTACTCAATCGATATGCAGCCAATCAGAGGCCTCCATTTGGTCACGTGACCCGTTGCCATGGTAACGTGACCTACTTAGGGCTCTCAGCCAATCAGAAGCCAGCATTCTGGGTGACCTACTGACCTACTTAGAAGCTCTCAGCCAATCAGAGGCCGGCATTCTGGTAACCATGGTAACGTGACCTAATTACGTCACGTGACCTACTTCGGCTCAGCCAATCAGAAGCCGGCATTCTGGTAACTAGGGTAACGTGACCTACTTAGGGTTTGTTTGTAAACAACACCACGTGGCTCTCTTGTTTGTAAACAACACCACGTGACACGTGACTGTTTGTAAACAAACAAACGAAAAAAAAAAAAAAAAAAAGTTATGTAGCTTGTATTATAGAAATAAGAACACAACAAGATAATTTCTTTTCTTTTCATTTTATTCTTTATTTTCATTTCAATCAGAAAAAACACACAAGTTTATGCTTTTTTAGCTTGCTTCTTCGATTTGCAGCAACTCAACAGGCCGCAAAGTCTCACGCCGCCGTCACTCGCACCACCACACCCCGGACGAGTTCTCTCCAATAGACATTGCACGACTTTGGATAAATCCAACACCATTTCGGCAAGGCAGAGAATCTTTGCTTCCATGAAACGGCCGCCATCGCAACAACCCGTCACAACAGCATCATCGATAGCTTCTGACTCACGACCCGGTCGCTCAGCTTTGGGATTCTGCTCATGCGCATGACGCACTTCTTGGGGTTTCTTGTTCGACATGCTTCAATTAGGAAATGAACGCAATGAGGTCCACAGGTGACAGCAGAAGTGTCTTGTAGTTGAATGCGGTTTCTTTGCCACTTGAACGGAGCAGAGCGTTCCACGAAGGACAAGAACTCCGCACTCAGCGGCGGTAAGCCGAAAGAATCAAAGTAGTACACTTCACCCGTGCTCGACACGTAAAACGCCACCCAATGCTGACCTGGTAAATGTTGCGGATCTGTGTTGCTCACGAAACAAGTGTCTTTGATAGGGTGCTTCGGAATAGTGTCACAAGAGAAAACGCCCAGGAAACGATGTTTTGTGTGAACGTTTTCCTGCAACACTCTGCTTATTTCAAGCGTGTTCATACGATACGCCAAGTACCGCGGTCTTGTCTTCAGTTCATGTGGTAGTCGGTGATGGGGTGTCGATCTCGGGTCAGCTCGACGACGTTGTCGTACACCAAGTAGAGCAGCACGGTTGTTGTCGCTACTAGCGCCGAGCGGAAACTGACTTCCACCCTCAGCTGACCCGCTCTTATAAGGTTCACGCGACACCCGTCGTGCGATCTGTCTGGGGTTAAGTCGAGGGGGAACACCGTGTAACCGTTCAGGAATTGATCGTATGAAATACCGCAGGAGCGCGCGCCTTCGTACATCCCCGTTTCCGTGTGTAGCGCCAAGTACTCTCTCACGGCCGCTTTGGTCTTAAAGTCGGGCACATACGCGTCGTTCGGCACTTTCTGATCGTTCACTATCACTTGAAGCGAGCTGATGTCGTAATGCTTCATCTCGAACGGGTTCTTGGTGAAGCTACCGTTGAAGGCGTCGTGGTCCAGGAAGCAAATCATCATCGACTTGGGAAGCTGGCCTGTGTTGGAGTGCGTGTAGCTGTGATCTCTGTTACCTTGAGGGATGGCGTACGTCGTCACTTCCACTCTGTTCACCGGGTAGTCGAAGGGTCCGTGTTCTATCACCGCTCTCTCGTGCGTTTCCGCTACAGCGTCCGCCACCAACACGCGTCGCACGTAGAGCTTTGCTTTGTAGATCTTCAAGCTGTAGCCTGCGTCAGCGGCGCACATCAGATAGAAAGAGGGCGCCGCCTGTTTCAGAGTGAGATTGATTTCCGTCTCTCCAACGATGAGCTTCGGTTGATGAGCCAGGTCAAAGTGCAGTCGCGCCATCAGCGAAAAGCGCTTGTTGGAGATTAGCTTCTTGCGCGCTTTGTACCCCGCATTCGCGTCAGTCAACGTGTCAAACTGACCGGGCGTATCTTCATGCCACCCCTGGGCGCTCATGACGCCGTCCTTCACGTCTTTGTTGTAGTTGAGTAACCCTTCCAAGTAAGCTCGGTAAGGGTAGGTCTCGGTGTTGCCAGACACTTTGAAACCGCCGATGGAGACTTGCACGTCTTTGAAGAGCGAGTGAGCCAAGATGTTCACCGGAGCTACTGCGTCGGTGTCATCGATCGCCGTTCCGTTCGCTTTCAGCACTTGACATTCCAGATGAAGGTAATTCTCGTTGAGGTCTGTGTACTCTTGCGACTTGTTGATGGTGAAATTTATGTTACCTCCATCCTCTAAAGAGTTTTTTGTTTCTATCCCCAGGAAAGACGACTTTAAGATAGTAGTCTGAGTCGGCGCTACGGTGTGCAGGTCGAGCTCAGAGAGCGCGCACTCGTTACTGCTCTCGTGTACGTAAGCCATTGTGTTCTCTCTTCACGCGGCCGACAGACTGACGCCGACCGCCTCCAGTCTTTTTATTTATACCTGAACGCCTAGGCGCTTACCGGTCGAATACATCCCCTCTACGTCTCTTGCAAGAGCCACCGCCCGTCTGAGGGGAATGCCCACGACGACGTTTCGACCCTTTCTTAGACGCGACAGGCGTCTTTCCTCCCGAGAACGCCGTACTCGCCAGTCTCTTCAGAGCGCCTGCGCCTCGGTCTTTCACGCTGCTCTTTAAAGTCCGACCCGCCAGCACATCTTTAGCTACGCCCACACCGGCGCGGAGCAGCGTTTTTCCCACCGACTTCAATAGCGGGGTAGCCGAGCGCATCAGACCTAACAGAGCGCCGCCCAAACCGTGCCCGCTCTGGAAAGAGCGCCCGCTGTACACGGTCACGCCGTTGCCCAGCTGCGCGTTGTAGTAATCGCTGTACCCTCTGCCGAAGTCGGTGCGCCTGGGTGGAAAGTACGGAACGCGTTGACGCATCATTTTCTTCTCTTTCAGCGCTCAATAGGTCTCAGATGAAGTGTCGCGGTCACCTCGCCTCTACCGAATGGGATGGAATGACCGGATCGGTCTCTTAAATAGATGCCGACCTCGGTAAACCTCTTGGATTTCAAGGGGAAATAATCCAAATGGGGAAAACTGATAGCTTGCACGCCACCTCGACGCTTTCCGCCTCTGTCCACCGCCACGCAGCGCAACAGCGGCACTTGCATGTCGCCCACACGTCTCTCCTGGATCATGTCGGTGTATATGTACACAGAGTGCACGTCCCCGTAAACATCCATCGAGTAGGCGCCGGTAGTCGGCGACGCGAAACACGTCTTCTCTCCGAAGCCTAGAACGCATGCGAGATGCTGACTCAGCAGGACAGCACAGTGTCTCGGCGGTTTGATGGTGACGCGTTTCGTCTTGGCGTCGTACGATAAGATCCGCATCGGTTTGAGCAAGAAGCTGTCGCCCTCTAGTCTGTCATCTCGCAACGTCTCACTCAAGCGCTCGATTAGGGTGTGGTTGCTTCCGGTGAAAATAGGAGGTATCTCGAATATGTTTGGCATGAAACTGCGCACTCCCATGTCCTTCTCCATCTTTTCGATCATCTGTCTTGCTTGATGGCTGATCGTCTTCTTCTTCACCGCCGGGGACAAGAACTGCTTGTATACGGCATTCGTCTGTCTCAAGTCGACCTCTCTCTTGAACCTTTTTGTTTCCGGTTTCAATTGCTGCTCTTCCGACGTGTCTGATATCTCTTCCACCGTTACATAGCTCGCTTCCTTCCAGTTCAGCGGGAATTTTGAGCTGAACGTTAGCTTGCTCAGACCGTTCGCGTTTTTCATTCTCTTCCAGTCTACCTGTGGTTTTTTTCCTTCGGAGAAATTAGTTTCTTTTAAAACCTGGATCGCCTCCTCTAGCGAACCTTTGGTGCGCAGAGGAACAACGATGATCAAGTCGTCGTCGTGCACGTTAGTCCATTCTGTAGGGAGGATGATCTCAGTCAGAGCCGCTTCGTACGCTTCGGGCAGAAGGAGCGGCGAGTCGAAGTGAGTTCGGAAAGACGTCAAGCTGTTGTCAGGATAATACTCCATAGAGCTGTTGCTAGGTAGAGTGATGTTCATTTTGTTACGTTATTTTTTTGACGGGGATCCACTCGTTGAACTTGTCGTCGTAACCTAACCAACGTACGAAAGCTAACTCTTTACCGTCGACGGTCTTGCGGCGCAACACCTCGTCTATCAGGTAGTTCTTGTCGTAACGACTCTTGTACACCTTCTGAACCTCTTCCGGGTAGAAGACGCCTTTTATCTCCTCGCCCTTGTCGTCTTTCAGCTCGAACCCTCTGCTTCCCAACGTGTTAGCAACGTCCACCACTTCCTCGCGCCAGTTTCCCTCGTACCCTTTGTCGAAGGCGCCTTTGGTTCTCAACATCCTCACTCTGTCACCCGGAGCGATGACGTCGACGGCGGACGTCTTTGTTTTTTTCTTCTTTTTCCATATTTCGTCGATTTGTTTGTTAGTTGGGAGATCTTGTCGGTAGAAAACTGTTTCGCTGTTTTCCGAGCTGACTTGAGCCGGCGCCATTTTCAACGTCTTGTGGTGAGTGCGATTGTAAGAAGACACTACATGGTGCAGCACGTCTACGTAGCGATACGTGCGCTTGTGTGTGAAATAACGCCACAGCTTCTCCTTCAGACTGCGGTTCAAGCGCTCCACTAGACTAGCTTTGATGTCGTCGTTCTCGCCAGTGAAGAACTCTATGCCCTCGCTCTTCAAGTGATCTTGAAAGATCTTGTTCAAAAACTCTTTCCCCTTGTCTGTCTGAACAGTGCGCGGTCGTCTCTCGCCAGGGCTTGTCATCTCTCGGAAGGCCTCGGTGACATCAGCGCCGCTCTTGGATTTAATGGGAACGGCCCACGCGTACCTAGAGAAAACGTCGATCGCCGTCACCACGTACCGGAAGCGGTCGTTGTGAGACGCCAAAGCTTGCATGTCCATCAGATCTATCTGCCACTGCTGATCGATTGCGCCGGTTATAGTCTTGTTCCTTGCGAATTTTCTCCGAATGGGTTTATGTTTAGTGTAGGCGTCCAGCGACACTAAAGCATCTCGGATGACGGCCGGGTTCAGGTGGCGAAAATGCTGTTTCTGGAGTTTAGTCACGCTAGTGAAACTGGAGGGCGCTTTGACGTCGGTATATCTAGCTACTACGCGCTTCTTTTCTTTTTCCTTCTTGGTCAGTCTCTTCACTGGTTTGCCCATCGCGGGTCTCTTGAGGGCGTGAAAGACGAGCTCGCCGCTAGGCGGTTGCGCGCTTTCCTTTTCTTACTACGCGGCGCGCTCCTATAGGAAGTCGGAGTTTGGAAAAGTTCACGGTCGTCCTCCTCGTCGTCAGAGGATTGATCGTCCACCACCTGCAGAGAAGAGTCTGCTGCTGCTACTGCTGCTGCTGCTGCTGCTGCTTCTCCTTCTTCCGATTCGAAGCTCGGTCGTTTCCGACCTCTGTCAGCAAGCCGTGTGTCCAAACTTTGGCCAGGTCCGCTCGCTTTATACAGATGGTTTCCGATCAAGGCGTCTGTGGTGGGAACCGCTTCGCGCAGCGCTTTCGTGAACGGCGAGTAGCCCGCCGGTCTGGGCGCCGTCTTCCTGAACCTGGCGGCGTCGTTCAGTAAGTCCACTATGTTGATGCGATGCTCAGGTGGTATTCTCCGACCCGACATCTCGCGCACCGCCCCGTCCTCGTTCCACTTGATCACTCCGGATTTCTCCAATTGTTTGTACAGCTCCACGGTCCGGCGGCGACTCCTCTTGGGAACTTGGTTCGCCAACCGCTCGAGTAGGGACGCGCTGGCCTCTTCAGCAGACTGACGGAGGTGAGCCGGGGGCGAAGAAGAGTAGGACGAAGAGATGTTGCTGTTGTGGGGATTTGCGAGAAAAAATTGCAATCTATTCAACAACCTTCGGTATTTCAACATTTTCTCGCGCGATTCCAAAGTGGGGTCGTTCAACACTAAATCCAAGTCCCTGTAGATAAACTGTAGCACCTGGTGCAAGGCCGCGTCGGGATGAAGGGACTGCTCTGCCTGCTTGTGGTAATAGGCCATGTCGGCGGGTAGGCGGGCGGCGGTGGCAGGAGCGGAACTCTCGTTCTTTTCAGTGCGCTCATCAGGAAGAGGAGGAAGGTTTGGAGCAGTAGAAGTACTAGCAGCAGCGACTGCAGTAGTAGCAGCGCTAGTAGTAGCAGCAGCAGCGGGCACATGATGAAGTAGACCTGCTCGTGATGATTTGTAGAGCGTCTCAGGATCCACGAGCGCTAAACGTTTGTAGTGTTGTTGCTGCTCTGAGTCCGTCATGGGGACGCCGGTGGCAATGACGCTGGTGGTGGCGGTAGTGGTGGTGGTGGTGGTGGTGGTGGTGCTGTCGGCGAGTAGGTGTCGAATGACGTGTCTCATATACGGAGAATGCTCTTTATAAGCGGTAAGGCCATCCCTATGAGAGCCGGAATGAGGAAACCTCCCTCTTGTACCAAGACGCGTCTCTTTTTTTTGATGGGCGTAGATTTTTTGCCGACCTCCCTCAACACGTCAGCCGATTCTCGAAGCTTGTCCAGTTGTTTGTCGCTGAGCGGGATGTTCCCTACCAGTAAATTGTGACAGATCTCACTCAACGCTGCGATCAGCTCGTCGCTTCCAGAGTCTATTAGATGCGAGCAGTCCTTTGGCGAGCACTTAGCTAAGTGCTTGAGAGTACCAAAGTGTCTTTCGAGTAGATGAGAAGACATTTTTTTTTGCTACTGCTTTCTGTTGTTCTTTTTTTTGTCTAGCGGTACGAACACTAGCTGAGAGTGTATGGCCGTCAAAGAGGAGCGTATTCTCAGATCGTCAGGTGTTGACTGCTTGAAGTCCAGGAGGAGGTATGAGTGAGGTCGCTTGAGTTCATGGGTAAATATACTAGAGAGGGCCGCCGCGTTGGACGGAAACACCTGGCGAGACAGACTAGCTATTTGCCCCATGTCGCGCGGGTTCTTGAAAACCATCATGTAGTGAGCGTTCAGACTCATAGTTCGAAAGTCGGGTGATTTCTGGAAGAGGTTCTGAGTGATGTATATGACGCTCACGTTCCAGTGATGCGAGTATTTAGTAAAGATGTCGGCTACCACTTGCTGATTGGAACTGCTCATCAGATCGTCCAATATCAGTAGAGTGTGGGGTCGTACAGCGTCTTCTGCTACTTCCACGTCTCCCGCTATAGACTCTTTGCTAGGAAGACCTTCTCTGAATTCCACACCGTACCGATTTGCCATTTTTTCAAACAGAGGTTGCCACTCGCCGTAATGGTAAAAAGTCTTTTCCACTGGCGGCGTGACCAAATTGTTCACGTCGCTCAGAAATTGATCCACCAAGCGCGATTTTCCACAACCCGACGGACCGCTAATGATACAACTAAAGGGTCCTTGTAGTCGAGCGTCGAAATGAATTTCTGTGAAGAGTTTGCTTTTACTACTGGACATTTTTTTTTGTTTTTTTTTCAGGACGCGTCAGAGAGCGGTTGTGTGTCTGACTGTCTGCTGTGTTTCTCACTCGAACGGTCGGTGGTGAATGGTTGTGGAGAAAAGTCCGCCGACCTTTTTATTGATTCCGGCCGGTGTCACAGTAGCGGCGGCAGAAGTGACTTTTTTTTGCGATAAAATTCTATTTTCACTCAATAGTCATAAATGTTTGTATCAGACTCCAGAGGAGTCTGATACAAATATTTATTTTTTTTTAAAAAAAGAAGAAGAGGAGGAGGAGGAGGAGGAGGAGGAGGAGGAGGAGGAGGAGGAGGAGGAGGAGGAGGAGATTAGTTTTTTTTTTTTTTTTTTTTTTGATCATTTAGGCAAAGCTCGTCGCTTTGCCGTTTTTTTTTCTATTTCTCTGTTGTGACACGATCGTCTCGAAAAAGCAATAAGGCGTGTGAGCGCGGCAGTGACAAATACATATTGGAGCGTATGGTTTAAAATAGTGCGTCCCTATCTTCTTCAATTCGGCTGCGTTGCAATATGCGGGATAACAAGTGACGACGTCGAAACGTTTAGAGACCGTGTTCACGTCGGCCACAACGCGCGCCCACCGAGTGGGAGCTGCAGTCGCTCCCAAGAAACCGATCGGCTTGTCGAATCGTTTCATAGCACTTATTCTCACTTTATAAGAGGAGGCAGGGTGAGGAGAGTAGCGGCGCTCTTTCTTTTCATGAAACGCCCAACGAGTGGGGGCGCTGAGAGCAGCTGTTATGCAATAGTAGAGTAAATGCTGTTCTGAGAAGACGGCTCTCGGCCATGTCGCTACGTTTTCCTTTTCCGCTCTTGTATAACGACGATGGCGCTCAGCTTTGCATTTCTCGAGAATTCGGTACGCCTCAAGAGAAGCGTGAACCTCAACTACGTGACGCTCTCTCCTTTGAGATAAAAAAATAGCCGGGCAGTTGAGGAGAGCGCTTTGTTCGCGCGACCGTCTTTTAGAAACTCGCGCCCTCTGCAGCGCCATATTTCTTTCCTCCGAAACAAAAAAGACTGAGTGAAAATACAAATTTAAGAAAACAAAAAGCTCAAAGAAAAAAAATAAGCAATAAGCAGACTCAGCTCGAAATTCCCTGCTGGCGTGATGGCGGTGACTGCAGGCGGTGGCGGCGGTCGGCTGGCCGGCGGTGGCGGTGTCGGCGGCGATGGTAGAAGGGTGTGTGGAAAGAGAGACGCATCTCAGTCTTTTATAGGAGCGGCGAGTCTGACATTTTCAGCTGTCGCATGCTGACCTGCTGCTAGCATAAGAGAAACAAAAGCCCTAATCACACTTTTCAGCTGGATCCTTCCACCCCGCCAGACATGGATCCCAGATGGGAAGGCGGTTTAAAATTAAATCCGTGTACCGACTGTCATACAATAGGGTAATTAGTTGAACGCGTGTTACCTGTATAAAGGATTAACGGGTCATGGGCTCAGCGTGTGTATAGAAAAACAACTACAGGTAGCGTGAACAAAGCGACCCCCTCCCTTTCTGTCACTCTGTCTGTGACTAGAGGGTGCGCGTGTGGTAAGCGGCTTATATCTAAAGAAAAAAACAAATCACCCTCGCCTGTCATCAGCAGACAGCCGGCTGGCGGCTGGAAAATGCGATTAGAGGGATGATGAGCCACGTAGTAAGCGACTTAAGGCTGATCTAAAGACCTGCCGTGAAGGGGCAGCTGGCCGGTGGCTTGAAAAAAGGCGGGGCGTAAGGGTATATAAGGGGAGTGAAACCACATTCAGCATCGTCATCATCGTTCACGCTACTACTACTACTACTACTACTACTACTACTACTACTACCACCACCAGCACCGCGCCTCAATTTGCAGATCCTCGTGATGGAAAGTTGCTACCGTGACATGAAGCGGAATGACGAAGCGGCGCGCGAATGTGAAGCTGATGCTGTAGCCTCTGCTACTGCTGCTGCTAGTGCTGCTCAGCGTGCTACTGCTGCATTTACTGCGGCTGTTAGTGACGCGGGTCGTGATGACGTTGTTGTTGTTGCCGCTGCGGCTGTGACTGCTGCTGTTGCTGCCGCCGATGCAGCTACTCATGCCACCGATGCCGACGCTGCTGCTGCTGATGCTGTTGCGGCTGCCGATGACGCCGCTGATAACGCTACTAGTGCCCGCTCTGCCGCCCTTGCTACTGTCGCTGCTGCTGTTGTTGCTAATGCTCACGCTACTGCTGCTGCCGCTGCTGCTACTGCTGCTACCGCTGCTGCCGAGGCTGCTGCCGCTGCTGCCGATGCTGCTGCCGATGCTGCCGATGCTGCTGCCGATGCTGATGTTAGCAGTCGCGTCGACAAAGAATCGTCATTTGTCACTCTTAAAGCCGCTCCAGTGGAACGCGCGACGGGTAGTAGGGCTACCAACGCGACGGCCGGATGGTGCAAATGGTGTCGTCGCTTCTGCTCGTGCGCTTGCTTTTCTTCCGGTCCTACCTGCTGCTGCTACGGTATGATAGTGTTATAGTGTTTGAATGAGAACGCGCGTAGTTACACATAGACGCTGTTACAGATGTGCTTTTTTATTCGAAAATATAATTTTAACATAAGATGGAACTTGTTGTGTTTTTTTCTATATATACGTTGTTTGTTTACAAACAGGCACGTGTCACGTGGTGTTGTTTACAAACAAGAGAGCCACGTGGTGTTGTTTACAAACAAACCCTAAGTAGGTCACGTTACCCTAGTTACCAGAATGCCGGCTTCTGATTGGCTGAGCCTAAGTAGGTCACGTGACGTAAGTAGGTCACGTTACCATAGTTACCAGAATGCCAGCCTCTCATTGGCTGAGAGCTTCTAAGTAGGTCAGTAGGTCACCCAGAATGCTGGCTTCTGATTGGCTGAGAGCCCTAAGTAGGTCACGTTACCATGGCAACGGGTCACGTGACCAAATGGAGGCCTCTGATTGGCTGCATGTCGATTGAGTAATAAACAGTACTTAACTATAGTCCCGTTCCGATACATACTATACTACTGATACAGAAGTTACCCTAGACACGTGATTATGCCATTTGTAGATATGATACTACGAATAGGCTGCTGCTAGGAGTGTACCTCCTGTTTTCGTTGGCCACCTTTTATGTTTTGTTTTTCAGCTCAGTGTAATAATATAAATACACATTTAATTTTGTATAAATACCATAAGTAAATCAATTCTATATTTACAACAATAATATTCTCATTGGTAAAATACTTATATACAATTGCTACAGGGAATACAGATAATTGTTTGGACTTCTTCAGGTTAAAAGGATTACAATGATGTATCATTACACAGTTTGGCATTTTCATATTACTATATTAAACACCTCCAATAATTGTAGTTATTATAACAGGACAGTGCATTTTGATAAAACAATGCAAGTAGGAATACACAGCACACATTATTGTCAAATTTCAATCATCCATTGTAAGCATTATATGACTTCCAGTGTGAATTACCAAAACTAATTGATAATTAATTTACCTTTATGATAAGTACAATGTAGCTCACCATTAGATATTATTAAACTACATTAAGTTATACCCGTCACACAGGGTATAAGTCCTTTTAGCTCCTTTTTTAAAAGGTATTTAAAGGGTAATTTGTCCCTAATATTTCTCTTACTAGGGTCCAGACTGTTCCACAAAGTGGATACCGTATATTCTAGACTTCTCTTATAAGACTCCCCATGTGGTAGTTTATTCTTCAGCAAAATACCATCAGCACTTCTAGTTCCCACTGTCATTTGTTTTATATACTTAGGGCAAAAAGATCTTTTATGCCCCTCTATATATACATGTGATAGCCTCCTATCTGATAAATAGTTGACCTTAGCTTTCTCATGTATATAGTCTGTATCTGTACGCATTGGCAATTTTAGACATACCTTAAGTACCCTGTTTTGAGTCCTTTGCATTTTAGCTAACAGAGTGGAACTAGACTTTACATATAGTATATCACCATAATCATAGATGGGCATGATATATACCCTGTATATTTTTAACATACTGTCTTTACTAAGGAACCTAGAAATCTTTGTCAGCTGATAAGTCCTGTAGGCTACTGTTCTCATTTGATTCTTCATAAATATATCATAATTTAGTCTGGGATCTAGAATGATTCCCAAGTACTTGTAACTGAAAACCCTTTTGAGGCTCTCTCCATTAATTTGTAGGTCAACATTCTTGAAACACTTTTTGCCCCCAAATCCCATGAATTTTGTTTTACTTATGTTAACTGTTAACTTATTCTTATTGCACCATGAAACAAATTGGTCTATGCAGTTTTGCATTTTATGTTGAGCTAAAATTGGATTTTTTTCAGAAACGTATATGACTGTGTCATCAGCGAAAAGGCTAATAGATGCTGAATCTTCACTCTTTTTGACATCATTAATGTATATTAAAAATAATAATGGGCCTAAAATTGAACCTTGTGGAACACCACATGTGATATTTAACTGACTAGAGTTATTTCCATTAATACAAGTTTTTTGGTATCTATTTGATAGATAGTCCCGTACCCAATTTAGTAAGTCCCCTTTAACTCCCAATTTCTTCATTTTTTCTAGTAAAATAAAATGGTCTACAGTGTCAAAAGCCTTTTTCAGGTCAAAAAATGTTGCAATTGTGTCAATACCTACATTTTTATTTATTAGAATATCGTCAGTAAGAGCGCCTACAGAAGTCACAGTTGACATACCTTTCCTATACCCGTATTGGAATTTGGATAATAAATTATTATTCTCTAAAAATGACATTAGATTCTTGTGTACAACTTTTTCTAGTATTTTACCAGGTAGAGCTAATAATGATATAGGCCTATAATTGGATACTTTCCTCTTATCCCCACCTTTGTGGATAGGAATTATAGTAGCACATTTCCATTCCATAGGAACTTTACCTGTACCAAGAGAGGTATTGAACAAATGCACTAGTTGTTTCTTTGTTGACTGAAAAACTAACTTCAATATATTGGTATTAACATTATTAACCGCAGAAGATTTTGATATTGAGATATCCTCAATGAAATTGGTGATTTCATCAGCATTGGTGGATATCGAATCAATGGAAGTCTCATCATTCAATACCCCATTGTATGACCATGAATCATTTAGATTCTCTGCTAATTTCTTTCCAATGTTTGTAAAATATGAATTTACATAATCAGGGGTATTAATATCTGAGACCTCAATCCCATCATCATCCACCAAGTTAATACTGAGATTTTTTGCTTTTTTTGCTGGCAACAACTTAGCAATTTCTCTCCGAAACCTAGTAGGATCGTTCCTACATTCTTCTGTTAATTGGTTAATATGCACTTCCCTTGTCGTATGCACGTCTTCACTAATTTTTTTCCTAGCATCAGATGCTATAGCTTTATCCAAAGGATTTTTTGTTTTGTATGAACGTGCCAACAACCTGTCCTTATCTGCTATTTGTTCAAGTAAGGGTGGATCCACCCATTCCTCTCTTGGTTTAGTGATGGTAAAGTTTTTGAAAGGGCACATTTCATCCAAAATACTCAATAGAGAAGTTATATAAAATGTCCACTGCTCTTGAGCATCTACCATGTTATAGTACTCATCCCAGTTCAAAGACAGAAATTCATTTAATAATTTTTCCCCATTGTATTTTTTCATAGATCTACCATTGAAAGTTGTCTTTTCCCTGTTTAAAGTAGGTTTATCGATGGTACCCGCTACAATGCAGTGGTCACTCAAATCAAAAGGAATAACCATAGCTGAATCCATATATAGATCATTTGTAAAAATTAGATCCAGACATGACTCCTTTTCCTTTAAACCAGTCGGCTCTTTGATCCAATTCATTAAACCATACTGTAACATCATATTAACAAGCCTGGATGTATGCTCTTTAATTTTCGGGTCTAACAGATCAAAATTAAAATCTCCCAACATATATAATCTTTTCCTTGATTTAACCACCAATTTTTGGATGATTGGTTCTATTAAGTCAAAGAAACGACTTGGATTTCCCTGTGGTGGTTTATAAACACTACATACGACACTAGTTTTCCTGTTTTCATCCAAAAGGACTAGACATTGAATTTCCAGGTCTTTACATGACAGGTTTAAATACCTCAACTCGTCATCATTACAGTGTATGTTGTCGTGTACATAGGTACACAGACCTCCTCCCACCTTTGGAAGCATATCAGTTGGTTGATCTTTCCAAACTCTATCAGATCTGTATGCATGGTAACCCCCAATATCATAAGTACTCAAATGGTCATCACAAGTTAACCAGGATTCAGAAAGAGATATAAATTTAAAATTTGTGCCCGTAAATCTTAGTTTCAACTCATCAATTGTTTTCTTATTCTTCATGCTTCTGACATTTAAATGTATGTAATGTTCCCCACTCAGATCATTTAATTCGGCTACTGTATATTTATCTGTATTATCCATCATATATAAAAGTGTATTTCTGTTTTACATGTATAATTCACACCTTTACATTGTCCAATCTTACATCTAATTCCCAAATTCTTAAAATAATCTTATAGCTATATCTTAAATGTAAAATTAACATGCTAAACGTCGACTTTTGTCGTTCTAACATGTACATGTATGGATAAGTTTCGTCTGGAGGATTGTTATGTAATTACATACCGTTTTATGATTATTGGGTTTAAATTCAGTAAAAAATTCTACATTCTTCACATTGAAAAAAATTGTTTACTTAATTACATTAATATCATTATATACTGTGTAATATTTTTCATTATGTTATACAATTCAATGAATTCATTTGTAATAATTTCATAGCCTTTTACACATACATGTATACATTCATTATGCAACCACCACATGAGCACATATGTTTTGTTTTACAATTAAATCAATAAACAAATTGGGAATTAAGTTTCCTTAATATTGTTGGTTGAACAAAGCAGGTCTTCTGTTTCTTGACTGTTTGGAGACTTGGTAGTGTGTAGGCTATGATATGTCACCTTAGTTCAAAACGAGGTATATAGGATTAGTTGACTGTCCTTTGTTGTTCATTCTGATCTGCAAAGTACACTTAAAGAGGAGTTTATTGCCCGGTACCAGGAGATCAGCCAAGTAGACCTATCACTGTAAGTTGCCACGCCCCCTTTTTCCAGCACTCCATGTACCAGTCACTGCACCTCTGCCATTGGAGTCATTATTAGGCCTAGGCATTCGAGCCGAACGTGTCCTGCGTATGTACACAAGCCAACAGTGAATGTTTATATTATACTAATACTGACAATGTATTTATGGTAAACCAAGTAGGAGGTATTTAGACACTAGGCAAATTTTATGAGTCACTGAATGTAATATAATGTACCGGTATGCAATTAGTCTTGAAATGTTTTATGAATCATAAATTGGTGTAAAAGATAAATCACCTCAGTTATGAGTATCCATATGTTCCAAGAGCACTTTTGCCCAGTATTTCAAGCATTCTAGAGTTCCATTGGGACTGTCATTGAGCAAAGCATAGTTTGGGTTCAGGCCTGTGTGTACGACAGATGCCATGTCCGGGGTTGTTGTTCCGTAATCAAGATTCAGACCTTCTATGAAGTCATTGATAATCCAAATTATATTGTTCAACACCTTTTGGGGCCTAGGACCCGTAACTATGCTGCAGGATTTCCAGACATCCACCCCAGTTATGTTTGTCAGGTGGATTAATGTCTGTGGATGCCGGTTTCTTAGATACTCAACGGAGCCTTCTATCATCTCCATCAATTGGTCATAATACATTGAATATGGGGTATACTAGGGCCTCAACTTTATTTCTATAAAAATCTGCAATATTTCTATCGTCTTCAGAGCCTGTCCTCCTAGCAACCCTGTACAAATAGTCCCTTTCATTCATCTGTCTGGAAATCTCAGGGGATAACCATTCAGGGGTGAATTCAGGAATTACAACTGTACGTACCGGGCAGTTAACATCAAGACATTTTTTCATCACATCAATAATTGACATCCACATTGTATCTGGGTCGTCAATAGACACGATGTCATTCCAATCATTTTCCACAAGAGCATTTTTATACGATAAAAAATCATAATTTTTATAAGATAGTGCTTTTACGACCTTTTTCTTAATTTTTGTCCTTTCACATTTAATTCTAATAAACGTGGGAACATGATCAGATATGTGATAGTCAATTAGCCCTGACTCAGCAACATTGTGGACGTTGGTGTACATATGGTCTAGCAGTGTACCTAATTTTGGACGCGTTATGCCCTCAATATATTGTACAACCTCATTGTCCAGGCAAAAGTTATCAATTTCTGCTTCATCAGCATCTTTTTGAACAAGCAGATTTACATTAAAATCCCCCATAAATATAATTTTTCTATTTTTTGTGACTGTACTTTTGAGAGCAGTTAATTTCCTAAAAATGGCTTTTTTATCAACATCTTTATCTGGGGGTCTGTAACAGACATACACCTTATATTTAATTTTACCGATTTCAATATCCGCACATAAAATTTCATATTCCCTGTTGATGATTGATGCATTACTATCAATAGATGCCATTATATCATCTCTAAAATATAGCATAAGTCCGCCTGACTTTTTATCCCTTAGGGGAAACCTGTCCATTCGTAAGAATTGGTACCCTGGTACATGCATCATTGTGTCGGTGACAGTCGGTGTGAGCCAAGATTCCACAACCCCTACTATATCTAGGCCAGAAATCAACTTGAACGCATTGGTTCTTTTAGGATATATAGACCTAGCATTAAAACATCCAAATAGAAGACCTTTTTTCTCAGAAATATCTTTTAAATAAACCATTTGGTTGAACACTGGTGGAGCTTGAGAGAACAAATGCAGTGATATGTGATGATACCTAGTATGGGGTGATCGAATCTCTCGGGGTGTGTGTACAGAAGTATGGCTCAGACTGGCTTTTGCGGCTCCGGTAAGGTTTAGACACATTATAACACAGTAATTTAGATTAGCTAGATTTAACACATTAGTGTTGTCTATATATAAACGTGATATGTGCCTTATTCCCTATTAGGCTTGTAATAATAATACATTATTAATGGGGTACCACTCACAAATCCATTACAATATATGTTCACTCGAGTACCGGTAATACTTTGTGTCTACTACTTATAGCAGTTAGCTTACAACCCGTGTGTATTTTCAATCCGTTCAACGCGTGTATACTATAGCTTGTCAACCCCGTGCCCTCTCTGTAGGTCATAGTAGTCACAATATGTCGTTAGCACTTACGTAATATATGGTTCAGTGGGTCACTACCCCTTCACCCTACAGTATACCCCTAGAGGGACAAGTGGTGGTTGCATAAGCCTATTAGACTTTTGATTAACTACCGGTATAGTCTATACCAACATTGTTAAGCAAATAAAGTATGTACATGTTATGTATACCGTATATGTACTCATTTGAGTATAGGTGGACGCTATAGAGTTCTTATGTAGCGAGTCTCCCATGTATAATCATGCAAATTACTAATATCTTTAACATAATAATACATGATTAAAAGGTTCCTGAGAGTGTTCTTATTTTTTAGACTTGCGTGGAAGACTTCTCTAAGTCTCATTGTCTCCGCTCTGACTGCTTTTAGGGCGGATGGTCTGCCTTCACCTCCTCTTGCTCCTTGTGATCTGTTTCGCCTCTGTTCTTTGGGTGTAGTAACGTGTGGGGACAGTACAAAGTCTAGCTTCTTCGGTACCAGTGCTGTGGCTATGGGTGGAGACGCTGTAGACTCAGCATTGTCTCTCTGCGGCGTTTGACGCCGGGTTGAGCCTATGGAGCCGGACGCTGTAGGATTAACATAGGATCGCGCGTCTCCTCCTCCCGCTGAGTGTGTGGGCGGGCCGGGGGCGTTTCTGCGCTGGCTGCTGCTGCTGGCTATTGGAGTTGTGATGGTGTTGGTTGCCGTGACCACCACTGTGTTGGCTTGGTTCTGCGAGACTTCAGGACTGCTGGAGGAAGGGGGCGTGGTCATTGTAGGCGTTGCTATGGCTACTGATACACTCGTTGCATCTGTACCCTGACTAGGGGGTATTACCATTTCTCCTGTGGTGGCGGGGGAGGCCACTTGGACTGGTTCTGTTGGTCTTACACGTCTTATCAGTTCAGCTCTCACCTTCATGAGAATCTCCCCCCCCCCCTATTTTTTCCTTTGTATTTTCCTGACAGCAGGGATTTTGCTCTTAGACTTACCCCCACCCCCCAGAATAAATCTGAAGTGGCTTCCAACAATTTTCGGTCCCCAGAGCCCAGTAGCATTTGTTTGAGTTCCTGGTCCTGTTCATACTTAAAGATGTTAAGTTCTTCCAGGGTGGCTTCGTCATGTTGTCTCCATTGGTCACACAGTATGCTTTTAGCTATGCTTTTGGCTGCTCGTGGGTCGTAGGTGTCTAAGATACGATCAGCTTTCTCCAGTTTGCCAGCGAAGATAGCCTTTTTATAAGATATGGCCTGTTCTACAGAGTAAAAGGTCTTACCATAGGCTATGACTGTACAATGGTAAAAGTTACTGAAAGGTGCCAATTCGGATTGATAGGCTACGATGTCATCAGTTATCAAGGTCTTAGCTTTAGCAAGCTTCATATCTGCTGGTAAGTCGTCTAGGTCCTGGTAGCCATAATACCTGCCCTCGTGTAATAGCCCTCGGCCCCTCGGCTTAACATCAAGGTTTGCATCATATGCAAGTTTGGCAATGCTCGAAATGTCATTTTTTTGTCGTTTTATTTCAGCATTTATGTCCTCCTTGATGAAAACTGCCTTGTACTCATCGATTTTACTGAGGTTTCCTTTGTACGTTAAGATTTTATCACGCACATCACCTTTTGTGAGTACCACCACGGTATTTCTTGTGTTAGCTGAGGGGGGTCCTTGCCTGTAGGCCAAGTCAATCTCATAGATATCCATTTCTTTATCGATGTGCTTAAACAGGCCGAAGACAACATGGCGGGTGTCCTCTCCTTTGGTAAAGGGGAGACCTTCGATTATCAGGTTTTTCCTTTTACATGAATTGTCCAATAGGCTCAAGGAGATAAATTGTTCTTTCAAGTCAGAGGTATTCAATCTCACCTGTCTCTCGAGCTCTGCGATTTTACACTCAGCATTCCTTACTTCCCCTGTCAATTGGGCAGTCTCTCTTAAGGCCTTAGCTACGTCTACCTGCGTAAACTCTAAGGATTGTTTAACACTAACCCAGTTGCCATCATTCTTTTCCACAGCATTGAATAGGTACTGTAGGGACGCTGCTATTTTCATTTGGGTAGGATCCTTGTCAGCAGACCTCAATTTCGGCTGAGTCAGCTCGTTTATAAATTCTCCCACCTGGTTGCGAGTAGCCATGTTGACGCCTATACCTTGTAGTAGTGTGGAGAGGGTGCCGGCAGTCAGTAGCGTGGTAGAGCGCGGCTCAGGTGTGCAGTGGTTGACAGGTATGTAACATATAGGTCAGTCCATGGCCGCGTTACCGGCCTGTGGGGCTCGACATATATATGCCTTTTTCTTCACAAATTATACCAGCCTACACCTTAAAAATCCTCCAGGATGGTCTCCAGTGCTTTATATTGGGGTGATACCGTAAATTTCCAATCCAGCTCACATATAAACTCCTTTGTGGAAGAGATGTTACCGGAGCGCTGTGGAGACGTCTTACGTGCATTCGGCCATACCTGTCTCCCCTGTCTCCCCTACATCAGCAATGGAGCTCAAAGGAAGATTATGTAGAATCAGGAGCCTGTGCGTTAATCCTCTCAGGGATCAGATAGGTTAAAGTACTCCCAGTATGGATCACACTTATGATCGAGTGGTTTTGACAAATCCCACATGATACAAAGCTTGTAAATGGGCCTGCTGGTATCGATCCTGACCAGTTGTATTGTATATTTTAAACTCAATATGCATTAGAACAGGTTTATTTGAAGCATTGCCATTGGCAAGTTGGCTTAAAGAAATTATAAAGCTAGACGCCCCTCCCTCGGTATGGTATGTGGCTAAACCCATCATATAATACTTTCAATGTAACCAATATTTCAACCGGCTTAAGCCCAGTAACAATTTAGACATTTTGGTCACAGGCCTTCAGAGGTCATTGCCACTGTAGTATTGTACTTCATTTCAACAACATACATTAAAGCCTTCCACAGGAAGGAAACTATTCCTTAACCTGCTAAAGGCCCAGTAACTAATCTGGTGGTTTGGACTCAAGACCTTCAGAACCCTTTTCAACTGAGATGTTAATTTAGGCACAGTAGCTATTTTAGTTTTTTGGGGGTCCCTTGCGACTGGAACTTTGGTCTGACAGAACCTGTGTGTGTAACACTGGGAAATTACAGAGATATGTAGTGTAATATAGTCAAAACATTGATAGAAGAACCATACTTAGATATTGCTATCCCTGTTTAGCAAGTAATTAGTTGTTGCGCTAAATAGAAATTTGAAATAATCAGTGAAAAGCATTATTTTCAGGAAGATAGTCTTTACTCTCATACTTGTTTTTATCATTTTCCATACCTATAATGTTCCTGTCAATAAAAAGATAAAATTGATCGGCAGCAGTGTAATTATATAAGCTTTTATTCTTTTCCCCTACCATCATTGACCTTGAACATGTTTATTGTTCTCTTAAACCGGGGAGGGAATCCATCCAAATAACTATTATTGATTGGAACATCATAAAACTCTCTTTACAATTAACATGAGTACAACCTTCCAGCAAGTGTCTCTATCTGGTCATATCCTGTGGCTCCAATTGATACTAGTATATATACATCTGTTTGCCATTTATACTCCCTTCATTTGACTGGGGACCAGGAACAATCATGGATCATGGCCACAAAAGGGTATAATACTTCAAAACACTATATCATCATTTAACGGTCAGATCCACCCGGAAGAAGAAAGAGTTACAGTCCTCTTAGTATTTCCTAATGACAGTTGGCACATAGTTAGAACCATGTAACATTGTTAATGATGTAATTATGTTCTCTCAGCAGGACCCATCACTGTTCTGTCTGCCACAGGGGGAGGTGACGGACCTCACAGGAAACAGTCCACATGATGTGGAAGGTGAAACTGGACCACATCATTAGAACAAGCAGAATAGTCTCTGAGTTAAGCAGTCTCCTGATCTTAATAATAAGGCCTTATTCTTATACAGTACTGCCTTCACAATAAATATAATAACACAATGTACTCAAGAATTCACCACTGCTTTACCAGCTGGTATATGTATGTTGCCCAAGCATGGAGGAAAGCGTGGGGATGACATATGAAAATGCAATTAGCTGATTAACATTATATTTCTGACCAATCAATTTTTCTAGCTATACTCTTACCCGCACTGGCTTTACTATATATCTAGAGTGGAGATATCATATGCACACCAAAAACAGTGCAGGGATGAACAATATTTCTGGTAACCCCTCAGATTGGGGCCAGTGAAAATAGACTGTTGGTCCCCTTTTATAGGCAATGTAGCCCCTCTACGGCTTCTAGTCATAAATCACCCCCAGCGGCTGCTCTGTGACCCTCAGGCTGTGTATATTGGGAGGCCACACAGTGTAGAGAAGCCTCACCGGGCACAATCAGTGCTTTATAAATGTACACTATTGTTAACCTCTGTGTGGTTGGTGGGACACTGTCAAGTTATTTCTTTCCACAGCTAAAACTGTCACCAGACACATAACACACCAGAGATATTGCCCCGGAATGTTTGATTGTTTTTAATGGTAAATATCATCAAAACATAGCCAATAGTGCTTGATACACTTAATTTGTGTTACCAACTTCTATGTGTCAAAACATTCAGAATTATTTAAAACTTCAGATGACTTATTATGCATTGCAGGTTACTCTGTCTATTTACTTAACATGAAGAATTATCTCTCAGTGGTTTAGACTGTAGTTGATTACATGCCTTAGTAGGTGATTTCCCACAGCCCAAGCGGTCAGCTATAACCAACTGATGAGGCAACTGGCTGAGCCTTATTTGGGCGCTGGCTCTGTATGGACCACGCTCTCTTGTTTCCCGGGTGCTTCACTATGGACCACGCCATGCTTGATTCCCCAAGGTGCCTCTTGTTGGCAGAGCTAAATAGCATTAGAGCCAAACAGGGATTCAATAAGGATTGTATCCCGTAGGTCTGCAACTTCCTATAGACTGTTGTGTATACATACAGTCTTCCGTCAAAGAAGGTGCTTGGATTTTCAAGTAAGATTTATTTATAGTGAATATTCGTTGAATTATGTGAGCTGAAAACCAACCAGTCATATTCCAACCATCATATTATAATTCTGGTATTTTCAAAAAAGTGATATGGCATAACATCAGATACGCTTATTAGTCTTTTGAAATTCAAGATGGAAAACACCCTGGACAAATAAGCCACCATTCATTTCAGATCCAGTTCTGATATAACCTGCTAAGTAGAACTAGAATATGCTACAAATATACACTTAACTGTGCCCAAAATTCTTTTGCAAAAAGGATAAAAATCAAAATGTCAACATACTTAGGTCTTGTAACAATGTCATGGTCTGACTGCTTCATAACTCAATGCAACTTAAGTCTTGAGCCTTGTTAGTGTCTCCATAGAGAGGAAGGGCTTGCATAGTTTAGGCACAGTGATTATTTTAGTATTTTAGTCTCACACCTCTTCAGATAACAGAAACATTGTATTTGAACTTTGGTCCGACTGGCCTATTGAAGATTCATGTATGTAAGCAATACGTCTGACAGCCATGCCTGTCATGCAAGTAGTGTGTTCCTGCCGTTGGCAGTTAAGCAATATTACACATCACAATTCATTTTCTATTGAACAAACTGAAGTATCTACATTGCACATTGTTGAGGGCCCTTCCCCTGTGGGGTATACAACCATATCTACATACATCACCCACTATAACCCATCCCTAATACAATCATACCTACACACATCACAGGCTGACACAGACACATCTCACCTCAATATCAATATAGGATTCAGCCACTGCATGCCATCTACTCACCACGGATCCCTAATTCTGCTGTGTTGGCTTCTATGGATCATCCCTCCCCCACTGCTGCCTTACACTGTCCTTACTAATCCCTCTTAATACGTGAGTACTATATCCCAGATCTAGGGTTCCAGATCTATGGTCTCAGATTGGCTCTAACTAATCCAGTGAAAGAGGATATATGTGTGAGGCTCTACACTATAATATGTTACGAGTTTTGACATTGAAGGAATTCACAGGTCTGTGAGCTTTTAAATACCATAAAAAGCTTTCAATATTTCAAGAATATTAAGGGTAAAGGAAAGTTTGTTCAGTACTTTCTAAAATGTTGGGAATCTTCTCTGTATATAAACCCTTTAGTTCAACTTCTTAACAGAATATTGTAAAACTACTTATCCCTAATCTAATCATATCTACATACATCACCTCTGCTGACACTAACGTGTTGTACCCTCATTCCAACACATATTATATCCATATACATCACAGACTCTGTCTCTTACAAACCTCTCCCCAATCTCACTTCTATCTTCAATCCATCTGAGCTGCATCCAATTAAACTGCTCCCTTACTCTGCTCTGGGGCTCAGATTCTGTGGATCATGTATCCCCTCTCACCTCTTCACATTGTCATCATTCAATTTTCTCTCCTTTCAGTCTGGTCTTGAAATATTACAACCTATGTAAATGAAACATTTGGGACTGTCACTCTTGTGGGAGTGAAGTTAACAACAAAACATACATTAGGCCACTCAAAAAAAAAAAATTGTTTCTCATCACCAAGCAATGAAAAATATGACGAGGGCGTTTTTTATTTAATTTTATTTATTTTTTTTGCTCGGGGCAATTTACAAATTTGGACATTTCGCGATCAATTTTCACATTTTAGTAATTTGGAGTTTATTGATCAGCAAAAACAATGCAAGTTACACCTAGCTGATTGCATTGCTGACAGCATAAGCTTTAATTTGATACCAAATTTGCCAATATTTTGGCAATTTTAGCATATTTTTCATCAAAAATGTAAAAAAAAAAAAAAAAAAGGTTTTCCCCAAATCATGATTTTTATGATGCGCGCGGTGATGAGAAACAACTTTTTTTTTTGAGTGGCCTTAGATTGATTTTTCTTCTCTTTATAGACTGTGGGGCTCAAGGGGAGATTACATAGAGGAGGCTGTGTGCAAATCCTCTTAGGGATCAGATAGGTTAAAGTCCTCCCAGTATGGATCACACTTATGATTGTGTTGTTTTGACAAATCCCACATGACACAAAGCCTGTTAAGGGGCAGTACACCTGCTGTTATCGACCATTCCCAGGTAAAACCACCAGCTGTATTGTAGATTCAGATCCAGACCCTGGTATTACCAGACTGACATGTTCTATGCTTCCTGACATCAATACCTCAGGTAAATTACTGGTCATGAATGTTTTGCAGAATTTTTATTGAAATCTATTTTTTCTTGAGGAGAACTGTTTTCACTTCATTGTTTGCTCTCCCATCCTAGGTTATTTGTGTGTGTAAATATAGCAGCTGTTGTGGAAGGTGGGTATGTTATTTAGTATTTTGGGATTCAGCTGCCAAACTAATGTGCCATGACCCTCCCCCATCTCCTCAATCACACAGTGTGTGACCCCCATCCCTTATTAAACTCTTTAACCTGTAACTGATTGATAACCAAATTAAATCCTTACTCTTCACAAGCAATGAAGGAGAAAAATAAGCTTAATCTCTGGGCTAAGCTTTTAAACAGCAAAACTTAATCTCCACTAACAGGGAAATCATTGACAGAGGACAAATCCCCTGCAAAGGTGTAAGCTGCAACTTTTATTTCCAATTTAAATCTCTAGGTAGTTTTGTTGAATGCCAGAAAAGCAATAAGATGCTGCAATACTGACTATGTTTACTTATTGAAAGCACGTAAGATTGTATTTTCAATTTCCTAATAAAACAGTTTATGCTATCCGCCAAGTAACACACAGTAATAACGGTCCATATGACGTAGTATATCACTCAATGCGTTATATATTATGGTACCCTGTGGCTTGTAGAAGCAATTGTACCATGTATAAAGGTAAGTATGATGTCTGATAACTAAATGGCTCGCTTGTAGTAGTGTATTTACATTGTGCTTAGCTGCACTGTAATATGGTTATTGGTGCCTGGGGGCTGGGTGCTTACAATGATGATACCTACATATCTATATGGTGTCATTAGTTGTCCATTGCCATGTAAATAATGCCGTTGTTTTGACGGATTCTGCATCATCCGAAGGTCATCACTAGGCAGGACACATGCTGGTATTGTATATTTCCAGTAAAACTACCAGTTGTATTGTGGATGTGGGCCCAGACCCTGGTATTTACAATCTAAAAAAACTGAGTGTCAGTGTTGCCAAGGTGCTTTTGGCAACAGTGACGCTCACTTTTCTGAGGTTGTACTTGCTCTATACTTCGGGACAGGAAAGTAACTATACTTTATGAATACTGCCTTTCCATGACATTTGTTTATGATGCACTTCTACTAGGAGCTGCCTTTATTTCCATAGATCTCTTTGCTTTTTTATATATTTTGCATTACTAGACAACAGGTGCACCAGCACCAATTCTTATACTTAAAAAATGTTCGTGGCCAATGGCCAAAGTCTTGGTCTTGGCATGCATCTAGCCCTACATGCCCTGTTTTCTCTTCATTTACAGGTTTTGCTTTACTGCATAACCAGCACACCAGCACCAGTCTTCATACTGATTCAATGTCCTTAAAGCCTGAAGTCCTACAGTATGTGCATACCTTTCATCTATAAATCACCCACAGAGAATGATGCTCCTCATACAATACGGCCACCAGACAACCTTATCTGTACACATCACTAACACAGACACTATAATCACCTCTCTGCAGGCTTTATTGATATCATCCATCTTGCCACTTCTATGATCCTGAGTCAACGTCTAATACTTCCACCACAGGCTCTATTCTCAAAGGCTTAATCCTCTAATAAGTATAATCTTATTATCTCCTCCTTTGTGTCTAGTGGATCTCTGCACTCACTTTCTTGTGCTTGTCTATTTTCTGTGTGATGTCAGATGTCACAGATGTAGCCCCTTAGTAATGGAAAGGATGTTTTAGAAAAAAAAATATATATAGCACGTTGTATTCACAAAATTTAATGCAGTAGACTGAGGGTCAGTCATAGTATCTCTCAGAGAAGATGAGGTTTATATATTTCAAAAGCATTTTTTCCTGTAATCTGGCAACATTGTTGGTTTACCAAAGATGTTTTTGTGATTATTCAAACTCGTTTTTAGAATATTGTGTGTTGGAGATGGGCTACAAATGTACAATGATCTTTCCTTTACAGTATGTGCTGTCATAGTCTGGATCAATATGGAAGAATATGATAACAGATAACTTATTCCACTATGCACAAATTGGGCTATATAAAACTGACTACTGGTTTCAATCAGGTTCTATCAGGATTCTGAGGCACCTAAATGCACTGATAGTGGGGAAATAGCTACACAGAATAACCGAGAGCTGCCTCATCCTATACATCTGGGCTGTTAGCTCACCAGCACGGTACGGACATTTGATATTACCAGGAGGGATTCAAATCTCAAAACTCCCTCTGTCTCCTCTTCATCTCTGTTATCCTATCGCTCTCAATAAACATTCATCTATGACTCCTGAGACAGAATAGTGATTATCATATCCTTCTTGCCTACTTGAATGCTCTAGCCTATTGTGTGGCTTGCCTCATGTGTAATGGTAGCGATGTCCTAAAGTTTCTTAAGTAGTTTTAGATGTTTGGAATTAAAAGGTGGATTATTATGTGGTGGGATAAATTTCTTTTTATGACCAACAGTTTTTTTCCCTTTTTTAAAATGAGACCCAGGAAGTGGGCTTCATACTGGGCAAAGCCCAGTCTCACTTCGTCAGTGTATTAGCGACATTGCTACGTAACCAAGCAACGTCGCGTAGCAACGTCACTATGTTACTAAGAGTTGGCAGTAGTTTGCTGTCTGAGTAGGCATAAGCATACTGTCAGACTCAGAGTCAGCAGTAGTTTGCTGTCAGACTCAGAGTCGGCAGTAGTTTGCTGTCAGAGTCGGCAGCAGTTTGCTGTCATAGCTGGCAGTAATTTGCTCCTCCCAAAAGTGCCTGGAAGTCCCTAGAAGTGTGCCAAAATACAAAAAGTGCCCGTAAGTCAGGGCAAGTAACTCCTGCCTCTCAAAAGTGCCTGAAAGTCCCTGGAAGTGTGCCAGAATACAAAAAGTGCCCGTAAATCAAGGCAAATATCTCCTGCCTCTCAAAAGTGGCTGGAAATCCCTGGAAGTGTGCAAGAATATGAAAAGTGCCTGTAAGTCAGGACAAGTATCTCCTGCCTCTCAAAAATGCTCGAAAGTCCCTGGAAGTGTGCCAGGATAAAAAATAGTACTTGTAAGTCAGGACAAGTAACTCCTGCCTCCCAAAAATGCCTGCCCAGTGGGCACAAAAATCAGTTCAACGTTGAATCAATGTTGAATCAACATTGAATCAACATTGACAACCAGTTATCAACGTTGATTCAATGTTCTGTGCCCACTGGGTGGAAGTCCCTGGAAGTGTGCCAAAATACAAAGAGTGCCCATAAGTCAGGGCAAGTAACTCCTGCCTCTCAAAAGGGCCTCGGAGCCCCTGGAAGTGTGCCAAAATACAAAAAGTGCCTGTAAGTCAGGGCAAGTAACTCCTGCCTCTCATAACTGCCTGGATGTCCCTTGAAGTGCGCCAGGATAAGAATAGTACTTGTAAGTCAGGACAAGTAACTCATGTCTCCAAAAAGTGCCTGGAAGTCCCTGGAAGTGTGTCAGAATATTAAAAGTGCCTGTAAGTCAGGACAAGTATATCTTGCCTCACAAAAGTGCCTGGAAGTCCCTGGAAGAGCCCAAGAATATGAAAAGTGCCCTTAAGTTAGGACAAGTAACTCTTGTCTCTCAAAAATGCCTGTAAGTCCCTGGAAGTGTGCCAGAATATGAAAATTCCCTGAAAGTCAGGGCAAGTAACTCCTGCGTCCCAAAAGTGGCTGGAAGTCCCATGAAGTGTGCCAGAAAATGAAAAGTGCCCGTAAGTCAGGGCAGGTAATTCCTGCCTCTAAAAGTGAGTGGAGGTCCCTGGAAGTGTGCCAGGATAAGAATAGAACTTGTAAGTCAGGACAAGTAACTCCTGTCTCTCAAAAGTGCCTGGAACCCCCTGGAAGTGTGCCAAAATACCAAAAGTACCTGTAAGTCAGGGCAAGTAACTCCTGCCTCCCAAAAGTGCCAGGAAGTCCCTGGTAAGTGTGCAAGAATACAAAAAGTGCCCCTAAGTCAGAGCAAGTAACTCCTGCCTCTCAAAAGGGCCTCGGAGCCCCTGGAAGTGTGCCAAAATACAAAAAGTGCCTGTAAGTCAGGGCAAGTAACTCCTGCCTCCCAAAAGTGCCTGGAAGTCCCCGGAAGTGTGTCAGAACATGAGAAGTGCTCGTAAGTCAGGACAAGTAGCTCCTGTCTCAAAAATGCCTGGAAGTCCCTGGAAGTGTGCCATAAAACAAAAAAGTGCCTGTAAGTCAGGGCAAGTAACTCCTGCCTCCCAAAAGTGCCTGGAAGTCCCTTGAAGTGTGCCAAAATACAAAATGTACCTGTAAGTCAGGGCAAGTAACTCCTGCATCCCAAAAGTGGCTGGAAGTCCCTGGAAGTGTGCCAGAATACGAAAAGTGTCCGTAGGTCGGGGCAAGTAATTCCTGCCTCTAAAAAGTGCCTGGATGTCCCTGGAAGTGTGCCAGGATAAGAATAGTACTTGTGAGTCAGGACAAGTAACTCCTCCCTCCCAAAAGTGCCTGGAAGTCCCTGGAAGTGTACCAGAATATGAAAAGTGCCCATAAGTCAGGGCAAGTAACTCCTGCCTCTCAAAAGTGCCTGGAACCCCCTGGAAGTGTGCCAAAATACCAAAAGTGCCCGTGAGTCAGGGCAAGTATCTCATCCCTCTCAAAAGTGCCTGGAAGTCCCTGGAAGTGTGCAGGAATAAGAAAAGTGCTCAATATGTGGATACCAAGCATGGCTCCAGGGAAAGCTTCATGCAAACCCCACCTTTTTTTGTACAGCCACTTAACATGAAAGAGACCCCTCATTAGCTTGGATCAACGCTTATTACATGCCTCAGACAATGTTTGCTCTCCCTCACGTGGTCAGATAAAACCATCTGATGAGGCAATTTGCTGTGCCTCATTTGGTAGCTGGATCTGTTTCCTGGTTGCTCCCCTTTTGACCACGCCATACATGAATCGCCAAGGTCCCTTTTGCTAACAGCTCTTGATCGGATTAGTGCCAAACAGATGAAGAATTCCTCAGGTCTACCACAGGCTATGGTCTGATGGTGATGTATACATGGTCTAGGGTCAACCTCAGAAAACCTCCCTAATCAGAGGACAAAATTGCTTTCAGTGTTGATTTATAGTAATTTTATTGTCTGGAACATAAGTGCACCATAGAAAAGTTCATAATCTCTCAAAACTTGTTAACAAATCATTTCTTCCCCAGAATTTTCATTTCTCAAGGGAGCTGCTTAAAGGTCATTGTTGGTGATCTAGGTGTGCGTGTCCAACCTAAATACAACACTTGTCCTTACATTGATCCCCTCCTCAGTCACCTTCAGCAGCTGCCAATTACCCACACCACAGTGAGATGGTAAAAACTCTCTAAATTGTTTCAAAACAGGTGAAACATCTATAAAACCTATAATTATGTGTTGCCAGCCCTGTTTTGAGAGATCAACTTCATACTGTTGATGTATTAGCTTTTCCCATGGCCGTATTCACCATAGGACTATGTTTGATCTTTTGTGATAACATGGAACCCTTCTTTTTCAGGCCTCGCACAACCTTCTTAACACAATATGCTATACTAAAGCAGTCTTCCACCAATTTGCTGGCTAACACTTTTATTAGCCTGACTCATGGATCTATTCCCAGCTTACCTGAGACGAGAGCAGCCTACAAATACAGATTAGAGTTTGGGCCTGTCATACAGCAGCATCTATGTAACAATATGTCACCAGTTTATACTGTTATATATGACACCTGTCTTTATACTGCTGTACTGGCTTCGGTTCCCACCAATATGCTGGCTAGGTTGTTTTACCTTTTATTGACCTGACTTATAGATGTATTCCCACCTTTCCTGAGACATGAGATGTAAGCAGTTTACATATAGATTAGAGGCTCAGCCTGACATACAGCAACCCCTCTGTACCACTTCCGTGTCACCGAGCCACTGTTTCTACTGCTTGTGTGTCCTGGTTTTTGAATAGGCATGGTGTAGAATCCTTAATGCTATCATATTCTAATTTCTTTACGAACCATTTTGCACGTACAGCAGCCTCTATGTAACAATATGTCACCAGTTATACTGCGACCAGAGCCCATTACTCAGGATAATGACGACAGTCACCGCTGATCACGAGTCACAGACGAGTGTACTCAGCCAAGACTAAGTCATTATCCTGAGTAAAGGGCCCTGGGTGTTGTGTAATTAACTTATGCCACACTAGTGGTGAATATTTTTCTCACTTTTTGTACGTCATATACAGTCAGGGCATTGCTTTTGTTCTGCCGGCCAAGTGTGGTATAAATGGTTGTACACCTGTGTTATTACTGCTGTACTGGCTTAGCCTCAAACCAACATGCAGGCTAGGTTGGATTACCTTTTATTGGCTAACCACCAATCTATTTCCAGCTTACCTGATAGATGAGCAGCCTATAGACATAGATTAGAGGCTGGGCCTGATGTACAACAGCCCCTGAGTACCACCTCTGTGTCACCGAGCCCCTGTGTTTGTACTGCTGCAGTGGAGTAAGAGTATTGCCATCACATTCTACTTTCCTGTAAAAGGTCCAGACATTGCCTGCATCAAACCATTACAATCATGTACTGGTATATGTCACAGGTGTGGGCTGACCGATTTTAAGAGCACAGTTGTGTTTGCTATGGTAGATACTGTACACAGTTGAGCTGTAGGCTGCCTGTAGTCCTAGTATTGATCTCTGAGGATGCGTGCTGTATATACAGGACATGTGAATTTTGTGCCCTTGGTGATTATTGATAATTGATTCCCATTGCCCTCAAAGTGGCTCACGGATGATTAATTAACAAATTAGCTAGCTAAGGTTTACCTTTATAAGCAAAGATTGATAACAATATGGCGGCTCATTGATAAATTGATCATTGTTTGACCAATATTGTCAATGCCTTTATCGTAGGTTTAACATAGATATAAAATGTTATCTTCAAGTTAGATCTTATCCACTTCTCTGAATATGATAATATATATAGTGTTCAGCATCATGTATTGTGGGAATCATGAGCCATTGTTTTGCTATCACATTCTACTTTCCCTTAAGAGGCCCTGACATTGCCTGGGTCCCTATGATCAAACCTGTAATCCACCTTCTCTGAATATGATCCACCATAGTGTTCAGCCACCGTCTTAATGTAATCCAGTCTGATGGGAAAGGCCAGCTGCACTGCACGGTGTCCTTGAGTTTGTAATTATCCTCTAAGCAGTGTTTGTCAAACACTCACAAACACCCTGTGTTAATCTGACACCATGAGTGGTGTGATAAATAACAAACCCAACCAGAGTTGATGGTTTACATCACTGTGTCACAGTAACACCACTCCATCAATGTTTTAATGGTTCAGCCCACCCTCCTAAATCATATCTTTAGGATCAAATTGCCAGTGCTTACTTTCTCGTAAAGTGTCAGCAGGTCTGTAAGCAGTATCAGGTGCACAGGGAGTCAGTATTGGGATTCACTGAGGCACTCTGATTTATACATTGAAAGGCTGAGCCTCATTGTATGGCTCCTTACAAGGTCAAGTGAAGGGCATTGTTAAATGTGACCTGCATCTTAGATCTCTCTTGGAGCAGACCTCAATGAGGTGACTTAAACTGCAGCCAGAAGTGGATAAAACCTGTGTCAAGGACACCACCCACATCCCTATGTTAGCACAGCTAGACCTTTAACTTCACCCATGTATCGTGGTCAGGCCTGGCTACTGTGGGGGCTGAGCACCACATTAGAACATTAGGATAAGTAGAATACAAGGTGTCCAAGGTGACTTAGAGTACCTGCCAGAAGTGGATAAAAGCTTTGGCTACCCCCTCCCCCCCCCCCCAAAGAGAACAGCTATTTGTTTAAATTGGTGCCCTAATAGTATGCAGACTCCTCTGGGTGTTTGACATGTGCCATGTGAACAGGAATCACTATTTGATGAGCTCATAGACTCCCCTAAGTCCATTAGTGTATTAGTTTAAGCAGTAAACGGTCCCTTTAAGAATGCATCCCATGGTACACTGTATCAGTATGTACACAGTACATCGTTATTAAAACATGCCCTTTATACACTGTGTGCCTTAATGTGAGAAATGTGCTGTAGGAAAACATCAGAGATCTTCACACAGTATGTATCCCACATATCAGCTGGATGTATTCCCATTATTGATTTACAGTAGTTAACCCAGATACTCAAACAGGCACCTTGTCCACATCTACCTGAGTAATCTATAGAAGTGTAGACAGCCAATCGATAGCTGAGACATACTCCACCGGAAGTTACCAGATGATCAGTACAACCTCCATTCTACTATTGGTTCTAGGTGTAGTGGGATGTTCTGGAGGTCTATATAAATGTATCGCATGTATTGTTAAGCTTTGATAGCAATTTTCTATTCTACCACTGTTGATTAAAGTGATATACCGGTTGTGCGTCATGGACAATGTCCTCAGCCAATATTTTATCTAGGTCATTCTATCGCAAGACCAAAGGTGGCGCCAGAAAGGACAGTAGTCTCTGTTGTGTGCGATTTACACTCTTCAAACATAGTGCTGGTTACTTATAATGACTAACTGACAAATCAGGGGCTCTGCCCCTGAACCACCTTATTTTAAAGACCTACTTGACCAACTTCGGCTGAGAACATTGGTATTGAGTGTTTCGTGATATACCGTAACTCACATTAGATCTACTAGAACCTAAGGCAGTTGAAGAGTGAAGGCCTTTAAATTTTTAGCTGAGTCTGTAATATCAACATCTCCTTACTATAGAACTATTGCTGTGTGATGTGCTTTGTTGGTTACACTATTCCTCTGAACTTTGTAAAGTGAAAGAGTATAACTGAACCACTTTGCTGCCTTTAAAAAGACCTAAGCGTAAATCACCTTGTGGAAATGAATCTAGTGGAGAGGATAACTGCTTTTCTATACAGAAAACACTTGATATGAAACCTGTTTCAGGACCATTCTGTTTAGTGAAGCCCATAAACACATAGATACCCCCAGAAGGGTATACTTACAGACTCCATCTCTATCATGAGGGCCTCTCCAGCAGCCTCCACACTTTGTCTGCTCCTGGCACGTACGCCCTGTTAACCTCTGTCAACTCAGTGCCCTTTGTGGGAGTACATCAGAGTATGTAGATATCACTGAGGGGAGTGGCTTGGTACACCCACTGAGGCACTGCCTCCACATCATCATAGACTGAGAGCATCTCCTGCAGCCCCTACACTAAGTGTGCTGCAGCCCCTACACTAAGTGTGCTGCAGGCACTACACTAAGTGCGCTGCAGGCACTACACTAAGTGTGCTGCAGGCACTACACTAAGTGTGCTGCAGGTATGTAGCTGCCATTAGCCCCTGTTTACTCAGTGCCCTTTGTGGGAGGAATTTATAGTTTTCAGATCAGCAGGAAGGACTTAGTACACCATCAGAGGCACTCCAACAACCAAGCCATACCCCTCTACACTGAAAAGCCATAGATTGAAATGGTTAGTCAGTACAGACTATCCTAGGTTGATCATATGAGTGTTAGTCATAATGGCAAAGTTATATTCAAAAATGACCAAGGGGTCAATCAGTAGTGGCTAACCTAGGTTCATCATTGGTGTGTTGTATTTGTCTACCACTAGTTGGGGCCACCTGTCATGACCACTCAGTGGCTCCCCCTGGGGGAAAAAAGACTAAGGTGGGTGGGTCAGTACAGACCAACCTGTCAATAATAACTGACCTAGGTTGGTCGTATAGGGAGCCAAAAAGTGACTAACTAGGTTAGGCACTAGTGACTGAGAGGTTGGGCGTATAGGGAGCCTAGGAATATCAGTGTATATCCCCATCCCTCTCCCCCTGCCACTATTACGTGGATCAATCTGTTGGTAATGTTCTGCCTCAGGCTAGGATGTCAGTTTGCTGTTTTTTAGGAAAAATGTGTTGACAGTATAGCACTGAAATATATGACTGCAGCCTTGGCAAGCTTTTCAGTATATGTTTGCTAATAGTAGAGAGATTATTATCCTCCTTCTTGTAAAGTGTGTACCAACATCTTAAGGCTAAGGCGTAGATACAGTGCTGTCATGCTTTTAGACTCAGTAATATGCAAAAAGGGACCATATGTGAACTAGCATAGGCTATGAATACACACTTTTCTTGCCAACATATTGCACATATTCAAATAACTCATTCAAAGTGCCTTTAAGTAGCAGCTCACCTTATTATTCGTGGCTGATGATATCAAGTGGCAAATGTACCAACGTATTGATCTATATTGATTCAAGGAAGGAATATTGTCTGTGTCTACTGGGTTATATATATATGGGTGTTGACAATATGCATACTGTGTGGGCAGTCTATATTGCATAGTGTACCACCTCACTACCTTGCAGACCATATGGATGTATCGAAGGGCTCAATATCTGCCCCTTATCCAACCCTGTACATGTGTGCCAATACCACGTTAGATTCCTGCCATTCTATGCTGTGGTGCTGTCTTTTAGGAATATCAGCATATATGGTGGTCTGATATGGTCCACTCTGATATTGCTGCAACACTAAATGGTCAAGATAAAACTGGCAACAGAGCAGTTATTTTCCTTAAAACCAATGATCCAAACAAATCTATTTGTCATATACCACTTAAAAGACCCTGTTTTGCAATACACTGCACTTGCTCTGAATGTCAAGTTTTTAAAGAAAGTAGTCTAGAGATGGAAATGCAGTCTGGACTCAACAATGCCCAGTTCTACAGCATGGAGAAAGGGATTGCATGATGTGGGGTCTTAACTCATGACCACAGATTGTGTGTTCCTGCAAGATACACACACACCAAACATGGCACCCTGACACAGTCAATGACTGGTTGTTCTGCCACTTCCTCACACCCCTTGTTTCATCCCTCCCTGCTAAATACTTACCTGTATTGTCATGCCATGTCTGTCTTTTAGATATTGTGCTTGTAGTGTTTTGCCAATTGATTATAGAATATGATCCTAAAATCAAATTGTATTCAGCCTTCTTTAAACAGTTCTTCTTTATAAATGCACCTGCTTAATAAAATGAATATCCTTTGACACAAGAGTTATTGGAAAGGATGTGACAGGAAAGGATGTGCCTTGCCTGAATCAGTCACCCATCTTAGTAGACTTGATGTGTGCATCTTACTTAAGAGGCCATATCCAAATACATCAGCAACTGTAACCCATTTTTAAATCAATCAGAACGTATTCCCACATACATCACCCACTATAACCCATAAATCACAATCTATTATTTGTAGCTAATACAATCATATCTACGTACATCACATGCTCTCTGATTCTGCTCTGGGGGCTTCTCTGGATCATCTCTCCCACACTGCTGCCTGGCCCTGTCACCATTAATGCTTCTTAACACTCACATCTAGGATCTTTTATCTAGAGTCTCTGATCAGTTAAATCTGAGCTGGTAAAATCGTGTATGTATGTGAGGCTATATATGTTGCTTTCAGGGAGGTTATTGGGAATTAAATACTGAGCACAAATGTCAGGTCTGTGCACTTTCAGACCACAAAGGAGCTTTTCAACTCCACTGAATTTAAGACATGAAAGAACGTCCGCTTTTGACAGTCCTAAGGATGATTCCTTATCATCCTCCCTTTAATTGTATATTGACTGTAACATTTTCATCACCCTATGATATCATCTCACTGTCTACTGCTTATGCAATCAATTCTGCTCCATCTTTTTTTTTCCAATACCACCTGACACAGTCATTATTTGTTTTTGCCGCTTTACTTTCTAGTTTGAAGCATTTTAAACCAAGCAAGTGATACAGTATATTTGGGCACTTTCACTCAGGGGGTAGTGCAGTTCACTACAAAACATCAATCTATATAATCCAAGTATTGAAATGCAATAAAGGAGTAATGCTCTACATTGCTAGTTTATATTGAATTTTCTTCCCTGCATTGACAATGGGGCTCAAAGGGAGATTACATAGAATCAGGGGCCTGTGTCTAAATCGTCTTAGGGATCAGTTAGGTTAAAGACCTCCTAGTATGGATCACACATATTATTGAGTGGTTTTGACAAATCCACAGCATGCAAAGGCTGTTAATAGGCAGTACACCTGCTGTTATTGACCATTCCCAGGTAAAACCACCAGTTGTATTGTAGATTCAGATCCAGACCCTGGTATTACAAGACTGACATGTTCTATGCTTCCTGACATCAATACCTCAGGTAAATTACTGGTCATGAATGTTTTGCAGAATTTTTATTGAAATTTATTTTTTCTTGAGGAGAACTGTTTTCACTTCAATGTTTTCTCTCCCATCCTAGGTTATTTGTGTGTGTGAATATAGCAGCTGTTGGGGAAAGGCTATATGTTATTTTTAAATGGATTGATGAAATATCAAGTTGGGTAGTGTACAACACTGAGCCTCATATTAAGCCAAAGGTGAATAACGAGCCCCCATATTGAGCTGAACTGCCTTAATGAGATAAAGCTTCACTTGCGGTCGTGTGTAAGGATATATATAGCATGAAGCCACTTCCAATTGTCTGCTACAATGGCTTCCAGAGAGGCTTCCTATGATGATGTGAGTGAAGAAGAGAAAAGGGAGGGTTCTAGGGCATTTGAGTGAATTGCAATAAATGACTCATTGTCAGGAAGGTAGACATGTTCAAAGTCAATACTCTTGTACCTTCTTTTTCATTTTCCAGAGCTTTTAAGCCAATGTCAATGAAGAGATAACATGGATGGTTGGCGGTGTAATTATATTGATCATATCATTATTGATGGGAATTGATGTCAACCTTTATTGTTTACCCCACCAGTATTGGCCTTGAGTGTGTTGCAATGAATGTTATTTTTATCTTAAAGTGTTAAAAAAGGGAAATCCATCAAAATTGCTATTATTGATTGTAACATCATCAACTCCAAATGCAATTAGAATGAGTACAAACTGTATCCCAGCCCGCATGTGGCCCAAATGGTACTAGCCACAACTAATAGATTGGTTTTGTCATCTGCCAAAGGGGACCCCTGCCTGTGTGATCCATGTTCCGCGCAGAGGATCATAACCTGGCCAGCTCTGTCATCTCAGACCTTACTGGGGCTTATAATAGTCACACAGGGGGTATTCAGGCTCTGACAACTACATAACTGCATTGACCGTATCGTCACGTTATGGCGCCCTGTCTTGAATAGGCGCCTCACTTGAATAGGGGCCGGGGGTAAGAATGTTCCAAAGTTAATAGGCGCCGGGCCTTGAATAGGCGCCGGGTCAATGCTCTATGTAATACATTAAAGGGTTGTAGGGGGGGGGGGGGGGGGGTAAAGTATTAGCATGTCTGTGTTGCTCTTAGGTCCAAGAACAGAGGATATAGGGGATTGACAGTTAGGTGCGAAAAAAAATAAAAGGCGCCGGGTCTTGAATAGGCACCTCCCTTGAATAGGCGCCGGGGGTAAGGAGCATTGAAAACAATAGGCGCCAGGGCGCCAAAACGCGACGATAAGGTATACAGTGTCAGATTTTCTATCTTGTCATATCTTGTGGCTCCCATTGATACCAGTTAACATCTGTTTCTTTATACTCTTTATTTCATATAATTGGATTAGGACCTATTCTGACTGGGGACCAGGAACAATCATGCATCTTTGTTACAAAAGGGTATAGTACATCAAAACACTATGCCATCCTCAAAGGTTCTGATCCACCCAGAAAATGGGGGTTACATTAGAAGGCAGTCCTGTTAGGATTTCCTAATGACATTTGACACATAGTCAGACCTATGTAACATTGTTAATGATGTAATGATGTTGTCTCAGCAGGACCCATCACTGCTCTGTATGACACAGGGGGAGGTGACAGACCTCACAGGTAAGTGTCTACATGCAATCCTTTTCCGTTGAAACTGATCTATACGCTAGCATGTCCAGCAAGTATACCATACTTATCATTCCTACTCAAACACTAAAACAAACCCATTGTTGGCCTGACACAAAATGTAATACTTAGTGGTCAGATGATTAAGAATGTACAGCAACCCTGCCCTGCTATATATATCATCATAATAATCATAATAACAGAAAGCCTGGACAGTTATACGAGTTTCTCTTTCTTCAGCAGACAACTTCCTTTTCACTATATCTTCAGGCTAAAGTGAGCAGAAAATCTTGGATATGAATTAGCTTAGAGCCAGGGACCTCGTTTCTTCCAGGAGTCATTTCCTCTGCAGTAGCACCAACTTCATCCACAGGAAAAAACCACTTTTCTTTCCTACAGTAGTCCTCAGCCCTGCTGAGTGTGAGGCTACACATCGTGAGCTGAGCTTTATCTTAAATTTGTCTCTACTCTTATACTGTTGATTGGAAAGATGTAAGATGCAACATCCAATATTATCTCTCTAGGAGTCAACTCTAAGTGTTTAATGAGGTGACATCAAGTGCCTGCCACAGGGAGCTAGCGGCGGTGTCTACTCCGGTAAGGACACTACCAACATCCAAGTGTTAGCCCCAGCACTCTACTATACATATACATATTTGTGTGAGGTAATTGGTGGCTCCAGCACTGGTCTAGATGTTTGACACGTCCTGTATGACAAGGATTCACAATTTAATGAGCTCACCAGGTCATCTCAGACCACCCTTGTGGCCCATTAGTGTACAGTGTGTGGTTGTTTGACATGTGGAGTGTGGCAGGGAGCTCATAGACTTACCTCAGACCACCAATGTATTAGTCAGGACAGTGAAAGGTCCCTGCAGGCCGAGGGTATTGCTTTCAGTTCAAAAGTTCAAAGTGCCATCATCTGTCCATGGTTACTGTATCAGTGTCTAGAGTGCTAGAGCAGTACAGTGTGAAGGGTGCCCTCTATGCACTGTGTCAAAAGGCTATAGGAGGAGTCTTAAATAACAAGTCATGTCAAATAATATACAGCCTGCCACAGTGCATAGTATTTGAGTGGTGCCCTGTATATCCTGTATTGAAAGGCTAAAGAAAACAACAAGTCATATTGTATAAGTTAAAGCCTAAAAGCACTTACAGCTAAGGGTCATCCACATGTATTTGTGACTCAATCCAGCATAGTGGAACTTATGTCGCTCATCAAACATTTTTAGTTATCTATGTCATGTGATAGAACAGTTCATTACCTCTCTATAGAGCCCATGTATGAGTCCCAATCTCACCCATACGTATTTAAAAAATATTTTCAAAGATAAAAACACCCGGAGTGCTAATTTGAGCTACGCGTGATCAAAGTGGAACGAGCAGGTCGCGACCTGCTCGCGAGCAGTCAGCGAGCATATCACTCATTGGTTACCTTAGCAACGGGTATCTAGAATTGAGATATCAATCTGAAATTTTTACCAGGCATTCCCGATGGTTATATCTACTACATACTAAAAGATTGGTCTCTTTGGGGAAATATTTTTATTCATGCAACATCGTTCAAAAACACGTTCAGTTTCCTGGAAAAATGACAGAGTTAGTGGTTTAGTGGAATAATTATAGATGCACAATACCTGTTCCTGGTGTAGTTTAGGGACAACTAACAGTTCCAAAACCTATTAAATGTAGTCTGTTAAGTCCTGAAAGTCCTTTCACATTATGTGAGCATTGTACACAGATAATTTGATAGGTAAAATCCAAGTGCAGTGGGTGGGGTCCTCCATGTTCATGTCACATTATTTCTCCAGGTCAAAATATATATCCATGGTCGCTGCTGATTGTGTATCATCATTACACCCTAAACCAGTAGCAGATTATGATTATATTAACAACACAACATCATAATAGAATATGTGATATCCAAGTCCATGGCATAACTCGTTATGGTACGAAAAGAGGGAGTTCTAGTCAGAATCACTTGCAATCCACACCTCGTTATCAGAGTCTTCTGCAGATGAAGGGCTCCTTGTTCTTTTCCGAGAAACAGCACCTTTACGTCGGCCCCTCCCTCTAGGCTGCTGTTGTCCTGGCTGTTGCCCCCTTCCCCTACCTCTGCCCCTACCTCTGCCCCTTCCCCTACCTCTGAGTTCCTCCTGGTCTGCCTGTTCACTGACACCCCTGCCTCTGCCTCTTCCTGTGGCTCTGCCTCTGGCTCTGGCCCTGCCTCAACCCCTGCCTGTGAGTTCCACTTGTTCTGCCTGTTGGCTGTTGCCCCTACCCCTGCCACGAACTCTGCCTCTCCCTCTAAGTTGCTGTTCTTCTAGCTCTTGTCCTGGCTGATGGGTGTCAGTGTCATTGGTGTGTTCTCCTATACCTGACCCAGGCTTTGGTACTGTTGGCTTTGGACAGGTAATATCTCTTGTGGCATTGGTACAAAAGTCTCTGATATTCTCAAACAAGTACCATTGCCTATAGGCAGGCAATCCTGGGGAGGGGATGATGGCAGGGTTGCCCCGGGGAACATCTGCTACTTCCTTTGTCAAGATGTTGCAGAGCACAGGTTCTTCATCGTCGACCACTTTCTTCATGACAACCCTACCCGGGTATTCATGGCTGAACTCAAAGTGATGGTACTCCTTAATGCCATTCACTGCCTTGCTGAAAGGGGCTAGAAAAGTCTTCCAGTCATAAGTAGGGGCTGAACAGTTTCCTTTCTCATCCCCCACTAAGTGTGGGATGTTGACTCCTTCCAGGGTGCTTCGACGGACAACTTCCATAAGGTCCTCCAGACTGGAAACGTCACACTTCCTAAATTTCTGTTTCAAAAGGCCAAAACACCAGTCTGGACCAAATTTTGTGTGACCTGTGATCAGGAAGTTGAGAGTGATGGACATGTTGAGCCTAGTCAAACATCGCCACATCAAGTACGCCAACATGAATTTGTTTTTATTTTGACCACTGCAATTGTCGCAATGGAGATCCAAATTCTTGGGGCCCAGGGAGTAGTTCTCGAGATAATGGTGGAGATATGAGATCACAGCGTTGGATCCCTTACTACTGCAATGAGACTCATCTATTAGGTAGTTAACCTGGATTGGTCCTGCTTCCATAGAGACACCAAAGATGCCACACTTTCTTGGCACTAGAAAGTAGAGTGGGCCTGGCTGCATGGGGTAAGAGGGCAGGTGCACTTGCTGGGCATAGTCAAAGCTAACATGCACCCGATAGTCTGTACTACATGGTGGATGAGGGCCAAGTGCAGGAGAACCAGCTGCTTTATAATCCTCCTTTGCCTTTTTTACCAGCTGCTGTAAGTAGGCCCTTTCCTTCCCTACTACCTGTAAATGATGTGTTTGTTTTTTTAACTTTGCCTGCTTGACCTCTTCTGGGAAACAGCTAGACCGGTGAATGTCTCTGTTGTTCCTCTGACACTCCCAGCAGAGATCAGTCATGGGCCTTGCACAAACTATTCCTGGGAGGAGCTTTCGCCACAAACTCCTGAAAGTAGACAGAGCAACTGCCCTCTGCTGGACATCTGCCATGGCTTTTTCATACAACCTGTAAATGTCAGCTTTGGTGTCAGAGGAGGGGAGAATTAGTATATCATCTCTCTTGTGAGTTGGTATTCTGCCTGGAAGAGCAATGGCATGTGTCTCAGCATGGGATTTGATAAAGGCGAGAACTCTTTGAGTATCATCCAGGTCCAAAGATTTGCCCGTTTTCCTGAAGCCTCCAGCACGTATTCTACGTGTAACCACACCATTGGCCACATACCACTTAAGCACAAGTTTCAGTTTGCCCTTACTGATGCTGAAAAATAAAAATGAAAATTTTAAGCATTGTATTCATTGTAGATCTAAAGAATACTCATGCATACTTCATGTCATGTTTAAAGTGCAGATAGCAAGAATGGGTTGATACATATATAGCCTATAAGATACCGGTATGTTACTATAGCCTACATTATACTGATATGTTTCTATACCCTACAACAGACCGTATTGTTGCTATAGCCTACAACATACTGATATGTTGCTATAGCCTAGAAAAAACAGGCATGTTGCTATAGGCTAGAATATACGGGTATGTTCCTATAGCCTAAAAGATACCGGTAGGTTGCTGTAGCCTAGACACACCCTCTGGCTTGACACAAATAAAACTGGGTCGTAACCTGTCAGTTGGACCTACTTCTGGCCAATCACAGCTCCTTGACCTAGATATCATTGGAGCAGACACGGGTGGTAGAAGTATGGGTTAGATCTACCGAAGAGCCAACAATGAATGGGAGGGTCAATGTTACATCCTTGGTACTCATGTTGCATGAAGGTTGGCATGATGCTTGAATGCAGCCCTGCCAAGTAACACTCCAGTGCTGCATTCAAGCATCATCCTTGGTAATCATGATGCATGTAGGGTTGGCATGATACTTGAATGCAGCCCTGTTAAAGTAACACCCAAGGGCTGTATTGAAGCATCAACCTTGGTGATCATGATGCATGTTGGGTGGGTATGATGCTTGAATGCAGCCCTGCTTCATTCATGCATCATGACCCCCCCCCCAAAAAAAAAAAAAGGAAAAAAAAGAGATTTTCCTGAAAATGGCCAAATTGGCGAGAAAAAAGTTCAAAATTGAAAAAAAGCAAATTTTCCCAAAAATGTCAAAATTGGTGAGAACAAGCGTTAGATTTCAGAAAAAAAAGCTTTTGGTACCCGGTACAATGTAGTTGTACTTGACTGTGTACTTACCAATGGAAGAATGCAAACGTACACTGGCAAACCTGTTTATTGCCGAGTCTATAATATGTCCGAGTTCGCTCACGGTCCTTTTTTCCTTTTTCACCCTTCTTCCATGTAGAAAGCCTTGCGCTATTATCTGTTGATGAAGCCATCACCCCCAGTAGCAGCATATCCAGCTCGGCTGTCAAGTAGAATTAATAACAACTTTTTGTTTTTGTTTTTATTATAATCATAGACATGAGAAATAAGACTCAATGTGGGTCAAATCAAATGCACATATTTAGTGATGTTGTAACCAACTCTTTAGAACAAAGTGTGAAAGAATTATTTCTATAGTTATTAATTTTTAGTCAGCTTACCTCTGTTCAGCTGGGCGACCTCTTCACGTCGCTCTCTGAACTCATCTGGCGTGAACATTGTACTGCATGGTGTATTGTTGTCCCCATATTGACACTTACAACTGTTGACCAGAAATAAGGATAGTTAGTGCAAAAGTATACATTATGAACAGAGTATAAAACAGAAATATTAGTTGACATTTTAAAAAGCCTAGTCACAATGAATGCACATAATTATAATTTTTGGGATCTATGTAGGTCTGAATTGTAAATTAAAAACAGATACAATATTCCAGACCAATGCAAAAGTGCACTAATTAGTAATATATATATTGGTATTGATTTAATTCATTCACAAACTTAAAACTAATGAGGGGTAACTAAAGGGTGCATCGAACAGAACACCATGTGGTTTTTGCCACTCACCTAAAATTGGCACACCTTGTGCTCTCTTCATCCTGAAGTTGTTGTACCGGATCTGGAACAACCAGTGGGAGATCTTCCTCATCTGATGATTCTGCAACATCCTCTCCATCATTCTCCTCAGTATCAGACTCACTATCCGGATCAGAATCCTCAGAATCATCAAAATTCTCGGGGAATAGGAAATAATCGTTCACAAGCTGACGCCATACTCCCTGCTCGGCAACAGCGGTTGTTAAGTTGGCCTTAGTTATGGCGTTAAGGGCATTGGCCACTGTGTCCAACTCAGCCATTTCATGTCCTGAACGTTTGCGTATTCAAAATACACTGTTTGGGTTAATAATTGATAATAATTCTGTGTTTAAACATGAAAATACACCCGTTACCAAAATTGTCTCTTGCCGCCGACTCGTGGTAAACAACTCAAACCGGAAGAGGACGCTGGGCGCTCGGCCAATCAGCGGGTCGCATTTGTGTCATGTGATGTGTTGTCAAGGGATTGTTTGGTCTGATGCGATCCAAAGGCATTTGAAAAACACCCTGTGATTGGCTGACTGACAACTTACGATTGTAAGAGAGCCTGCCATTGGGTAGAAGAGTTCGCGCCACACAAAAGCATGCCAAACATGGGCATGGGGCCCGGGATGGGGGGTTCTGACAGAGCAACAAAATAGACGGAAAATGCATCGTGTATACCGTCTCGACAGCCTTTGTTCTTGACAAAACATCCATGTAGGGGTTCTTAAAATGTGAAATTAACACTGTTAGGAATTTCATATGGATTTAAAACTCAGGGAATGGCATGATAACAGTATAAATCAAACAAATCCATTGAAAACCTAATTTCAGTAAAATACATGTTTTACCCTTCAGACCCCATTTTCACGGCTCGCGCTAGTGCGACATAAGGTCTATTATGCTGGATTGAGTCACATTTGGTCAGCAACTAGCTTTACATGCAGGGGCTCTGTTTAAATGGCTTCTACAGTACCCAGCCTGTCTATATCCCTAAAGATGCACAGAGATACTCTTCGATAGTGCATTATCTATCATGCCAAAGTGCACTTAGTCAGCAAGTCCAATTGTCAATAATCATTACCATTGTCACAATTTCTCTGCAGTTGTAGAAATCCGTCTTAGAGATCAGATCAGATGCCATGGGAGCAGTGTTGGCTACCTATTGGGCGATACAATAACTACTGATGAAAATGGATGTTATTGTATGAAGGTCGGCATTCCACTATGTTGCCTTGTAGGTTAAAACATGTAATTTGTACGTTGCTGACTGGTAGCTGTGTTTTACTTTTTTAAACTACACTGTTATATGATTTTTGGTGCCACCCAGACTGCTAGAGCTGGGGGCTGGATGCTCATAATGATGATACCCACATAGCTATAGGGGGTCATTAATCATCAGTTACCATGTAAATAATGGATCCAATTGAGTTGTTTGACGAATCCCACATCATCTTAAGGCCGTCTCTAGGCAAAACACAAGCTGGTATTGAGTATGTCCAGGTATAACTAATGGTTGATTTACAAATGCAGGCCCAGGCCCTTATATTTATAGCTAAAAACCTCCACCATACTAAGCACATTGACTTATCAATACCTTATGAATATTACTTGTCAATAATATTTTCTGATGCTGCACTTTTATTGAGCTTTGCCTTTATTCTATGTTTAGAATATATGATAGATTTTGCTTTACTACATAACCAGCACCAGTCTTCACATGGAATAAATTTCCTCAAAAGGCTATAGTCTTGCTGTATGTGCAGACCTTTTATCCTTGAATCATCCACAGAGAATAACACTGTATGCTAGCTCCCTCTTTTGATAACCTGAAGGATCCCTCTTACCACTTCTATATTTGAGCCAATGGCAAAGGCTCAATTCTCAAAGCCCAATGTATCTCTTGACTACTGAACCAGCAAGCCAGCACTGCAGCATTGCCAGCTTAGGTAGACGATTACTTACAATGTATTATCCAACCATTGGTCATCACTTGTGAATAATTGAATTACTATCAATGCGGTAATAAAACAATCCAACATAATCAATAGAGCACCCAATCCCTACAGCCACCTGAACCAGTTTACTTACACATTTGAATTATGCTTCCATTGCCCCTAAACCTGCCTCTATATATTATAAAGTCCTTTAGCTGACTGCACAGTCTCCAAATATGTTTGCAGCAATGCAATGCCTGATGTTAGCATATAAACCAATGTGTAACTTCATACATATATTTGAGGTCTCAGTACTTAAGATGTAAAGTGCTTTATCTTAGCTCTGATATATAGTATGAATCTACCTGAAGCAGGACAGACAAATATGGCTATAAATACCCCCCCGCCAGGGTAGTTAATTTGTGAAGCAAGGCTTGAGTCATAAGCTGCTGTAAGAGTGATGGGTTTGCTAGAAATTTGAACAGCACAGAAAGGCCTACCAATCACTCTACCTGCAGCAGAAAATCCAAAACATTCGGCACATTAAATATAACATGCTACAAAAAGTATTCAACTCACAGCATTATTATTGTAGCAGTGTGACAGAAAAAGAGAACAAAACTTCTTTCTGTTCTTTGTCTGTTGCACCTGTTGCAAGTGGGTATTTCAATATTCTGGAAAACCATTCAGCTGCCAAGTATTTTTACTGCCCCTGAACATGGATTATCCAATACTGCTCTAAGTACTTGTTATCCATTTGTGTTGTCAGTGCGGATTAATGATGCTAAAGGAGGAGCTGCTTGTGGCAAAGTGAGGATTCAACAGAGAGGACGGGTAATTTCCTGTCACTAGGGAAATGAAAGCCTCTATCTGAAGCTCTTTAAGTCACCCTTCAACAAGGTTGAACTGTCACTGCAAGAAGAATCACCAAATGTGGATAAATACCACTGAGAGGTGTAAGACTGAAGTCTCGGTTCCCAATTAAGTATCATGGTTCTTTAAAGTTGTCAAAGGAACTCAAATCCTGCACTTTGTAGACTGCTTGCCTCAAGTTTCAGAAAACCAGCTGAGTAAAAGTCAAAGTAAAAGCCCGGAACTGCTGATGGCTTGCTAATCAAAAGGGCACCTTCACAAGACCTCACTGTGGCCTTTCCCCTCTTGAGGATTGATACCAACAGGCCATTTCCCCCTGTGCAGTTTAATGTAGTTAATATGCTTGATGTAAGGAATATCCTCAGCTTAGTCACCAGTAATAGACACGGCTCAGACAGCCTGGCTGTCTGTGACATTCTATTTCAAAAAGATAATAGAGCCTATCAGAGGTGTTTTTTTCTCTACAAGCTAAGCGAGATTTCAACAAGAGCTGCCACAAATATGCATTTTTCTGCTAAGCTACACCAATTCAGTAAGGGGTTATAAATGTGTAATATCCTCAAAAGCAACCAGTGGAAAGATAGAAATCCACGGGGTCACAATGTCTTTATATATTATCTGTTTTGGAAGATGCTATAGTGAAGTGACCAGTTGTATCCATGATACATAATCCAGGTTTAGTATTAGTATTTGCCTTATGGAGTCTTACATTTAAATAAGTGATATTGATTCCTCAAGTTTAGCAGGCTGGGTAAATCCTGGCATTCATACCGTGCGGGGAAAAAAGAAAAGGAGGGGGTTTCTCCCCTTGATTTCGGGTTTATATAAATGTAATTCAGTAAATCAAATTTGCTGATGTCTAAACATTATTTGCTGAAATTGATTAACCCATGTGCAGGTAGACAATGTGTTTATCTTGGTATATGTGAATGGGCTTGTATTTCGGTTTTGTATTTCGTGAAATATATTGATTTGAATGACAGAATATAGCCGAAATAAGGTACATTTATATGTGGAACCCCCTCCCCCCTTACCCCTCCCATACCATCACACCTGTATAAGATGCTGCACTGGGAGATTCCCCCTTGGAGGGGCGGACCGGCGGCGGCCCTTATCTCTCCCGGCGGCCCTTATCTAGACAGAGATAAGGGCAGGAGGCCGACCTGGGGGCTGCACTAAGTAAGGGGAGATTTGCCCTTGCTCGAAAAACTCCCCTGTAGGCTAATATACCTGTAATGGTAAATGTCCCGGATTGTCCAGGCCTGTTTAGTATATAATCTGCTAGGATAAATATTGATTGTGACCCTTCAAATGTTCAAATGTGAAAAACCAATATTTTCAGTGAAGCATAGGGTAAATGAGTGCAAAACACTCAGGATTATATGAACCTGTGTCAACTTTAGATAGAACTGAACATTATAAGTTGACTTTGACTGATACATATCCTCTGTGTAGACCACCCCAGCAAATTATTTTGATAAGATTGCTTTTTGTTTAATTGCACTATCAGGACTAAAAGGTTATTAAAAAAAAAAAAATGTAACGGTCCCTGAAAAATCATCTGGAGAAAGTGGGACTCGAACCCACGACCCTCAGTTCACGTAACCTGCTGCTCTACCAACTGAGCTACTTCCCCGTCTGACAATCTGACTGCCCCGTATGCTACTGGGTCGGTTCGGTGCGCGAAGGGGGTGGGCACCACTTCCCTCACACACATATATATATATGTATATATATATATATATATATATATATATATGGCTCAAACTCCTGACTTATGTTGTTTTAGGATAGAGGAAGGACAAATCAGAAAGTTCTTAATACAATGGAGTTTATGCCATATATATATATATATATATATATATATGCAGAATTTGACCATTCCCTGCAAATTATCAACACTCCCCTGCTGTGAAATAATGACCACTTCCATAAAAAATCTGAGAGAGCTACTCACCAAAACTTGCCTCAGACACTGGGTCAGCGTCAGGACATCTGAAGCTGTGCACCAGGGCCCTCTTGCCGACCCCTGCCTCCCCACTCACCATCACGCGGTAGTTAGGCAGGTCGGTGGACGTGTTGCTCTGTGTGGTATCCTCACTGTCATTGGAGGCCACACTGTTAGAGGAGCTTCCTGCCACAATGACAGCCCCCTTACTGACCACACCCTTAGACGTGATGGCAAAGCTACGCACCCTGTGTTGTGCCCCGGGGCTGCCCCGACCACCTCGCTGTGCCAGCGGTGAAGCCCCTCGGTGCTGGTAGTGGCTGCGTTGGAGGGACTGGGCTGGCATGCTGGATATACGTGGCCGCATGTCACCTAAATTCCACTCATCGTCATCTAGGACAACCCATGACATGTGTGACAGCACTCGGTCTGCACGTTTGGAAGTCCCTGATGGTGACGTCAACTCAGGTGGTATATGTTGTGCGGTTGAGGCGTCAGCAGAGTGTCGATGCATCACCTGACGGGGGCTGGTCAACAATGGCCGCCCAGGGGAGCCATGACTGCAGCCCCCATGGGCACCCACCCCTCCTCCTGCCTCCTCCACACCTCTTCCCTCTGCTTCCCCTCTCTCAGACTCAATCAAAGTACTCTCAGTCTCTGCATCACTCAGGGCATCATCCAGGACAACCATTGGCACAGCCATCTCAGAACATGCACCACAGAGATCATCAGGCAGTTTGGATGCTGACACAGATTGGTTCTGATCTGTGCACTGCCCTGTGGAGGGAACACTATTGACGGTGTGTCTGGCAGATCTCCCCGGGGAGGAGGACGGAGAGCTGGAAGGCACAGACCGGTGAGATGACGCTGGTGATAAGGTCATTGAGTGCACTCCAGCGGCCACTGAGGCACCATAATCCTCCAATGAACCTGAAGCAGAACTAGAAGCCCCCGTAGTCCTGTCCAGCAGCTGGGTGATGCCGGGGAGACTTCCACCTGACAGAGCTCGTGCCCGGAACTCCTCAAACTCATCCTCAAAGTAGGCAGCCATCCTGCTGGGGTAAATCCTATACACCCTGGTGGCTGTTTAATAATGGTAGAACGGGATTTGTGGCCTTTCTCACAGATATAACATACCTACTTCATTATAGACCACAGTTAGACACACACCTATTTTATAATGGAAGAAGGCCCAGTAGGACTGGTTGAATGCAAATTAATCACAAACAATAAGCATAGTGCAGTGCATTGACTGCCAGTTACTGCTGTTAGCACTGCATAATACAGTTGATATTACTTTGTACCAGCAGTGTTTAATGCTATGCATAAGCAGTGTATAATTCTATCCTGGTCTTTTCCAAGCCTCTATCCATAGGAGGACAGCTAACCGTACATTGACACAATAACCTTCTAGCATTGGTGCCTTTATATCTACACAGCCACTGGCTAAGGAGGTACTACTTGAATGCTATAAAAGGAAATATCAATGTATCCCAAAACAGAATTTCCTTCACTAGAACTAGGCAGCCGGTCAATACAATAGACATTTGACTCCTCTAGCCTGAGGGGTTCAAGTCAATTACTGCTCAGATGCTGAGTTGTAATAGTCTGATTGATTGACTGAGACCAGGGCCAGTGGCTGGTGTGAATAGTGTATAGTACTATGTTGACTAGCCACCGATTGTCTCTATCCATCTATATACAGCAAAGAAACAAACTTTGTTGCACACAATGATCATATAGCTATTGGTTATAGACTCCTAATGTTTCATACCTATATAAACATCCATACAATAAGTGTGACACACTGATAATGTAGCTCCTGGTCATTCACTCCCAATATCAGGAGTATATTTCAGCAGTATGATTCCATCTATGGCTGTTTGCCGATACAGGTCTGCAGTGTAAAATCCGATGAATGACTGGGTGTCTGCTCAAAAACCCACAGTTTCTATACATAGCAATCCTTTACTAACACCATATTTATAAAGCTCCTCCTAAATCTCATAGAAACACATCCAGGTCCTCTGTATAGTACGTAATCTCCTTACTAGTAATTCTTCCCCCAGCACCTGAGCTGCTCAGTTGAGGGGTTACTGCTCCGGCCATGAGTCATTGTGGTGTGTCCCTTGACTGGGAAGCTGCGGTACAAGGCGGCCCGTGTGGGAATGATGCCACCTCCATGTGCTCACTGTGCCACACTGAGCTGCTCCATGAGCTGCTCCTCCACCACTGCTACTCACCCCTCCCTCCTGTAGGTGTGTGGGTAAGCAGGAGCTGCATGCACCTTATACATAGTTCTTCAAAGCATATACAGCTATACTAACAGCTTTGATACAGACCAGTGCTCACTACCACTGAAGCACTGCTATACACTGAGCTGCTCCCTGAGCTGCTCCTGACTCCACTACCCTGTGGGTGGATGCTTTTTATATACTGCTCCAGCAATCCAAAGCTATAAAACCATACACATAGCTTCAATACAAAGAAGTACCTACTACCACTGAACCTCCTGTGTACTACTTGTATTGAAATTTCTCACTAAGATGCTCCTTACTCCACTGCCACTAACTCTCCTGTGGGTAGGTATGTGGGAGCTGCATGTACCTTCTATATACACTCCTCCTGCAGTTTCAGGCTCTACACACAGCTTCACCACAGAGAAGTGCCTGCTACCACGGCACCTCCTGAGTACTACTGCTGCTGTCCCTTACTCCTCCTGTACTACTACTACTCTCCATGCCACACGCACCTGACGCTCTGACGGCTCCAGCCCGGCTGCCTCCAGTACATGCAGCTCCTGGCTGCTGCTGCTGCTGCTGCTGGATATACGGCCTGCCTATTGGTCTGCCTGGATGGAGACTGGTCATTGGCTGGGTGCAGTAGGGGTTGGAGGCAGGAGGCTTCACAGCATTAAGGCCCACAAAGTGCTATATTGCATAGTGCCCTTTGTTGTCATGAATGCAGTTCTAACACATGTGTGCACTTTTGCATCTTGATGGCTCTACTAGGTTGACATCACCACTGGTACTCCCTGTCTTAACTCTTACAAGCTGCATAGTGCTTTATTGCATTATATTGTCCGTTGTCTTGACTCGCCATGGCAACAACGGGTATAAAATACTATAACACTATCTGGCCTTTGAGGGGTTCAGTCAATATCGCAGATGCAGGAGAAATTTAGCAGCAAGTAGGTATCAGGCCTGTAGATTCACCCCAACAGTGTATACATAGGGCTCTATGGAGAATAGTGCTGAGGGGAGTGGCCTTTTCATAGCACGTCACACGCACGACTTCTCCCAGGTGACTCTGTACACACCACCCCTATTGTCGAGACCCTGCCTCATGTTGCCTCCCCTGCCATACTTCCTACCACTCCCCTATACATTTTCCAATAGCCCACTCCTGTACTTGTTACCTCATTCCCTTACCTGTTTTTTACTTTCATTTGGGCTCTGACTTCACAGTTCCTTATGTGACCTCACCATTCACCATTTTTTCATTCTTCTAATTCCGCTTCAATTCTTTTGTATTTTGGTTCATTATTGTATTCCTTTTGTACTCCTTCTACTCCCCCTTCAATTCATTCCTTAACTTAGTTTCATTCCCTAGTTCCTACTCCCTTCATTCCTTTCTTCCTTCATCCCTTAAATCTTTCAATCCCTTGAACCGTTGTTCCTTACACCATTAGTTTTGCTTCTGGGAATATTGTAAGCCTATTTGTAGAAGAGGAGTCTGCTGCTGCTATAAACTATGCCCACACATGTGAGAAATGATTCAAATTTATTGTGAATTAAGTTTATTTTTCTACACCGTTATATTTCAGAAAAGTATAGAGAGGGTTCCAAACGTGGACACCTCTAAGCCTTCGGCAGACCACTTACACTGCTGCCATTTCTCAATGCCCCCTCCAAGACTACTCCAACCCTCCATCTATGTCGGCCCTTATTGCCCTCTCCTGCCCAGTGCCAATTACCTCCAGTCAGGCATGTTACAGGGTAATTGACACAGCTGCCTGCACTTTGTCACAGTTGGACTTATCTCAGACCTGTGCTGAGAGCCTGATAGGTGGTCAGAGACCATTCTTGTGCCAGTTGCGTGGGTAATGTGGGGAGTAAGAAAGTGTATGCTGACATGGGGAAGCTAAAGTACTGCAGCTGTCTGTAAGGGAGTGGCAGTGAGCCTTGCAATACTGACATGTCTCAAGGAGGGGCAAAAATGACTCGTGTAAATTGAAGGACCTGCCTTCACAGTAACATAGTTTGATGGTGTCCCCTGCCTAGCATTTACAGCCTGGGAAACAGTCGGGAACCCTTCATCTACCACTGCCACAACGGTGTGGGAGGCGAGCAGGTCTATGTTGACATGCTCAACAACTGTGTTTACCTTGAGTAGACAACAGGAGACTGGGAAATATTTCAGGGGTTGACTTGATAAGGGGATAAAGCTTAAATGTGAATTCTGTTATGCTGTCACTGGTTTGGCCAGTCCCATCCCCTTTGCTACACACTCTTTGCCAACAGTGTTTTGATTTTAAAAGTGTGGACAAATTTATATGTGTTACTCTTTATGTATGTTCCTGCAACACACATTTCTTAGAGTGTTAGGCTCAGCTTCTTTTGCTTTGTTTACTCCATGTCCCCCTATCTACAACCCCAACCTTCCCCTCAATGCCATCATACAGCTGTCTCCTTCACTGTTGTTGATCCAGTTGTTGACCCAGGGTAGATTGGATGTGGCAGTACACACTACCACCAACCGCTGTGCTGCAGATTGGCTGGTGACACCTTGTTATATATATCACATATCTTAACAGAACCCTCCACTCTTAGCACCTTTATTAACCCTTGAGTGCAGCCTTACTTACTTTTATTTTGTAATGACAGATGACCACAGCAAATAACTTGCAAATACTGCTTTCATGCATCAGCCTAGACGAGAAGCACTCATACACAATGGAAGCATTGACTTGATGTATTAGTGCAGCACTTTGACCCAGATCTTGGTTTGAGGCTTTTCACCACCCACTAAGGTTTCCTGCAGTACCATATGTAAATGGATACCTGTATTGGCCTCCCCCAGTCCCAGGAAAGCACAAGTTTGATATCTGTCAGTAAGGCAAGTCAGTTCATCTCTCTCATCTTCCTGCGCACAGGGAACACTTGTTAACTAGAGGAAAAGCACTTCTAACTTGTTGCTGATTAACACTAAGTGCCGCAATCTTTGGGAACCTTCATGCTGGCCTCCTCCCCAACCCCCTTCTCCATCACTCTCCTGGCACTCTAATATCTCCATAGTGTTCAGTAAGGGTGGGTTGACCTAATTTCTGTATTAGGGTGTTTTATGCCAATAACTCTTACTAAATGAACACACTAAAGCCTGTAATAAGTTCCCACATCCATCCTGCTTTCCACAGTCTCTGGCACAAAAAGACAGCCATGGTGAGGAACTTGTTAAATCTACTTTTTTACATAAACACACACATTATACCTATGGGATTGATAAACTCCAGAAGGTTTGGCATGGCAGTATCACCCATTTCCTGTTGAGCAGTTGGTGTTACTGAGCTTCCTCACTAATTGCTTCACCTTGACCTAAATCTCCAGCTGACGTACCACTATTATGTGTAATAGGGTTTCCAGCAAAGCTATTTGTAAATACAAAGCTTCATTGGCTTCACTTAACACCAACTCAGCATAACCATTGGGACAGATCTGATATGTTACTAAGTTAGGTGGTGTGTAATATGCTAATGAGGTTTTTAAACCCACAAAATGATCGATTGAAACAATTTTCCACAATTGCAGATACTAGCTAACAGAAATATGACATTAAAATCTCTGTTAAGAGTTGTGTGGTTAGACAGGGTCTGAGCTGACCTACAACCAGGAGTCAGCAGCATTAAAAAAGAACTAACATGCTTACATACCACCTTTAGACCTAATAGTCATATTCACAAGTCTCAAGTTGAACCCCATAACTCACCCTTTACTTGGGCAATGATTGAAAAATAGATACAGTTAAAAGATGTTTCAGATCAACCTAAAAGCATACCAGTGACTTCTTGTTGGGGACTTTGGCCCTTGATAACCTGCTCTAATGGAGGCAGGAAACAGGCAAAGTGCTAAATGATGCTGTGTCATGACAGGCTTCTGTTGACATGCGGAAATCTTGTCAAGGCTGAATGACATCTAGTTCAACTCAACACCATGGACTACTTCCAACGACAAATGTATATCAGTTATGAATCTGGTAATAGGGGGTCAAATGTATTTTTCATACATTGCCTCAGAAAAGAAATATATAGATTTTACATGGAAAGTCACTGTCCATAGTTGTATAGAAAAAGGATGGAAATATACTTGTTCTGTGTTCTCTCCATGGAACATGATAGAGTTAACTAACCAGAATATTGCTTTCTCAGAAAAACACTGTTTTGTAATCATACAAGTGCCAGTGAGATATGAAGGATGTTTTGTCATAATGCACTGTCTTTGATCCTATGAATATAAAAAGCAAGGTAGATTGTTGAGTTTAGTCATTACCACCCACATAATCTGCCCATCAGACATAGTAAAAGAGACCAGAATCAAACCAATGTAATACAGTTACATAATCAGCACATCAACATGTGCCCATGGATATCTCTCATTGATCATGCTATATAAGGCGAGGCTGACTCGTGAATGCTGTAGGGGCAGAGACGTCCCTCCACAACTCACAGGTGTGTCATGTGACACTACCGGGGGCAGAGACGTCCCCAACAACTCACAGGTGTGTCATGTGACACTACCAGGGGCAGAGACGTCCCTCCACAACTCACAGGTGTGTCATGTGACACTACCAGGGGCAGAGACGTCCCTCCACAACTCACAGGTGTGTCATGTGACACTACCAGGGGCAGAGACATCCCTCCACAACTCACGGGTGTGTCATGTGACACTACCAGGGGCAGAGACGTCCCTCCACAACTCACGGGTGTGTCATGTGACACTACCAGGGGCAAAGACACAACTCACAGGTGTGTCATGTGACACTACCAGGGGCAGAGACATCCCTCCACAACTCACAGGTGTGTCATGTGACACTACCAGGGGCAGAGACATCCCTCCACAACTCACGGGTGTGTCATGTGACACTACCAGGGGCAAAGACACAACTCACAGGTGTGTCATGTGACACTACCAGGGGCAGAGACGTCCCCAACAACTCACAGGTAAGTCAGGGCAAGTAACTCCTGCCTCTCAAAAGTGCCAGTTAGTCACAGGAAGTGTTGCTGCCTATCAAAAGTGTTTTTCAATTGTCGGAAGTGTGCCTTCCTGTAAAAAGTGCCTGTATATGAGTGGAAGTGCGCCTGCCCCTAAAAAAACCTTAAAGTCACAGGAAGTGTGCTTGCCTCTCAAAAGTGCCTGTAAGTCCCTGGAAATGTGCCAGAATATGAGAAGTGCCCATAAGTCAGGACAAGTAACTCCTGCCTCCCAAAAATGCCTATATGTCCCTGGAAGTGTGCCAGAATACAAAAAGTGCCTGTAGTCAGGGCAAGGAACTCCTGCCTCTAAAAAGTTCTTGGAAGTGTGCCAGAATATGAAAAGTGATGGTTAGTCAGGGCAAGTATCTCCTGCCTCTAAAAAGTGCCCATATGTCCCTGGAAGTGTGCCAGAATACAAAAAGTGCCTGTAAGTAAGGGCAAGTAACTCCTTCCTCTCAAAAGTCCCTGGAAGTCCCTGGAAATGTGTCAGAATATGAGAAGTGCCCATAAGTCAGGACAAGTAGCTCCTGCCTCCCAAAAGTGCCTATAAGTCCCTGAAAGTGTGCCAGATTACAAAAAGTGCCTGTAAGTAGGTGTCCTGCATATAGGCCGTACTCACGGAAAAATGTGAGTGAAGTCGGAAAGTGACCTGCCGTTACACGGCCGCTACGGCCACACCAATAAGGTTACAGACATGCTGTTTGCATCAATAGAAATATCTTTCCTGTCTATTCTGACGAATACAGGTGTTCTATGGTATTAGGATGGCTTATATACTTAAAAGGGGGGTGAACTAGGCCCTAATTACGGGAATATGTGAAGTTTGACAGCTGAAATTGACCAAGGAGTTTGTGCAGGCTTTCTGGGCAGCAGTGTCTCCACCTTATGGTTTGCAGGGGAACTAAACCACCAATGTAGCAGGCTTGCCAAGAGCTCCACCTACATGTGGGTATGAATAACTTTTTGAAAAATATATTTGGTCATATGATGGCTGGACTTACAACTATTATGGTGAATGTAGGCTTTTTTTTAACATCAGATTTTTATGTATAATACTATTACTGGTTAAGGCTGGAGACGCATTTTTGATGCAAAACATTAATATCAATGGAGAGTGGCTTTAAAATGAAACTCTTGGATTTGGGAAAATTCATTAATTGAGAATTTTACATATAATAAATTTTTCTTAGGCAGGGGGCTCATGATATTTTCAGAATTTTTTGGATAGCCAGATATACTTATTAAGAAGATGTGGGTATGGCGAGTATAGTACCAGTATGCTGGGTTTCAATTTCATGAGCGGGTAAAAAGATATTGCAGATTTTTTTCGTAGGCCGTGATGAGCTGTAAAATTAGCACACTTCAAGGGCAAGTGACTCCTGCCTCTCAAAAGTGCCTGGAATTCCCTGGAAGTGTGCCAGAATATGAAAAGTGCCTGTAAGTCAGGACAAGTTATTCCTGCCTCCCAAAAGTGCCTATAAGTCCTTGGAAATGTGCCAGAATACGAAAAGTGCCTGTTAGTCAGGGCAAGGAACTCCTGCCTCTAAAAATGCCCTGGAAGTGTGTCAGAATAGGAAAAGTGATGGTTAGTCAGGGCAAGTAGCTCCTGCCTCTAAAAAGTGCCTATAAGTCCCTGGAAGTGTGTCAGAATATAAAAAGTGCCTGTAAGTCAGGGCAAGGAACTCCTGCCTCTCAAAAGTGCCTGGAAGTCCCTGGAAGCGTGCCAGAATACTGGTTCTGTTATATGGCCCCCTAACTTCCTGGATGAGTCACTGGCTCTGAGTTTCATGACAGGCAATAGGCTCGTTGGTTAGGTGGACATATCCAGGCCCTGGTGTCTAATGGTTTACTGGTCCCCACAGTCTCAGCAACAGGAGGTTAGTAGGCCCTCGCTGCCTGCAACAGACCGGCCAATATGTGCTGTGTCTAAAGTCTAGGTGTATTGTGTCACAATGGGCTAGCATGAACAACCCAAACAAACTAGAATCATTTCGTGATACATTGTGATAGATTGTGATGTGGTACTGGATGGAGACATGTGCTTATTGGTCAGCCTTTCAAATATGATTCTGTTGTCAACCCCTCCCCTCGGTTCATTGAGGCATTACTTATATCTTGTCATTTAACCCTACAATAAAGATCTTTACAGAGACAACATCTATACACAGACAAATCCTAATACCAGGAGGTATAAACAAATGTATTGCACTGCCTAAAAACATGAAGTTTCCCTCATGATTTCTTCTCGTAGTACAGGATTTACCCTCTTCCCAAAAAAATACCTGATACAGTACGGCCTTATGTGGCTGTAATAACTTGGTTTCATGGGAAACACCTTAAAACAGGGATATTGCTGTAGGAAATGCATTCTGGCCTCCCAAAGTGCCATTTGAAATTTACCTTTCCCCAAGGCCTGTATAAGGCACATCAGCTCACATACTGAACTCTAGACTGGCAGCAATGAACAGTCCCAAGAGAGCACCAAAGGTTGCTAAGTAGGAACAGGTTAAAGGATGAAGGTGGAATGTAGCTGATTGAATAGCTGAGTAAAGGACATTTCCGAAGACATCCCCAGCAAGGATTCTTCTACGGGTCTGATAGGTGCTTAAGTGCCAATGTAATATCAGTGATGTACCTTGGTGAGTCCTGATGACAAAAAAACCTTAAGGCTTGAGGCATCATCTGCTTCTAAGATGCTACATGAGATTACATTCTCAGAACCAGCGAGGACCCTGTGGGGACACACTCCTTATTCAGAACAGGTGCAGGAGCACTGGCCTGGTATTAGTCCTCTTATCAGGACAGATAGGACAGGGCAAGGCACCTCATTCAGCTATGGTTGACTTCAGGAAACAGACTTCAGGAACCTCCCAGATTAATAATTGACAAACCTCCAGAACAGCACAGGAAATGTATATAAGTACAAACAGAGTGCTTCCTATGATATTCTGGTGCTCTTTATCGCCTGTTCCCTGCAGAGCACAGCATTATTATTGTCCACACATGTGAACCAACACATTCAACATGTAAACAACTTATAACCAAAGACAAATTGTCAACTCTGACCTCCATTAAGAAGTACTGTGCAGCCAAAAGGTAGTCTCATAGATATTGTGCTTTGCCACTTCCCTGGCTGTCGCTGGCTGTAGATGACGTGATAAACAGAACAGCTCCAGGCTATTCCCAGACCCTGACAGCTCCTAACTTGATGGAGGTTTATACTGCCTTCTTGCCTGGGACATGTATGGTGTATATGCTGCTGTAGAGGACCTCAGTCAGGTTATGTCCTGAAGGAGGTGTCTCACTATCTGTGTCAAAAACACAAGGAAATCCGGTGTCCTGGTAACAAATCATCAATAGGGTTTACGGATGACATTTTAGGACTGACAGGCACATATCTATGGCCACACATCTTCAGACAAATGGAGCATTTCTAGATTGACAACCAAGCTATTGTAGTGCTGATCTAAAATCAAACTCTTACATATGTTGTTCTAGTCCTACGTGATGCTTATACTCATGAATGCACATTTGTAGTGCCATCTATCCTTTGCATTTGGTCTTCACACACGCAACCTAAGGTTGGTTATTTTGGTAATTCTCATTTCATAAGTGGTAACTACTACCTCCTTTCCAATACGCATATATTTCAGTGAACCTCTGGAGAAGGGAAAATTACAGTTGTCCATTTGCTGAGGTCTGATAGCCAACCTGTTTACCTACATGGCATCACTATTTGAGACCCCCATGTTTACATCAACCCATATTGTAGACAAGCCTCTGCTGAACAGAAGCAAAACTCTCGATGACCATAGTGGTCATAGATAATGTAAATGGTGCATTTAGTGTGGGTTTTACACAGAACCCTATGAAAAGCAGGCATCTCATTGCAATTCTGACATCTCAATGCAGTTCTGATGTCGAGCATTTTGTTATGGGCTGAGTAAAATTCAAATATCTTCAATACAATATAACAGTGTTTTAGATAGCACCAATTAACTCATCTCAATAATAGCTTCCCTTTTACCACTCACATCTGAATTTACTGGAGCCAGAGACTGTGGATGGAGACTGTGAGTGATGAGGTGAAGTGGAGGGCATTGTCCTCCAGGGCAAATATGTACAGAGCACTTTACCAGTAGCAGTATCAGTGGTTTCTGTCCCAGGACACTGACCATAACTTCTGCAGTAATACCTCTTTAGAAAAAATATTATCTCTTTCTTTGGAATTGAATTGATTGTGACTTTACATATTTAAAAAGATGCAGCCTTTGTGATTGAGTTCATGCAACAAGCCATCAAAAGTTACTCCATGGATTTTGCATGATGCATGGAACCAGTCTGGTGAGTCTGTTCAACAATGCCTGCAACATTTACATCATTATTACCCACATGGCCTGAAAAGAATCATGCCTGGTTAAAACCCGTTATTCAGCCTTTGTGTTTATGACACAGTGTGCCTACAGACCAATAGAGCAAGGAAAAAGCTGTTTGTACAGCTGTTATTAAAGTTGATAACAAATAAACGGGTCATCATTCTTCACCTGCCCTTGGTTCAGCCCAGGGTGTATGGCCATATCACTGATAGAGCTGTATAACGGTGTATGGCCATATCACCATTATAGCAGGGTAATGCTATGTTAGTGAACATGAATAATTTAGCACCCACCCATCTACACTCTGTCCCAACACACTTGATCTACACTAGTGGCTTATAGGATTGACCCCACTGTAGATAAAGTTCATTATCTGTATCTGGCAACTGCATGATCAGTAGTCTAATCGAATGTGGCATGCAATAGGGTATTCTGCTTGTGTTGGCTCTGACTGACATTTAATGGCTATGGCTTATTGGTTCTAGTGTACTAGCAAACAGTCCACAGTGTAGAGTCATAGGTATCATACTGGGATGGACGTAAAGGACAGGAAGCAGGGTAGCAGTCTTCATGTCACACCTTATTTATACTGCACGAGCAATGTAAACCTCCACCTAGGGACCTGCCCTATGGCACAACACAAATGATCTACATTTTTTTGTTATGTTTTCCATTCAAATCATGTCTGACATGCAATAGGGTTGTTCTCCTAAAGTTAGCACTCACTGTGGTGTACTGGTTATGGCTTGTGGGCTCTAGTAGTGTAGGTCTCAGAGTGGGACCAAAGCAAAAACTGCAATAACATCGAAATCTAACTTACCGTCCAGAAACATTCAGTGTATTCAGTATCTGTATATAACATGCCCATTTGACACGTCTTTTTGCCAGAGCTGCCTCATGCTACACCTACATCTATGTTAGCTGCTAGAAGGGTAAATGTAATACTGGTGAGGTACTTTGGTACACTTTGATGACAAATAGAGATGAGGCCTGCAGGCGTCATCTGTGTCTTAGTGGGTTAATGAGATCACATCCTTAGATGGTGCACAGGACCCCTGAGGATGTATGGTTATATTCAGAACACGTGCTGCGAGGTGCTTTCATCAGAACAGATTGGGCAGGGTAAAGAGCCACTGTCAGCTGTGATGGACTCCAGGAGAGGGACTGCAGTATAGATGTGTGCTGCCTCTTGTTGATTTCTAGACTCCCCTCTAGAGATCCTTTATATATATAGTCTTTAATTAATGTTTATATATTCACATATTACCTGGAGTCCATTAAGAAGTACCTACACCCCAAAATGCAGTGTCACAGAGGTTGAGCCATGCCACTTCCCTGGCTGCCGATGACTGCAGATGATGCCGCATATAAAACAGCTATGAGCTACAGACTTGATTGAGGTCATACCACCTGCGTGCCTTGAGCACATATGGTGTCATGGGGCTGTAGATGGCTTCAGTCAGGTGTGTAAGTATGTCCTGAAGGAAGCATTAGTGTCAGGAGCTAGGGAACTACGAATGATAAGTAGTCATTCGTAAAGTAGACACAGACTTTTTTTGGGTTCAATGAGCACTAAACGTACTCGTTTATTTACAGAATTAACACATACGGTGACGCGGTACAATTCTGTAGATGGATGACCAAGAAAATCCTAGAACATTTGCTAGGTACACTTTCAACTGATTTATGCTTTGTCAATTCTACACTGTTCAATATTCATAGACATGTACAAACAATATGGAATGCAAGTAGGAATGAGTCAATGATTATAGACAAGATGATTGATTATGTACTATTTCTACAAAGTTTGCCTCTCGGCTCACTAGGCAGGCTTTGCTGATTGTATCTTTATGAATGTCTTATACATTATATCAATATACATGCTTATTTGTTCTGGCGACATAACCCGCGCAGTGCTTAAACTGATTCTTAACACTTGTGACCTTGTTCTTATAGGCCTATACACATTTAGTCTATGTCTTAGGGTACTTGTCCCTTTTCATGTTGCGTTTGAACTTATATGTGCTTCATATCTTCTTACCAGGCTAGGAGTTACCAAACGCTGCACTTTTTCCTCTATCCTCACTCTCACACTGACAGCATTTGAAATTGTGGATTCAAAATGCTTGGTCAGTACATCCTGGTAGTCAACCAGAGGAAAACGTCTATATATCATGTTTGTCTGATAATGTAAGAAATGGCTTAGTAGTACAGCAGGTTATATACAATGTGTTATACGGGAAGAATGCATGGTACAGCGTTCTCCGTCCCAGAAATATACCTGCATACTGGCATGTACTGTTGCGGGGATCTGCCATGGCTAGGTCCTGGTATAGCAGGATAACCATGGCCTGTGGATGTATAAATAGATTGAATACTCGTGTCTGGGGATGTCTTGAAGAAGGTAAGAGAAACCTGAGGTCCCCTGTGGCGAAATACACACACACATGTCACTAAGAGAAGTTTTCTAGTATACCTTAGGAAAGAGAATAACCACTGTGCTGCAAGAAACTTCTGAGGTTAGCCATGTCTGATTTACCAAAAGGAGTAGGAAAGAGCTCAACAGGCATTGTAGTCAGTAAATTTTTCTACATTTCCACATATTTCCTTTGGTATACCATATACCTGTAGGGTAAACTTAAAATCACAAGAATATAAAATATAACAGCAAGTTTATTGTATTTACGGAATTGAAATGAAAAAAAGACAACCCACATCTATACTCAGCCTTCCCATACTCCCTGACTGTGGTGCTTTGCTATACCCTAACTGTCCTGGTTAAAGGACTGTGGCCAGCCCAGACCAGTCACTACATGTTTTGAATATGAAGCATGTCCCCGGGGCCTGGAACCTTCTGAGAACTTTTTCTGATTACGCCAGAACCAGATGATGCCTCAAGTATCTATCTTCATTTTGCCATCATGATGAACCAAAGTGCCTCACTAGTATTACATTGGCACATCATGCATGTATAAAACCTTTAGGTTAAGCACTCCACTATCATGAAAATGAATTAAATGTCATCAACAAAATGATTATAATTAAACAAACACATGACCCATGGCTCCAAGTAGCTTGCATTTCATCAGGGGCTCAACTTTTCTGCATCTTCTCTATTCTATAGCCCTCAGCCTGTCACAGGGATAATGTCAGAAAGGTATTAGTTTAATGGCCTGGGGTGTACTTCTAAGAAAGGTGTTTCTTTGCTACTGAAGACATTTAGCACTATTTCATTTTCGCAAGTATTTTGGAACATAAATATCTGCATTGTTTCTACAGGAGGGAATGAAGAGTGCTGCTTTGTTCTGCCCCGAGCTTTTTACTCTGAATCCACTGTGTTATACACACTTTACAATGTGACCTGCTTCCTTGTTCACTAGAACCTGCTAGCCCTCACCATTAAATCAGTCAGAGTAAATACAATATGAACAAACCTATCGCATGCCAGACCAAATTAAACCACACACCACTCACCTGGTGCAGAAAATGTACTTTATCTACAGGGTGGACTGTCCAATAAGCCAATAGTGTGCATCCTGTGTCTGGGACTGCACTGTTGATGGTAGGGTGTTAGATTATTCATGTCCTCAGCCCAACATTAAACTGCTGTATTAGTGATACAGCCATACACCCAGGGCTGCTATGCCATCATAGTCGTCGTAAGTGTAAAAAGTACAATTTCACACAATTTGATTTTGTGGATTTTAAAATATGGTTGGAGAAATATTTTTGCCGTACAAATTTTTAAGGGGTCTAAAATTTGCTGGTTTTGCAGCAGAATGAGAGCGAAATACAATATGCTCACAGTATGCAGGGCTGAGACCTGTGTGACTTTATGCAGTGAAGCACATTGGAACAACCACCTTTCCTCAGCCAAGGTCATTTTTGACCCATATCACACTGCATAGACTATAAAGCAGGTGCCTTTGACTATATCATTTGAAACATGTGATAAAATAACAAGACACACTATTTCTCTCAATAATCCAACACAAACATCACAGCTGATGACACTCAATGACCCAAGGCTACATCAACTACATTTGCCATCCTCCCCTCCTGTAGCTGGTATACTGCCTACTCTGTCCTGTACTCTACCCTGCACCAGCCACCTGACAGTTTCTGCCCCCAATTTGCTGACTTGGAACATGCCTCATCTAGTATTCTTGTTATCACTGCAGTCTGCAGCTGATGTGTGAGGAGAATAGATTAGCACTGCCACTTATTATATTTCCTTTAGAATAGGTTAGATTTGGGTCAGCACTGCAATGACCTGATTGGCAGTATAGAAATGAGCCATTTAAGTCCCTGAAATGCCGGTAGCAACATATGTAGACTTAGATGTGTCTGGTTTAGCTATTGGTATGTATCATCTTTATAGCGAGTATTTTGTCAACAGGACATCAGTGCTCAGATAGGAGTCAGAAATTTAACGAGAGACAACACATATCTATCTCAGCCATGCTAGAGTCCCCCTCCTAAAGTCAGCCATAACTAGTTAAGCTACTCTCTTCCCATATCTGTCCCTGAAAGAGACTGAGGCAAGGCCCAGTCAGCATGTGTTATGATTGAGCAGTGTGTCGCTAGAGGGTCCTTGTATCGAGGCATTTCTAAGAGGTGTTATGCAGGGTTTCAGGATGACTGCTGACCACACCCAGAGGCACCCCAAGAGGCCCTCAATGATCAATCAGTATTGTCAGTGCTATCATATGTTTGTGCAACCTATACGAAGTGGTAATTGTCTGGTAATGGAATTATGAATGTTATCAATTCACTCAGACTGGGAGCTGTGATGGTCATCTAACCAGGTAAGTAGCGTCCTCCCCCACTTGGAGACTAGTTTTAGCTGACATGGATGTATCATGTTATTTAACCACTAATAACCTCATTCTTGTGTGGTAACTGGCACATTGGTATTCATCACTCAATAAGCTGGTTTGCAATAGTTCTTTTATTTTAACCCCATTGTGGTACATAGAGCTCTACTGTGTAGACTGTTTGTTATTTCATGACACCCTACAAGCCATAACCATTAAAGCACAGGCAGGGCCAACAGAAGCAGAGCAATCCTGTTGCATGCCAGATATGCTCAGACTACAGATCATGCAGTTACCTGGTGCAGGTAATGTATTTTATCTACAGCACATGTTCTGAATAACAAGTCTGTCCCCAGAGGGTCCTCGCTGGTTCTGAGAATGTATTCTCATGTAGCGTTATAGGAACAGATCCTGCCCCTAGCCTTCACCTGTATTTGTCTTCATGATGCACTGAAGTACCTCACTAGTCCAATCCAATATTTACATCAACAAAGCCACTGTTGCTGTACAAAGATGAATACTGCTCTCCTCACCATCCTCTTTTCCATAAGCTGCCTCCTGTAGTTGTGATAGCTGTCAGGTATCCTTACAGCCACCTCCAGCACCAATCTACTTAGCAGCTGTCTATCTCACCACTGCTCAATTCTGCTCCCAGATCCTGCTCTACCCGCTGAGCCTCTCTGCATCTTCTCTACACTGCGGCCCTCACCCTCTCCAGTAACATGTCCCCCTCAGGGAGCCAATATTGATAATGGGGTTGATGATCACACAGCATTAGGAGGCTGTGGTGTACCTTGTAGTGATGAAGGTAAACATTCACATCTTATTTAGTGTAACCCAATGAGGGTTAGCATGCAAGAGGAAATATTTATAGAAAATGTAATAGGTGAAGAAACAGAGATAAAGGGATTGCTATGATCGGAAATAAAATAAGATTTTTTATAATTCTAGACTCACACAAGAGTGACAGCAAAAAGGGTTTTCTGAAGAGGTTGGGATGCAAGCAGCTCATGATAAAGTTTAGCCATATTTGTTATGGACTCTGGCCGTTAAGGGAAATTCCATGCATATGTAGACTAAAGGCACAATTCCTGATTATAGACTTAATTCCTTAGAGATATCCATTTTTTTGAATGTCATCATTTTCCCGGGAGCCATTTTGGAAAAACGTCTTTTGGATTGAATGAAGGTCAGCTTGGCACTGTGTAGGATTTTGTTCAGTGGGGTCTCAGGAGCTAGAATCACCAAAAACCCTCCATATGTCGCTAGCTACCAGCTTCAGTTACATAGGCCAGTTCTGGCAACTGCACTATAAGCATCAGTAGTGATAGTATGACAATATGGTGATCCTAAGTAGTTCTGCCATTACATTTGGCTGTTTAACACATGAGGATTATATAAAGATGAAAGCTTATGGAGATGGGATGGGTTTTACAACATAAATGCATTGCTTATTGTTAATAAACATGTATATATGTGACTGCAGACTTTGGCTTGAATATTGTTGCTCTGATTGGTAATGAATGTTGTATTTTAATCCCATTGTGCTACCTAGAGCTCTTTTCTGTGCACTGTTTGCTATTTTACTACACCCTACAAGCCATAACCATTAAATCACAGTCAGAGCCAATGGAAGCAGAACAATCCTATTGCATGCCAGAACTGATTAGACTACAAACCACTTAGCTGGTGCTGATAATGTATTTTATCTACACTGAGGTCTGTTCTATAGCCACCGGTGTGGATCCTGTGTGTCTGGGGGAGCAGTGTGGTGTGGTGGCTGTTAGATTATTCATGTTTATAGCCACACCAGTATTCCACTCTATTGGTGATATGGCTGTACACCATTATCCGGCTGTTGGTGATATGGCCAGACACCATTACCCCCCTCTATTTGTTATATGGCCACACACCCTAGGCTGCTACATGGTCATAGCAGTGGCACAAATACTATGAATATCCTCCCCTATATATATAGTTTTATGGTTTCCAGTACAGTGCCAGAGCTGAACTGGGCCATTTCTAGTCATTCAACTGCATTACTATCATTTTGAAAGTGCCTAAAAACCCAGTTTGCCTAACATGTTTTAGTAGCAAAGAGATAGTAGATACGGCAATGCTGATTTGGTCATCTTGCATACTTTTATTAGACTTCCACACTGCTGATGGAAGTGCAGCAGGCCATGAGAACAGAGCCACAACCAGGCAGGCTAGTTCCCATGGTTACCATGTGTACTGTTTGGCCATTTGCTTGTCAACACTGTCTGAATATTTTGCTGCCTCAGATTGGGCCATACTCTTGGTTGACATTGAATTTGGTTAAAAAATATGCTAACTAAAACTCCCCATCTCAAAATCTGTGCGAGGGCACAGTAGTGCTAAGGTAAGAGAAGGTCGGGGGGGCTGTCTGGCAAATTAACTTTTCCACAAGCCTTCTCTGAGCATATCCAAGCGAGGAGTGCAAGTTTGTACCTTGTGGCCTTGCATTGTGGGAGGGATCACATTGATCTCTGACATCACTCCCTAAACCTCTTAGTAATGGATGTAGTAATACATGAATATCCTATATTTAGGCTGACTAATCAGCTCCAAGCCCAGAGCCCTATTATCCCATTACATATTTCTCTCCATGATCTACTCCTGCAGTATTCTTGCCTGGTCATCATTAAATCTGATAATTTGGGAATGGGGCCTGGGATTACAGACGGTTTAGCCATGTGTTATGTATCCAGTTTACATGCTACAGTGTGGGTAACCCTTTAAGGACCACAAAGTCAATGCAGCCCTAATAAGTAACTCGTTCATGCACCACATTCACCTGATCCAATTGATATTCTCTGAAAGGGTTGTCATGATACATCAATGCAGCCCTGCATTCATACATCATAACAATAAAATACATAGCACATTAAAGCATTGTATGGATCTTAAAGGGTTAGTCCTGTTACAGCTTGATGTTCCAGCAAAGCACCTGCATAATAGTATCCTACAGACATAAGGAAGGGTCCATCACCCATGCTAGGCAGTCAATAATAGCTTGGTGTCAAACTGTGACAAAGTGCAGGCAACTTCTTCAATTACCTTCTGACATGCCTGGTCAACCATTTTTGCTCCTCTCTGAGACCATTAGTTGACCCAATGCCACTCTCTTGCAGCCTGCTGAACACAGTAATAGAGCTTCCCCATGTCAGCATATACTTTCTTACCTCCCACATAACCTGAGCACATGTCATGCCAGTCTGAGAGAAGTCCAACTGTGACAAAGTATAGTCAGCTCCATCAGTTACAATATGACATGCCAGGTGGTAGGTAATTGGCACCAGGCAGGGGAGGGCAGCATGGGAGACGTAGATGCAGGGTGGGAGTGGTGAAGTGGGGGGCATTGACAAATGGCATCAGTGTAAGTGAGATACTTCCCACAAACACATCCTTAACACCTTCCTGAAATATACAGGTGCAGACAAACCAACCTAATTCACAGTGAGATGCACATGTTGAGATGATGGTCGCTTCTAACTTTATTCCATGAGCCCCCAAGCACACACAAGACAACTTAACTGTACCTGCAACATTTTAACTAACCTAACAACCAGGTCTTAAGGCACAAACAACTTTTTCCCATTAAAAAAGGAGTGAGCTGTGGGGGGGGGGGGGGTATGTGGGGGAGTGGTTTGAAGTAAGGCAGGGGAGGCAACATGAAGGCTGGGTCTCTACAGTAGAGGTGATATTCATTAAGTCTATGGAGAGCAGTATGCGCTCGTGCATGTGATAAGGCCACTCCTACTGAGCTCTAGTCTCCCTGGAGCCCCTATATACACTGACATGGACTAGATCCACTGATATTGGCTAGCTGCTAAGTATCCCCTGAGAGCAGTGCACAGTCTACTGCCAGATCCAGTTCACCCTCTGTGTAGAGCTGGAAGAGCTATATAAATGCAGCATCAACTGAACCGTTTAGAGGCCACAGAGTGATTCAATATTTCAAACCCTTTGTTATCATGGTGCATCATGACGGGTATATTGCCATGAAGCAGTATGTAATATAAATGATTTTGAACAGGGAAGGAGTAGATTTGGTGGTAGTTGGTTTGTTTAAACCCAGTAGTCATCATAATACAGTGGTCAATGATGTATCAGGGCTGCATTAATCTATAAATGCACAATAAGAACAAAGGGCACAACACAATACAGCACTATGTGGCCCTTAAAGCGTTAACGCCTCCTTAACCACACCCCTACTGCAGCCAGCCAATGACCAGTCTCTATCAAGGCTGGCCAATAGGCAGGCCGTATATCCAGCAGGAGCAGCAGCAGCAGCAGTCAGGAGCTGGATACGCTGGAGGCAGCCAGGCTGGAGTCGTCAGAGCGTCAGGTGCGTGTGGCATGGAGAGTAGTGGTAGTACAGGAGGAGTAGGGGACAGCAGGAGTAGTACTCTGGAGATGCCATGGTAGCAGGCACCCCTCTGTGGTAATGCTGTGCATGAAGCCTGAAACAGGAGGAGTGGATACAGAAGCTACATGCAGCTCCCACATACCTACCCATAGGAGAGTTAGTGGCAGTGGAGTCAGGAGCATCTCAGTGAGCAATCTCAGCACAAGTAGTACACAGGAGGTTCAGTGGTAGTAGGTAATTCTTTGTATCGAAGCTATGTGTATAGTTTCATAAATGTATAACAGTGGTTCAGTGGTAGTGAGCACTGGTCTGTATCAAAGCTGTTAGTATAGCTGTATATGCTTTGGAGAACTATGTATAAGGTGCATGCAGCTCCTGCTTACCCACACACCTACAGGAGGGAGCAGTGAGTGGCAGTGGAGGGAGGAGCAGCTCAGGGAGCAGCTCAGTGTGGCACAGTGAGCACATGGAGGAGGCATCATTCCCACACGGGCCGCCTTGTAACGCAGCCTCCCAGTCAAGGGACACACCACAATGACTCATGGCCGGAGCAGTAACCCCTCAACTGAGCAGCTCTGGTGGAAGAATTACTAGCAAGGAGATTACGTACTATACGGAGGACCTGGATGTGTTTCTATGAGATTTAGGAGGAGCTTTATAAATATTGTGTTACTAAAGGATTGCTATGTATAGAAACTGTGGGTTTTTGAGCAGACACCCAGTCATTCATCGGATTTTACACTGCAGACCTGTATCGGCAAACAGCCATAGATGGAATCATACTGCTGAAATATACTCCTGATATTGGGAGTGAATGACCAGGAGCTACATTATCAGTGTGTCACACTTATTGTATGGATGTTTATATAGGTATGAAACATTAGGAGTCTATAACCAATAGCTATATGATCATTGTGTGCAACAAAGTTTGTTTCTTTGCTGTATATAGATGGATAGAGACAATCGGTGGCTAGTCAACATAGTACTATACACTTTTCACACCAGCCACTGGCCCTGGTCTCAGTCAATCAATCAGACTATTACAACTCAGCATCTGAGCAGTAATTGACTTGAACCCCTCAGGCTAGAGGAGTCAAATGTCTATTGTATTGACCGGCTGCCTAGTTCTAGTGAAGGAAATTCTGTTTTGGAATACATTGATATTTCCTTTTATAGCATTCAAGTAGTACCTCCTTAGCCAGTGGCTGTGTAGATATAAAGGCACCAATGCTAGAAGGTTATTGTGTCAATGTACGGTTAGCTGTCCTCCTATGGATAGAGGCTTGGAAAAGACCAGGATAGAATTATACACTGCTTGTGGATAGCATTAAACACTGCTGGTACAAAGTAATATCAACTGTAGTATGCAGTGCTAACAGCAGTAACTGGCAGTCAATGCACTGCACTATGCTTATTGTTTGTGATTAATTTGCATTCAACCAGTCCTACTGGGCCTACTTCCATTATAAAATAGGTGTGTGTCTAACTGTGGTCTATAATGAAGTAGGTATGTTATATCTGTGAGAAAGGCCACAAATTCCGTTCTACCATTATTAAACAGCCACCAGGGTCTATAGGATTTACCCCAGCAGGATGGCTGCCTACTTTGAGGATGAGTTTGAGGAGTTCCGGGCACGAGCGCTGTCAGGTGGAAGTCTCCCCGGCATCACCCAGCTGCTGGACAGGACTACGGGGGCCTCCACTTCTGCTTCAGGGAGCTCTGTCTCTGGTTCATTGGAGGATTACGGTGCCTTGGTGGTTGCTGGAGTGCACTCAATGACCTTATCACCGGCATCAACTCACCGGTCTGTGCCTTCCAGCTCTCCGTCCTCCTCCCCGGGGAGATCTGCCAGACACACAGTCAATAGTGTTACCTCCACAGGGCAGTGCACAGATCAGGACCAATCTGTGTCAGCATCCAAACTGCCTGATGATCTCTGTGGTGCATGTTCTGAGATGGCCGTACCAATGGTTGTCCTGGATGATGCGCTGAGTGATGCAGAGACAGAGAGTACTTTGATTGAGTCTGAGAGAGGGGAAGGAGAGGCAGGAGGTGGGGAGGAGTCAGGAGGAGGGGTGGGTGCCCATGGGGGCTGCAGTAATGGCTCCCCTGGGCGGCCATTGTTGACAAGCCCCCGTCAGGTGATGCATCGACACTCTGCTGACGCCTCAACCGCACAACATATACCGCCTGAGTTGACGTCACCATCAGGGACATCCAAACGTGCAGACCGCGTGCTGTCACACATGTCTTGGGTCGTCCTAGATGACGATGAGTGGAATTTTGGTGACATGCGACCACGTATATCCAGCATGCCAGCCCAGTCCCTCCAACGCAGCCACTACCAGCACCGAGGGGCTTCACCGCTGGCACAGCGAGGTGGTCGGGGCAGCCCCGGGGCACAACACAGGGTGCGTAGCTTTGCCATCACGTCTAAGGGTGTGGTCAGTAAGGGGGCTGTCATTGTGGCAGGAAGCTCCTCTAACAGTGTGGCCTCCAATGACAGTGAGGATACCACACAGAGCAACACGTCCACCGACCTGCCTAACTACCGCGTGATGGTGAGTGGGGAGGCAGGGGTCGGCAAGCGGGCCCTGGTGCACAGCTTCCGCTGTCCTGACGCAGACCCAGTGTCTGAGGCAAGTTTTGGTGAGTAGCTCTTATAGACAGGTCTGGTAAATGGAGGAAAACACTCCCCAGAGCCGTTATTTACACCAGTGTTCATTTTCACAACGCAGGTAGGTGTGAAAACACTGCAGGGCTAGAATTAGCAACGGTTTTACTTGTAGCATTAACACTGCAGGGCTAAAATTAGCAACGGTTTTCTTATAACCCATTTGCTGAATTTTCTATCAATTTGCTGTTAAATGTATGTATCCCATAAGATAGTTTAGTGTATGCTCTTGAATCATACATGGGGAACAGTGAATCATACAGGTGATTGCCATGAAATCACATATAAATAAGCTTTTTCTATAGACTTTCCCTCTGTGCTCCTCCATTTCACCCAGTAGCCAGTGTGCCCTGCAGTGTTTTCACACCTACCTGTGTTGTGAAAATTAACACTGGTGTAAAGAACAGCTCTGGGGAGGGTTTTCCTCCATTTCCCGGACCTGATAGATGTTATATGCAAGCATTATTCTTCACCAGTGTTGATGATTTGCAGGGATGGGGTGAAATAGTTAAAGCCATGAGAGGAAACATTATTCAAAGTGCCCCTCCTCAAGAGGAATATGTGCAATGTAAAATTACTGAAAGGCTCAGCTGATACAGCCCCCATGCCAATCCAACATTACAGCATAGGGATGCGATTAACAATTATTCAAACCTTACTGCACAGATTTAGCCTAGGAGGGGTATGTGAATCATCTATAACTTGAAATCATACCTAGCCTGTGAAATGAAAAATGTAAATGCTGCCTGACACCTTGAAAGTTTTCTTATAAGCTCTATTATCTATTTGGAATTGAATGTCATCACCAGCCAGGCTGTCTGAGCCGTGTCTTTTCCGGGAGACTAAGCTGAGGATATTCATTACATCAAGCCTATTAACTACATGCTACTATCACCCATTGACATTAAACTGCACAGGGGGAAATGGCCTGTTGGCATCAATCTGCAAAAGGTCTGAGGGCACTTTTGTTGTGGTTTGAAAGGGCAGAGGGAGGTCATATGAAGGTTCTCTTTGGATTCGCAATCTGGGAAATATAGGGAGGCTAAGGGTGTGTTTGTACAATCAAATTGTATCCAAAAAACAGTCTGCACATCCTTCCTGTTTAATCCAATACATTGATCATGTATAGTTTTTAATAGAAACACAATTGAGTTTCATCCGGAGTTTCACTTTTCTGCGAGATATTTGAACACGGCCAACACGCAGATAATGAGACTGCTTGAAAAAATCGAACCAGATCATGAAAATCCACACCATGTTAGAGTTGAAATTACCACTCCCTAACTATGGCCCGTTAACAGCCTCTAAATAATGCATGATGTGCCATAACTGGTTCTTGTGGCTGTAGGGATTTGGTGCTCTATTGATTATGTTGGATTGTTATATTACCACATTGATATAGTTATTCAATTATTCACAAGGGATGACTAATGGTTGAGTAATACATTGTATGTAACTGTCTACCTAGGCTGGCAATGCTGCAGTCACAAAGTAATCAATCCCCCAAACAGTCTTTCAATTAATAACAAGTCACAAGCTTGATGTTTAAATAGATCAAGCTAACACTTTACCAGACAATTACACTGTAGTGAACACAACCTCCCACTAGACAAAAAAGGATGAGATTATAGAACCTTATCAAAAAGCTGAATGTACTTCTTTTTAGGGAACAGCAGACATAGATAGCAAGGAGCCTTTGAGAAAAGGGCCCTGGATGGAAGTTGGTTGGGATTATGGAAGTGGTGAGGCAGATGCCTCAGGTTATCAAAATTAACTGTGAAGAAGTGATTGTGGGATAGTGTCAGAGATGTGTCTAGATACTATACTGTCTGAGGCTACCATCTAGCTCTTTGCGGGTGTACAAAGACTGGTGATGGCTTGCTGGTTCAGTAGTATAGAGATAAATGGGCCTTTAAGAATAGAGCCTTTGCCATTGGCTGAAATAAAGAAGTGTTAAGAAGGATCCTTCAGGTTATCAAAAAAGGCCTGAGGAGAGGAGAGGATGGTGTCACCATCAGTGATGTGTGCAGATAAGGTGGTCTGATGGCTGTTGTCTGATGGCTTTAGTGAAGTTCGAATTGTATTCATATTTGAATTAAACTTAATTCTGATCATTTGAGTCGCCTCTGAATAAAATTTTACCATCAAAAGTTGATGTAGACATCAGATCTGATAAAACGATTGATTACTTAACATTTTTCAATATCCCTCATTTTTCAAAGATATTCATGCAGTGACGTTCATCTCCATCAGTAGTCATTGTATCACCTAAAAGGAAGCAAACACTGCCCCTATGAGGTGACAGCAATCAGTCCTCTAGCATTACTGCATTCTTCTTCTGGTTAAGTCTCTACAGCCAAATATTCTCATGACATCTGTTCTGATCTCTGAGACTGATCTCACAGAAAGGATGATGTGGATCATAGTTGACATGTAAAGCTAGTTATCAGGTACACATTGATCAACACAATCATCTCATGGCATCTGATCTGATCTCTAAGACTGATCTCTACAACTATAGAGAAATTGTGACAATGATAATGATTATTGACGATTGGACTTGTTGACTAAGTGCACTTTGGCATGATAGATAAATTACTATTGAAAAGTATCTCTGAGCATCTTAACACAATGGGAAGGCTATGTACTGCAGAAGCCATTTAAACAGAGCCCCTGCATGTGAGGCTAGTTGCTGACCAAATACATGTGGATGACCCTTAGCTGTAAGTGCCGTTAGGCTTTATTTCAGGGTGAATACTGACAACACATTGAAATGTACGGCGAATGCCGTATTACACGCCCCCCGTGTAATACAGGGCGGCAATATTACACTGGCTATGACGTCATTCCCGAGGGCGAGTCACGTGAGGACGTGTGACGTCACAAGAAAGTAGTCCGGCATAGCGTTCGACGTCGGATTTGAAAAGAAAGACTTACTTGAGATCCAGAGAGGTAGTTATGTTGTTTCTAGATGAAAATGTTCCCGAGGGGGGGAACGAGGGCCGAATAATTTTTGAGTCTGTATCAGAGGGAGGAGAGAAGGAAGTTTTAGGCGACTTTGATCTAGAGGATTTCATGGGAAACTCGTTTGAAGAGAGTTCCGAGCCAGACGTCGCCAATGACGCCGCTGCGTCATCGCCCTCGGGAACATCTGAAGGAAAGGAAAGTTGGAAGGAAAATTTAAAAGATGAAGAATTTAGGCTAATGTCTCGGGATGAAATGAAGGAATTTGTTGATTCAACCCGGAATGTAAACACTACACGCAAAACTGACCAGGTAAGCATTTATTTACATATTTTTAGCGTCTCGAGGGGATATTTTCAAAATGTCAACAAAGAACTGTCACTTGACGACGGTGGGCGGGGCAGGGCCAGTTGGGAGAATTCAGCATTTTGATCCAAAGTTAATATATCAAAGTAGTGATGTGCAGTGTTTACAATAATAAATGAGCAAATTATGAACGATTTAAATTTATTTTTCAGGTTGTGAGAGCGTTCCAGCGCTGGTTAAAGGATTTTTGTATGGAAGAACGGGCCATAGAGACCATTGATCCAGAGGAACTCGACGGGTTCATGTGTAATTATTTGGTATCAAAGAAGAAGAAGGATGGGACTCCACACCAGGCTGATACTCTGACGTCCATACACCGGGCTATTGTTAGGTAAGTAATATAATGAAATGAATAGAATAACTAGCCTTGGTCCCGAGGACATTTTTGAGAGTAGGGAGAATTTCAATTTAGATCAGAATTTTTTTTTTTTTTAAAGCCAAATATGAATTATTGAATGTGTTAATTTGACAATGTCCCCCCCCCCACCTTCATTTTTAATTGTTTTTTCTTGCTTTTTCTGGTTTACAGGCATTTGAAGCTGCGAGAATATCCCGTGGACCCTATGTTCGACGACAAATTTGAAATGAGCCGGGATGTCTTGACAAGCAAACGGGCTACTTTAAAGAAGGCAGGGTTTGGAAACAGACCAAACAAAGCCGAATCATTTGATGACGAAGAGGTAGACAAGATGTGGGACAGTGGAGCATTGGGCATGACAGACCCTGTTACACTACAACATACCGTATTTTGGTACCTTACAATTGGATTTGGGCTACGTGGCTGTGATGAAAGCAAGAATATGCGTTGGGGTGATGTCATTTTGGTGGAAGACAAGGACGGGGAGGAATTTCTACAATGGACAGAAAGGGCATCTAAAACTCGACAGGGAGGTGACCAGGGTCATACAAGAGCTTTTGCCCCTAAGATATACGCAAGGAAGGATGATCGGTGTCCAGTGGCTGCCTACAAGTTGTTTGCGTCAAAGCGCCCAGAGAAGTCAATGGTGGAAGATGCCCCGTTCTACCTAACTGTGCGACAAGTGTGTGGCTACAATGATGCAAAGTGGTACATTCACGTCCCCATGGGGATAAATAAATTGCGTCAGATTGTAAAGAAGATGTGTATTAAAGCTGGCATCCCCGGCCGCCATACAAATCATTCACTGAGGAAAACATGCTGCCAAACCCTCATGGCCAACGACGTCCCCCCGGTGTTAGTGGCTCAGCTGAGCGGGCACAAGAACTTGAACTCGCTGAATAACTACACTGTCGCCACCAAACCTCAACAGCGGGCCATGAGTGCTATTCTCACTGGAAAAAGATCTGCACCTACCTCCTTGTCCAATCGTCCAGCAAAAATGGTATCCTCCTGTCGTAGTGAAGCTCTCCCAATGGATTTTGGCTATGCTCAACTCCCCCCGGGCGTACTCCCTCCAGCCCCGGTGGCCGTTTCCCTTCCCCGGCCTCACCCCTACTACATGCCGGTGAGACAGATGCCAGGGGCGGCCTCTTCTCCGGCGAACATGGCGTTCCGAGAAATGCAGGCTTCTGCCTCTACAATGTTCCAGGGGGCGAGTGTCAGCGCTCCAATTACGATGCACTTTCATTATAATGTTCAAAGCAACACCTCCTCGCAGTATAATGCCTCTCCCTCAAAGAAATCCATCGAATAAACGTTGTTAAAGTTCCGTTGCAAATTCCAGCGTGCTCCCGCCAGATTCAAAAAATTGACGTCACGCTCGGCGTCTCCGAGAGACCCGGATGTAAATAAAAAAATAAAAGTTGTCTTTTCACTGTTAAAAATGCCTCCCTACTTCTTTATTGACATGCCAATACGTAATTATGAATTTAATGAACACGTTACACATAAAATTCCAAAGAAATACCTAGTTATTAATAAAAACAACAAAGCCGTACGTAAATTCGAAAGTAAATATTGACTGCTAAGTGACGTCTGATTCGTAAAAACATAATCCCCATCGTCAATTTTTTTAACTTTTTCAATTAAAGACGTAGAATTACAATTTCAAGTAACAGAACGCTATTAATGTACTCTAATTTGAATTTAGAACTAGTAAAATAACAGTTATACGCTTTCAAATATCAATTCGCCATTTTGAATCGACGGAATTAATTGGTGCGGGTGGGTGCTTTTTGATTGAATTGATGGCTAACTGTCGGCGTAGTGATATGAGCCTCGATTTGAAATGTGAAGAAGACAACATGGCGGCGCCCAGTCGAGAGGTGTTTGTTGTGATTCTGCAGGCTAAAGTAAGGCGATTTTCAATAAAATTGTGTCTTTTTTATCGGGAAAACTACTGAAATGGCCTGAAATAAATACAAAGGAACACTCGTTCAGTGTCTGAACGGCTGGTTATTGCATTCGGTGGGTGTGGCCCGCATTGCACTCCCCCTGCGGGGTCGTGCAATACGGGCCACACCCACCTCATGCAATAACCAGCCGTACAGACACTCAACTCGTTAACCTTTGTCTATTTATCTAATACAATATGACTTGTTGTTTTCTTTAGCCTTTCGATACAGGATATACAGGGCACCCCTCAAATACTAAGCACTGTGGCAGGCTGTATATTATATGACATGACTTGTTATTTAAGACTCCTCCTATAGCCTTTTGACACAGCGCATAGAGGGCACCCTTCACACTGTACTGTTGACACTGATACAGTAACCATGGACAGATGATGGCACTTTGAACTTTTGAACTGAAAGCAATACCCTAGGCCTGCAGGGACCTTTCACTGTCCTGACTAATACACTGATGGTCTGAGGTAAGTCTATGAGCTCCCTGCCACACTCCACATGTCAAACAACCACACACTGTACACTAATGGGCCACAAGGGTGGTCTGAGATGACCTGGTGAGCTCATTAAATTGTGAATCCTCGTCATACAGGACGTGTGAAACATCTAGACCAGTGCTGGAGCCACCAATTACCTCACACAGATATGTATATGTATAGTAGAGTGCTGTGGCTAACATCAGGATGTTGGTAGTGTCCTTACAGGAGTAGACACAGCCGCTAGCTCCCTGTGGCAGGCACTTGATGTCACCTCATTAAACACTTAGAGTTGACTCCTAGAGAGATGATGTTGGATATTGCATCTACGTCTTTCCAATCAACTGACTTACAAGAATATAGGACCTTTTTCTGGTTGAATTTCACATAATTTCTTTTCCAGAATTTACAGAAATATGTGATTTGAACAATCCTTCAAATCTTTGAGAGTTATGAGGCATATGGATAAAGTATATAGGAAGCTTATTTTCCTTAAGGGCATTCACTTGCTCTCATTCTTATAGATTGTGGAGTGATATACTGCATCTTACATATTATATTTCTGTAGATAATGATATGGTAGTCATCCACTGTATAATTGAAAAATGTGACTAGAAAAGACGACGTAAGCAGCTCTCATAATTATATCAATGCACTAATCTTTCCGAATATTTGTTCAGGGATATATTTGTGCATACCGCATTTGTTACAAGTATTTTCCTTTAGGTTTAGTGTTACAAGTTGCCTTATACCTGGCTGTTTACACCAAAAGGTCTTTTCAAAGGCAGTGATTGGATATAACATGTGCCCTAAAACATTTATCAGCACAGGTTATTTTACGTTCCAGACTAAAGGAATAGTATGAGAGTAGGGACAAGTTGAAAATGAAACTCAGCTCACGATGTGTAGACCCACACTCCACAGGGCTGTGGACCACTGTAGAAATGTAAAGTGTTGGTTATTTCCTGTGGATGTAGCTGGTCCTGCTGCAGAGGAAATGACTCCTCGGGAGACCAAGGTCTATGGCTCTAAGCCAATTCCTATCCAGGATTCTCTCCTCACCTTAGCCTGAAGTTACAGTGAATAGGAAGTCTTCTGTCAAAGAAAGGGAAACATGTACACACTATTAGAGGTTTCCCGTTATTATGATAATCATGATGATATATAGCAGGATAGGGCTGCTGTTCATTCTAGTCAATCATCTGAACAGGAAGCATTACTTTGTGTGTCAGGCCAATAGGTTTGTTGCAGTGTTTGATTGGGAATGGTAACAAACTCAGTCACAGTAGAGCCAGTCTCATAAGACAGGACTAGACTGATGTTGATAACTGGATAGTAAGGTTTAGTTGATAGTAATGCTAGTTTCTAGATCGGTTTCAACGGAAGGGGATTGCACTAAGGTTGTACGCATATATTGGGTCTCAAATACACTACTCAGGATGTATTAAAAAAAGCAGTGGTTTACATATATATAGCACTAATTGTTCCCAGTGAGGCAATTCTACACTGTGCTGCCTCCCAGTATATACTGCCTGAGAGTCAAAGAGCGGCCGCTGGTGCTGATTTATATGACTAGAAGCCGTGCAGCTACTATATTGCCTATAAAGTGGACCAACATACTGCATTGACTGACCCCAATCTAAGGGGTTACCACAAATACACTGTTTTTGGTTTGCATATTATTGTTACTTCACCTTAAAGATATAGAAAAACCAGAGTGGGATGCAGTATACCTAGATAAGTCCAGTAGTCAATTCTACAATGTGGTTTTATTAGCACATTACATTCCATCTTTCATACCCACTCTTTTCTACATCCTTTGGCAACATACATACATAATGCTGGTAAAGTAGTTCTTAACTCTTAAGTACATCGTAATATTGTATTTATTGTGAAGGCAATACTGTATGAGAATAAGGTCTAGTCATTAGGATTAGGAGACTGCTAAACTAAGACACTATCCTGCTTTTTGTAATGATGCTGTCCAGCTAGAGACATATTCACCTTACACATCACATATACAATTTCCTGTTAGGTCTGTCACCTCCCCCTGTGTCATACAGAGCAGTTACATAGTTTTGACTATGTGCTTACTGTCATTAGGAAATCGTAAGAGGACTGTAACCCTTTCTTGTTCCAGGTGGATCTGACCTTTAAATGATGATATATTGTTTTGATATACCCTTTTGTAGATATGATGCATGATTGTTCCCAGTCCCCAGTCAGAATAGGTCCTAGTCCAATTATATGATATAGGGAGTGTAAATGGTTAACAGATGCATACTGGTATTAATCCGAGCCACACAATATTACAAGATAGAAAAAAATGAAACTATATAAGTGCAGTAATGTGGTTGTCAGAGCCTGAATACCCCCTGTGGGACAATTAGAAGCCCCAGTGTGGTATGAGATGAAAGGGATGGGTAGGTTATGATCCTCCTGGTGACACATGGATCACACAGGCAGGATTCCCTTCATGCAGATGACAACACCAATCTATTAGTTGTGGCTAGTACCATTTGGGCCATATGCAGGTTTAACAGTTTAACAGAACAATACACATGCAGTGAAGCATGCTCATGGTCAATGGTGGTGGGAAAACCATAAAAGTTGACAGATGAGCCTCTCATCTCTCATCTCTCATTTCTAATCAATAATAAGAAAACCTCAATATAATTACATGGGCCACCATCCAATACATCTTGTGTAGATTGTTTCTCAATGTCATTCAGTAAAAGAACTGTTGGTGCTGTTGGTCATGAAGTAAAACACAAACTATATAGAGCAAACAGTTCTACTCAAAAACAATAATGCAGCTCCCAATGAAAGTGTGGCATCAACATGTTCAAGACCAGCAGCATTCATTAGGTATTGGTAATTTAATGGCCGGAAGGGTACAACATGTCGGTCTGTAGTTATTATAATCTTGACCAGAATCCACAATGCAGCTGGCAGTTATACATAAAAATGTTCAATACTAGCATGTGTTCTGCTCCTTAAAGGCCTAACACTTGCTGCCTGTTTATCAACCAAGAGAGGACCAGCAATCTGGCGTTAAATTGAGTGGGTGTGGGTTTAACAGGTTTAGCGTCAAGTCAGATTTTGGAAAAACAACTTTGTTATAATGTGATCCTTACTTGGAGGACCTTAACCTATCTGATCCCTGAGAGGATTTACAGACAGACTCCTAATATTACGCAATCTCCATTTGAGCCGTATTGTCAATTCAGGGAAGAATCCACATGAAGCAACGATGTAAAATACCACTCATACATCTTATTTCAGTACTAAGATAAGGTTGATCTTTATTGTCATATCCTCAGTTTATAATTCAACGAGACTAGAGTGTAAAATGGCAAAGATAAATAATAAAAAGGTTAGGCAGCAGTAGGGGGAAAATGATCAACAGACACTTTGCCACTGATGCAGAATTAAGAGGGGGCATTGGCTGGAGCTTAGTGGATTGATGGTGGAGGTGATATTGGGGTCAGGTATGTAACTGGCAGAGTCTGTTATGTTTACAGATATAATTATGATAGTGTTGGAATAGGGGTGCAATGTGTCAAAGGCGGCATTGATAATGTATGAAGGTATGATTGGAACAGATGTAGTGTCACTATATCCTTTAAGGGTTTAAATTAAAGGAGTTATAAAATCCAGGTATTACAGTCTATATGCAAAGAGAAGCTAAGGAAGTATCATCCCCAAAAATTACCACCAGTACTGCAAGGACTTTCGGGAATCCTTAAAACTCTTGTCACATTGAAAAGCTCCCTTCAGTAACAGTGTGAGTGATGTATGTAGAATAATTAGAGGCTGGCTTAGGATCATAGAAGTGGTGTGGTAAATGACTCAGGTTATCAACAAAGCCTGCAGAGAGCTGGTTATAGTGTCAGTGTTAGTGATGTGTACAGATAAGGTGGTCTGGTGGCAGTAGTGTATGAGGAGGGTACTATGCAGCATTACTCTCTGTGGGTGTTTCATAGATAAAAGGTCTACACATACTGTACATAAGACTTTAGCCATTGGCCATAGGACATTTATTCAGTATAAGGATTGGTGTTGGTGTGCTAGTTATGTAAGAATGCAAAACCTATGAAAAGCAAACAGTTCTACTGAGATATACCAGCAATTTTGATAATCTATAGATATTGTAATGTCCAGGAGTTTAGAGCAAATAGGGCTGTAAATGTAGGGCATGGGCCTGTATCCCTAAAACAACTGTCATACCTGGAAATATACAATACCAATGTCCTACCAAATAATGGCCTTCGTATGATGCAGAATCCTTCAAAACAACTCCATTATTTGCATGGTAATGGACAACTAATTACCCCGTATAGCTATGTGGGTATCATCATTATAAGGACCCGGGCCCTCATGCTAACAGTCAGGGTGGCAGCAATAACCATATAACAGTGCTGCTAAACACAAAGTTAATACACAGCTATGAGCCAGCAACACACAAACCTCATAGTTCAGCACTTTCAAAGAGCAACACACGTAGTGGGCACAGCCAAGCTGATTGATTTAAGCTTAGGGATAGGTAATACTTCTTCCTTTATTGCTTTGTATAGAGTTAACATTAAATGCACATTTTCCATTTCGTTACCGGATATCATAATTACGTCTATACATGATTCAATTGCTTCTACAAGCCACAGGGTCATCTAATTTGGATGAAGGTGATCAAACATATATATAACTATTGAGTGATATCCTACATCGTATGGACCACTTTTCTGTGGGTTACTTGCCTGGAAGCATAAACTTTAACATTAGGAAATTGAAAAAGGAAACACAATATGAGGATCAGTCATAATCATAAGAGTACACAGATCTGCTTTCCAATTAGGCTGTGCAGCTGAGAGAATCTGATGGACTTTCAATAAGTAAGGATAGTCAGTATTGCAGCATCTTATTGCTTTTCTGGCTTTCAACCGAACTACTTAAACATTTAAATGGGAAATGGAAGTCACATCTCACACCTTTGGAGAGGATTTGTCCTTTGTCAATGATTTCCCTTTCAGTGGAAATTCAATTTTGCTGTTTAAAAGCTTGGCCCAGAGATTAAGATTATTATTTTTCTCCAGAGATAGGTAATACTTCTTCCTTTAATTATTGCTTTGTGAAGAGTAAAGATAAAATGTTATTATCAATCAGTTAAAGGTTAAAGAGTTAGAAAAGGGACAGTGGTCACATGCTGAATAATTGTGGCACATTGGTTTGGCAGCTGAATTGCCTTCTAAAATGACAAATAACATACCACCTTTCCACAACAGCTGCTATATTCATATAACACAGAAATAACCTAGGATGGTCGATAACAGCTGGTGTACCACCCATAAACAGGCGTTGCATGCTGTAGGATTTCTCAAAATCGCTCAATCCTAAGTGTGATCCATACTGGGTGGACTTTAACCTCTCTGATCCCTAAGAGGATTCACACACAGGCTCCTGATTCTATGTAATCTCCCTTTGAGTTCCCTTGTCGATGGAGGGGAGAAAAATCTATATAAACCAGCAACATAGAGCAATACTCTCTTATTGTATTTCAATATTGGATTATATGGATCGATGTATTCTAGTTACTGCACTACACAATGAGTGAAAGTGCTTAAATATACTGTATCACTTGCTGAGTTCAAAATGCTTAAAAACTAGAATCTAAAGAGCTAAAACCAAATAATGACAGGATGAGGTGGTATTGGAAAAAAAGAAAAAAGAACAGACTTGATTGCATTCGCAGTGGACAGTGAGATGATATATTAGGGTCATGAAAAGGGCATTACAGTCCATATGCAATGAAAGAAAGGATGCTGAGGATTCATCCTCAGAATTGTCAAAAGCGGACTCTCTTTCACATCTTTAATCCAGTGGTGTTGAAAAGCTCCTTTGTGGTCTGAAAGTGCGAAAACCTGACGTTTGTGCTCAATATCAAACCCCCAATAATCTCGCTAAAACAAACAATGGTATATGGCTGCACATACATATCTTATTTTTTAAATATAGTTTTTACCAGTTCAGTTTTAGCTGATCTGAGACTCTAGATCTGAGACCCTAAATATGATACCCTAGATGTGGGTGTTAAGAGGCATTAATAGTGACAGGGCCAGGCGGCAGTAAGGGACAGATGAATCAGCAAAGCCCCCAGAGCAGACTTAGTGAGTGGCAGCATTGGATGCTGCTAAGTGGATTGATGCACAACGTTGCTGAATCCTATATTGAGTTGTAGGTGAGATGTGTCCTTGTCAGCATGTGATGTATGAAGGTATGATTGTATTAGGGACGAGGTATAGTTAGTGATGTATGAAGATATGATTGTATTAGGGAAAGGTTATAGTGGGTGATCAATGTATATAAGATTGTAATAGGGACAAGTTATAGTGCATGACGTATGTGTATAGGATTGTATTAAGGACAATGTATAGCTGGTGATGTATGTAGGGACAATTGTATTACCTATGAATGATAGCTGGTGTTTTATTCTCTATAGTGGGTGATGTATAGTGGGGTGATTGCATGAGGGATGGGTTCTGATTGATTTAAGGATGGGTATTAACTGTGTCAGGGTGGCATGTTTGGTGTGCGTGTATCTGTGGTCATGAGTTATGACCCTGCATCATGCAATCCCTTCTTTGAGTCTCCATGCTGACCAATGCTGCAGGATGGGCATTGTTAGCTCCAGACTGCAATTAAGTCTATGGACTGTTAAACATGATTAATGTTAACATGTTAACAATGCATCTGGAGAATAACTTGCACTAATTATATCAAAAAGACAGACCAAATGTCATGCACAGATTTGAATATCTAGATATGCTTGTCTCCCTCTGCGGAGCAGTCTATAATCTATGCCACAATAACGTCCATAGAAGGAGGATAGAATGGCAGGAACTGTGTGTGATATTGGCATATATATATATATATATATATATATATATATATATATATATATATATATATATATATATATATATATATATATATTCAGCTTAGGATCAGGAGTTGATATTGTGCCCTTCTATACATATCCATATGGAAAGCATAAATGAACAGGGTGGTCAGACCACCCTGCATTATAGACTGTACACATAATATGGTCAACACTCTAATTTATGACCCAGTAGACACATACATTATGATTCACTGAATCGATATGGATCAACATTGTACAACCAGATATTGATTCATTGCCCACTTAATTATCATAAGCAATGAATAATGAGCCGAGCTGCTCATCAAATACAAGGTCTTGTACATTCCCTAGTACAAAGGGATAGTGTAAGATTGGCCAACAAGCAATATACTATAGGCTATAGCTCTGGTGCAGTAAAAGATCTAAGATGTTAGGTGCTGTATATGACTATAATCAACAGTGGGAGAGGATAAAAGTGTAAACAAGGATTAACAATTTAAGGATTGCATTACATAGCCCGGCTAAACACTGCAGGGCACCTAGACCCTACAGTAGAATAGGTTTAGTACTGACCATCTTGCAGCTCCCAGTGGATTAGGCCTCAGGTATTGATTGGTTGTCTACAATACTATAGATCACACAGGTGTGCTGTGGACAAGGTGCCTGTCTCAGTATCTTGGTTAAATTCTGTCAATAAACAGATAATTGGAAGTCATGCAGCTAATAATAATAAGTGATATATATACTATGTGAAGATATCTGGTATTCTCCAAATTACTCACAATATTTTGGGCACACAGAGTATAAAGGGCATGCTTTTATAATGGTGCACTGTGTATACTGATACAATGAACCATGGGAACCACCTTAAAGGGCATTTTACTGCTTAGAATAACACACTGATGGTCTGAGGTGAGTCCATGAGCTCATCATATAGTGATTCCTGGTCACACAGCACATGTCAAACACCCAGAGGAGTCTGCATACTATTGGGGCACCAACCTAAACAAATAACTGTTCTCTTGGGGGGGGGGGGGGAGGGGGGTAGCCAAAGCTTTTATCCACTTGTGGCAGGTACTCTAAGTCACCTTGGAAACCTTGTATTCTACTTATCCTAATGTTCTAATGGGGGTGTAAGTCCCCACAGTAGCCAGGCCTGACTATGATCCATGGGTGAAGTTAAAGGTCTAGCTGTGCTAACAAAGTGATGTGGGTAGTATCCTTGACACAGCTTTTATCCACTTCTGGCTGCAGTTTAAGTCACTACGTTGACTCCCAGAGAGAGCTAAGATGCAGGTCACATCTGACAATTCCCTTCACTTAACCTTGTAGTTGTACAAAGCCATGAGGCTCAGACTTTCAATTTTTAATACAGGGTGCCTAAGTTATTTCCCATTCTGATTCCCCAAGTACTTGTAATAGTTTATGGACCTGCTCACACCTCTATGTAAAAGTAAGCACAGAAAATTCATCTGATTTAGGAGGCTAACCTAAACAACAACAAAAAAAGTCAAAGCATTGATAGAGTAAACCTCGCCCCTGGTGTAGATTGTTATTCATTGTCTCACACATGGTGTTAGATCAACATGGAGTGCTACACTGCTGAGTGAGTAATAACAAACTGGGCAGTGCAGCAGGCCTTTCCCATCAGCACCAACCAGATGGGGTTACATGGTGAAGGTACTATGACACAGGTTTTCTGGACACTCTAGTTTATTACTTTCAGGAGAGGCTGTTAAGAAAAGGAATATAACATTTTCCATATTAACAGAGGAACAGACACCAGATTATACTGCTTGATATATCTATGTTAAACTAATGATGAAGACATGCACAATGCTAATCAAACAATGATCGATTAATCAAAGAGCCACCATATTGTTACTTGTCAAACTTTAGTTATTTGGGTATATCTTTATTAGCTAGTTTGTTACTTACCCTTTCAAGTGGCACTTTGAGCAGTTTAGATTCAATGTTATACCCAAAATGTAGTTTAAGATGTGTAGGGACGTCACAATAGCACATTGATTATTAGTCCTATGCACTCTTATCCATTACACAGACATATTCATTGAGCTGTGCTGGACATATATAGCATCCAGGCCTCAGAGATCAATACCATGACCTACACAGGTGTACCTCCTGAACTTTGCACTAGGACATTATAATTGAAACATATTTTTGCTCTTACAGCCTGGCAGTCCATACCTGTGACATTGACCCATATCTGCAGTGGTTTATGCAGATACTGGCAATGTATACACCTTTCATGGCCATTGAAAAACATGACAACAATGTTTTAAGAACATCCATTCTGCAGGTCATGGGAACTGGCTAGCCTGACATTGGAGTTCTATCAGTTACTGCAATATAAGAATAACCTCTGCTGCCTGATGTTATGAGGATGTTGCACTGTCATGATTGTGGTAGAAATAAACAGGACCATACATCTATACGGCTGGGTGACACACTGGTAGAGAGTGGCTGTTGTGCGTCTGGCCCAGCCTATACTCTATACAACTACGTCCTGCTTCCCATATGAGCAAGGATCCTCCGGATGTTTCCTGAAACTAAATCCTTCCTCTGGTTTCTGTCTCACTGTGGTGTGGGTAACTGACAGCTGCTGAAGGTGACTGAGGAGGGATCAATCAGGGTCTGGTGACGGCATGTGTTGGAGTAAGGTTGGACAAACACACCTAGATCACCAACAATGACCTTAGCGGCCATTGTGATAAATGACAATTATTAGAAGAAGTGACTTGGTAATCTATTTTGGGAGGTGGTAACTGAAAATATGAAGTGTTGTATGGTCCACATAATGAAATTACTCTGAATCAACTCTGAAAACGATCTTTTGCTTAGGGCAGTTTGTGAGGTTAACACTAGATCATGTATATACACACCCATCAGACTATGGCATGTGGCAGACCTGACAGATACAAGCTGAATTCAATCACTGTTTGGTTCTAATTCTACTTAGAGCTGCCAGCAAACAGGACCATGGGGGATCAGGCATAGCATGGTCAGCAGGGGAACAAACAGGAAACAGATCCAGCGGCCAAATGAGGCCCAGCCAATTGCCTCATCAGCTGATTATTACTGACCACTTGAGTTCTGGGGAAACCCAACATCTACTAAGGCATGTTAGTAGTCTAGATCCAAGCCACTGACAGGGTTCTTTTCATGTTACATGGGCAATATCACCACTAACACTTAACCACATAGCAGAATTGACAGGACTAGACCTGTGAATGGGAAACTGAGTTACCCATGTGATAGGGGACCAGGGATTCTACAGACCTTAAAACACTGGTTATGGTCGCTCGGGGATTTGGAAATTCTATTGTTTAAAGATATTCTGCAAGGCATACATTAATATGGCTAGACAACTTATACTATAATGGACAACTATTAATGCTTATGAAACAAATTTGATTCTGGGGAAACAGTAACAAATTCGATTCTGGTCGTTGTTATCATTGTGGACATGAGACTGATATCCTTTAAAGCTTAGTGCTAATAATATCTGGATGTTAGCAGTGAAATATCTTTTTCAACCTTGCATGCCTTACTGAAAATTAGGTAATATGTGATAGCACAAGGATCAGTTTTCTGTGAGTGTGTATGTGATAGAGTCTATTGGATTTGAGATATGCAGAGACATGTGAGCAGGAAAGGGAGGATTAATTATCTAATGGGGAAGGAGACCGACAATCTCAAAAAGACACATGATATTTATTTTACAATTTAATCGGTTCGGACATATAGATAGCACACCCATGAGAATTGATGATAATTAGATCACTCTCCTTACTAATAAGTCTGTGTGGTTTAAATGTGTTTTTCTTTTCATTTACCATTTGTGTTATGTGAGCATAGTTGGTATTTTAGCGTCTCTGGTCAATGTTTCAGGAATTGCCCTATCTCTAAGAAAACACACACTCAGTAATTCAAGACTTCCATTTTGAGCCATGTCTTTTCATTGTTACTGTAAACCAGCTTCCCTATGGCTATCCCCATGAAGGCCAAGAAAGGCAGGGTATTTTCAACCAGAAAAATAACCTTGTACCAGGGTCTATGTGGAAAGTCCCGGCCTACACCTACCAGGAGGATATATCCCTGATCAGTGATTTACCCTTGACTGGAGAAAAAGTTATCACAATAATTTTTGGTATTTATTAGAAAGCTAAATTGGAATTAATGGACTATCTATGAATCCGGTTAAGTCGGTTTCCATTCATTTATCCTTGAAATTCTTAGGGCCCTGCCCAGTCTGTATTTTCTCAAACAAGATGATGGTAACTACCAAGTAACAAAGTCTGGCCCATGTCACTGGATGTTGTTAACCAGGGGATCCCTGTCCCCTATTCTTAGTACAGTGACCTTCCATAGCCAGGACCCAGACACATCCATCTTGGTATCTTGTCATTGTGTGACTTGATATATCCATACATCATCCACAGTCCCCAGTACGTGAGAGGATTCGGAGGGTCTAATATCTCTCAAAGCCATAATCATGTATTGATCTTATGATTTTTTGTTTAATAATATTGGTTGTTTCAGATGGAAAAAAATATGGTAATAAAAGTTTGTTCTGGACTATGACCAACAGCAGGAGAGTAGAGAATTGTAGAGATTTGAACTAGATTTATATTGCACTGATTGTTCACAGTAAGCCCAGTTCACACTGTGTGGGGCTGATCTATGTGACTAGAAGCTGTAGAGCTGCTGTATAAAAGGCGACCAACATTCTGTATATGAAAGTATACTTAGATGAGTCTATTTTCGTTCCTATACCTTTTATATTTTTTCTGCTACAATCATATAACAGCATTAAGGAAATGCTGGATCATCAACCACATTGTACTGTTGTACTAGATATTTAATTTCATTGTGAAGAAAATGTAAAATTAGATCAATAAGATATTTCCAATGTGACCATTGCAGCAATTGAACCATAACAAGTTCTAGAATCCAGGGACATATACTAAATACAACCTTTCTTTGGCCCAAATCCTTTCTAGAACTGCCAGCAAAAGGAGAGTAGACTTAGGGTGGTTTATAGGTGAGCGGTCAGGAAGCAAACACCAGGAAGCCAAGTCAGGCACAGCCAATTGCCTCACCAGTTGGTCAGCAGTGACCACATGGGTTCTCAGATAAACAGACATTTAGTTAGGCATGTAATGACCTAGTAAAGTATCTATGCAATGACATTTGACATTGGCCAGAGCATCAGACAAATATCATAGTGGAAATTTATATGGGGTATCACTAGCATGTTTCTGTGAGTAAATTGGTGATTTGAACCATATGGAAAGTTTCATCCTGAAAGAGAAAGAGGATCTAGCAATCTCATCAAGCAATATGACAGCCATTTTACAATAAAATCAGCCTCTGATATAGCCTACTCAGGGAACCTATTGAAATAAGACAGCTATCCATAGTATATTTTCTACACTGTTTGAGACATAGAAACCTATAAGCATTTTTGAATCCCTGGTCAATGTCCTGGGATTTTTCAATCACCCTAAGAAAACTCCACCTCAACAATTCACGAATTTGATTATTGGTGGAAGCTGTTCATTGATACTGTGGTACAGCTTTAAAGGCTTTCCTCTGAAAACTGAAACCAGCAGTATTTATGGAATCAGGAATTCAACTCCTCAAACAACTTCAATGATGTCCCTTTCAGCGGAGTCTTATAGCTGTCAAGTGAAGACTTTAGGGGCTTTGGCTGGAAACTGTATGCAAGTCTATGCGCACAGGATATTTCTGTTCAAGTGGAATGTCTCATTGTATAATCAATCAGTGAACGGTTTATAAAGACTGGATTGGATAGAATATGTGATTGAAGGCTCAGGAGTATTTCACTTTGCTTTGGCAGTTGGTTAGTTGGTTATTTTGACTATAGCTTCGCTTAGCTTAGCTTGAAGAAGTACATGGAAAATTGAAACACAGATTGAAAAAACACTTATATTTCATCAGAGAATTCTACAAATGTATAATGTGCATACTCCTGTGATGTAGAGAGGGAATGTGCCAATATAAAAGCATTCCGAGGAGCTAATGAATGTTACAAGACAGGAAATAACTAATGCTGTAGACATGCAGTAATGTGATGTTTAGAAACACAGTAAGAATATAAAATCACCCTGTGGGACTAGTAGAACAGTGTGCTAAAGGAGATTAGATGACAGGGCTCTGGTTATATTAGCATCCTCTGGGTGAAACATGAAGGGTACAAATTGGTAATACTTTCACAGTAGTGTATTACAACCATATAAAGTTCTGTACCATATGGTGCTTTAGAGGCAAGATTGAGAAACATCGACTCCACCACAGGGTACCAGCAAGACAATCCTTTGATGCAGAATCATATTCAGACTCCAGTGGGTAAGCAATGCTAGACTAACAACAGGTAACAGGGGGTGCCAATCTGACCACCAATGCTGGAATTTCCACAAGGACACAACTTCACAGTTTGGCCTGGGCTTTTCATAAGATTATATCTTTACCTCAAAAAGCACCAACACCACACATAAACGGTGCCACATGTTAGAAGCTCGTTTGTACCCATCTGCATTTTTGTAATGTTTCAACTATCTGCTTGATGGCAATATCTTTTGCTGTACCCCTCCTGCCCTACTACCCCTGAAGCTCCCATTGTTTACCCAGTGGTCAGCTAATTGTCTTGTCAGCTGCTTCTAAGCGGCCAATTAGGTTCTCCGCAAACACTAACCTTTTTAAGACGGCATAGGTGATTAAACCCAGGCCAACCCAGAGTGAGCAGTTTGTTATTCAGCCTCAAAGATGGTCTTCTCGTTTGTGGCCTCCTCACATAGTCACCACTGTGTTACCCACATTCATAGACTAACCAGCTATATCCCTATCCTACTTTTACTTTCACTAACACATTCTCTGTGGAAGCCCAATAAATCGCCAGTCAACCTACTCATGTGGTTCCCATGGTTGTCTGTATGTGTGTTTATTACAGGTGGTGATGTAGCAGATTGTCTGACTTCTCATTGAAGCACCTCATGATGAAAACTGGCAGCCATGGGTGACAGACAGAGCCACAAACTAACAGCTAGTCTACTCGCTAAGAGTGTCTTGCAGCTTGGAAGACTGCCATACTGGCCACATGCTGCTGTGTCTGGATATTGTCATGATATATATTATCAGAATAGGTTCTGGGAACCCTGCCATATGTCACACAGTCTAGCACAGCCTAACTCATGGAATATTGTGAAACCGTACAATGTACCGTATAGCAAGGTCCAGGAACCTGCATAGAGGATATGGAGAGAATCCTAGGAAGGTCACCTGACGGAAAATATTACACAAAAGCAAGTGGTCCACACTGTTATCAAGAACAGGGCTGTGCTTGCCCCTAGTATAACAGCCATGGATAAAGCCCTGTGCTAGGTTAGCATGTGGTAGTGCCACCTGTTGGCAGACCCTGTAAGGTGAGGGTTAATGCTGACCAGGGTTTAGTACCCCATTCTGCCCTGATATTCATGAGGCTCGGGAGACTGCCTCTTGGGGAGCAATTTGCATATTTGACTGCAGTCTGGTCAGGCCTCCACCATCATGAGCTGTCTGCAGGGGTGTCTAGGGGTAGGAAGACATCAAGGTATCAGTTTATCTTGGTTGGGACATTGATTATGTGCTATGAATTTAAAACTTGATTTAAACTCTTTACTGTCACTCCCAATTATGTTTTCCTAATATCTCTGGCATTTGTTAAGTATTTCCAGTTTGTACTATACAGTGCAGATCTTGCCTTTGTTTCACTGGGTCAATGTGCAATGCTGTGCAATAAGGTACAGCATAAACCTTCTTTAAGGCTAACCATATGAGCAACCAATTAATAACTCCTTTTACTTCATTGGTTACAGATGATGACGATGATGCAGACCACACAGTGTCTATACTGCTGGATGAGGAGGAGTCCACCCTCGAGTTCATTGACTTCACTAAACAGGAGGTAAGTTATGTGACCTATATCCATCACTGCAAACACAGAGGCCTACACATGGCTAGGAAATGATCAACCTTGGGTTCTGCATTTGGAACCAAATTTCGCTTTCAAGTTTGAAACAAAGTTGTGTTTTTCTCATGACATCATTTTTGAGTGTGATGGATGTTGTGTTGTACGCAGGGAATGTTAATTCATAGTTCTCCTTGAGTATCTATTATATCATTTTTATTACATTAATCTCTTTTTAATGACCATCTCAAACCGCAGAGGCTGATTACTTACTTATCATCCAATTATATTAGTTTGATCAGATGTTTCTAAAATTGAGTCCTGTAGACATCCTGTAGCCTATCCATTTCTCCCTCTTCAAGTTATTCAAGCTGAAAGCTCAGAAGGTAGATTCTGTTCACAGGTAAACTATACCACAGTGCACACATAGACCTAGATAGGAACCAAATTGATTCAGATGGTAAGCTGTGGCCAGCTAAATAGACCAAGTTGGTACATTGATCTGGTTAGACTGAAGCAGGATGTTGTGGACAGGAAGTAGAAGTGTTAACAGCAGGACTGGGGACTGATGTGCCAATTTAGATCCTGTGTCACAGAAGTAACCAGCAATACCCACTGGTTGAATTAACCCCATATGGGTTGCAGGATGCATCAAGGTCTCATTTTTGTGGTACTCAATGTCTGCATGGTATGCCACTGCAGCACTTGTGCATAACTCATCAGTACTGTATTGGTTTTTTGTGTCAAGCTTAGGGGAGTGTTACCAACCCATAGAGTAAAGTACCCCTATTCCGGACAGTTAGTGATTATCTTCATATTTCTTCCCAATGGATCAACTGTTTACTCCCAAACCTTGACATAATGAAGACATGTATGTTTTATTACATGTGTCAAATGGGCTTTCCCACAGATCCATTATTTCTAGGAAATATTCGAACCTCTAAAAATGTCATAAAGGCACCTAATTCCAGACACAGGGTCCTGATTCCGGACAGTCAAACGGTTCATGATATATCATGCAAAAATATGCAATTTTAATTATTCCTATTTGTCATTTGATATTTGTCAACACAAACCCCCTCAAGTTTCATAAACAAATAGTGATATCACCGCACATATCTAGGCAGGGAGCCTCAATACTGCCACTTATGCTTTTTCATGAAAGGTACAGCCTCCCCATGCAGTCGTCCTCATTCCTGCAGTATTGTAATCTGATATTGATGCATAAATGTATGGATATACTGGGTAGACATGATATGGATATATTTTAAATTGTACAACATAATTAGGACAGGCATTATTCAATAACCAGCAGGTGTCCGGAATTAGGCACCCCTCATAGAAATATTGCCTTAACTATATACATTGATATCTATCAATGTATATGCTATATATTTCTCAAATAACTTAGACATTCAAGTAATCAATTGTCAATATAAAGATGTGGTTTACAGTTTAGCATGCAAATATTGATTTAAAGTGCTGGTATTAGCATTTCAGAATTGGTATTGAGCTTAACCAATGCACTAGTCCTTAACACTTCCACCAGACTTCCATCACCTACAATATTGCAAATGCACTTATATTCGGATTTCCTCCTTACAGAATGTTTTAAATGTATTGATTATGGACGGAAACATGTATATCTTTCATTTTATGCTATCATAAGAATTCTTTGTCACGAAAAAGAAACCCTAATTCACCCTTTATTAGCAGAGTGTCCGGAATTGGGTGCTGTCCGGAATAGGGGTACTTTACTCTAGTGTTAGTTTTATGCCTGGCTCTAGCTGCTGCATTGATACATGATGTTGACAAAGTCCATATGAAATAAAGCATGATACAGTCCAGTTAGGAATGAGTAGGGTAAATTCTTTTACCACATCTTTATATTTGTAGCTATCTGGTGCCTTAGCTGAGGGGGACTGCTACATTGTGGTCTACTCTGTAGAGTGGAGACATTCATTTGAGGTGGCCGTCACCCAACTGAGGGATGTACGTGAGAACATAGACCGTCCTGTAGCCATCATATTAGTAGCCAACAAGGCAGATCTGGTACGGAGCAGAGTCGTGGGAGAACAAGGTAAGGAGTTAATCAAGTGATAAACAATTAAATTCATAAAGACCCATGGCAAGAGGCTCAATTTTGATTGTTTTTCCCAAGGAGAGACAAGGGCCATAACCCGCAAAGCCGAGGGAAGAACAATTCAAAATAGATTTGCGTTCATTGTTTTTGTTCAAGTTTTATTATTTGATAAATGTTGCATTTTAATGTCCATAGAGTTTAAAGAAATGTTAAGCCAGGGTAAGAACAATATCTAAAAGGCACTATGCTGTCACCATAAAAAGTATTTCCCTGCACAGTTATGCCAACAATAATCTATATTCACTCAGCCATGGTATTACATGCTTGATGCTCACTCTGTGATACATGCTGTTACAGAGGGTAGATCAGCAGCCAAGAAGTATGACTGTAAGTACATTGAGGTATCGGCAGCCATAGACCACCGTGTGGATGACCTACTGGTCGGCATCCTGAAGCAGATCAGACTCACCAAGAAGAAGGCTGACAAGCTGGCCAGAGCGCGGGGACACCGGCGGGTCATGCACAGACCAGAGGAGGCCTGTTGTCACATACTGCGGGCTCAGCAGAACATGCTCTCTAAGCTGTTCAGGGGGCAGGTCGCTGCATCCAAGTCCTGTGAGAACCTCTATGAGCTGTGACATGGTTAAAAATTTACTGATCAAAGGTTGTTGTATTGATCTGATAAGACCCATGTTATGTTTGATAGAGGATTGATCATATTCAAAACCTTTACCTTATTTCAATTCTGAGATATGTAATATTTATCATGTTGCTTACCTTGCCGATATTTCCTAGGAGAGTAAGAATTTCATTTTGGCACCAATTCTGCCTTGTTACATGTAAATTTTCAGTTTTGAAGGCAGTGGACCAGTGGGATCCTAAAATAAATTGATGGCATGAGGTTTGATCTTTGAATAAATCAGTAGCCTAAAGTTCATAAATCATAAAAATCGGCGTGAAGGCAGCCCTGGCAGGACGGTGAGTGAGGCCGGGCGCCGGGCGTCCAGAGGCTATATAGCCAGCAGGCTGGTACTCTGGCCCATACCACTAATAGGCTGGTCCCCTGCCCCAATCTGGGACTGAGGGACAGGTAAGTCATTTCACTGCTTTACTTGTATAAACGTCCTGGTAGTTCTTATTATACCTCCTATAACAAACATGTTGTTAGATAAAATAAATCCCTCATTTATATACACCCTCTGAATGTCCTTTGACCACTGTTGCATATGTAGCAGCAGAGGGGGACAGTTGTCTGAAAGTGTATGATAACTTTTCAGTTACCAAGATGAGTCTTACTACATTGCTGATTGTTACAACTTGTCTCCTTGTTTTCCACTTAGTGGGTCAAGCTTCGACAGGTTTCCTGTTCTACACAAAGCTTTATTACAAGGTGCTTCATACTTTCTGAATGTATTACTACCAGATGCATGAATCAGATGAAGATCAGACTATTGTTTGGAAGCAGTTGTGTTGAAGAAATGACTCATGCTTTCCTACCCCCTGTTCATATCATATTCACTTATTGGACATAAGACAGGTATGCATGGAGTAGAACAATGCCTTTCTATGATACACAAAGCCAAATCTTTTATATCTAAATTCAAGAAAACTAGATAAATGTATACATATATAATTGCTTGGCAGACAAATGACTAGCTTTAAGAAAATAACAATTTTACTCAAATTTGTCAGTTGGAGTGACTAATTCTTACATAGGTTGTGGAGACTCAACAGAAACAGGAAGGAGAATGCTTTATTGACGGTTGAAATCCACCAAACCCAACTACTGTTAAGAAAGAGATTGGGTCCTAGTTCAACTTATTATACTCAGTTTAAAATTGTGTACATGTAAAGTGCCTAAAAATGTATACCTTTGCCTTGCATCCTATCTGAAACTGAGTTTATTTAAGCTAGATCGGACTAAGTTTTACCATAAGTGGCATATTATTTCTAATGTTGTCTGCAGTACTCTATAAAAGTATTTTAAGTGTTGTATGTATGACCGTGAAAGATGTCAAAGAGAAATATGTAATTAAGGTATTTGGAGAACGCTATTATAACAATTCTCACAGGGGGACTTTCAAATGGCTACCTATACGGTATACCCATACATTTATAATGTTTAGACACTGTGTGTTTTGTCATTTATGCTGAAGATTTTGATATTGTTTTTGCCCAATACATAAGTCTTTGAATATAATAAGACCTTATCTGACTGCTTGTCAGGAGATAAACATGTTCAATCCAAATGATAAACATATTCAATCAAAGCATTGCCGATTATTATATTTATTCTTATGTGGTGAGTTCGAATAAAGGACACACATGTAACTGACCAATACATGACTCAGAGATATCCATTCATGAATATAAAGACAGGAAATTACAGTCTTAATTGTACTACCATACTTAGCTCATGTTCATCTCCTCCTGTCACGGATGCATACAATGAGTGAAGTTGAACAAGTGTTTCAGGTTACCGATCTACTTGATGTCTTAATGGAATTGTTGAGTAACAATTGAAAAATGAATAGCACTGCTTAATGCAGCTAGTTAGAAACGACAAACTAAATCATTTAAACTATTGGTTATTTCCCAGACAATTATCTTTGTAATATTTTATTCAGTCAAAGCAAAGTCAAAATTGTTTTACCTTTCATGCCTTGGTTATGAAAAGAGAGCCCTTTATTCAGAGTAATTGATTTTACTAATAATGCTACTGATTCAGAGGTTATTTAGTTTGCATTTTAGGCAATTTTAGGCCTTCATTTTGGTATGAATCTTCATTAATTAGATATCAACAATCTTTACAAATGCAGGTCCATTCTAAGATGATATTATTATAGTACAATTAGATTTGAACAATCAATCTTGTGTTCCCACCCTTAAGTATGCCAATGTTATCCACATGTCCACTTTCATAGAGAGTTGACCATTCACAACAAGTTCTGTCAACAAGTGTGCTATTGGATTTGTACCCTCATGTTATGAAATAACCATAAAAGTGTCCATTTTCCTTACATGGGGACAACGAAATATATCTGCCCTAATTTTAGCAGAAATAGCCCCTTGTGTAAGGAGACGTTGTTCATACAGGCATTGAATAAAGTGATATTATTAAAAACTGCTGCATCATTCTAAATGTCTTACCTCTCATTTATTGATCAATGAAGTTAACCACACTGATGCTGCTTTAAGCGAGTCACGCTTTGTATAGACCTGCCCTTGACACTGAACCACAAAAAGTAGCTTGTGGGATTTTAATCTGCCTAAAGTCAGAGTGCTTTTGATTGTGCTTTCCCAGATTCATTTAAGACGAGGCTCCCCCGAGTATAATTTTCACTTCTTAAGCGATATGATCTATCAAGATTCCTTGAGATGGGTGGGGATAGATCTATATACGTGTATATTAATAGGCCAATCCAAGATCGAAAGAAAGCTAGTGGAAATCCATGCCCACCTTTCACCAACTCAACTATGGAGTTGTATATTTCTAATTTGCTGCCCTCAAGGGTTAAAAAGATGAGTTTAGTTTTTTTAGGGCCTTGAATAAAAGGATGGAGCAGCGAATCTGGTTTCCTCATTTCAGATAACAAATTAACACTTCATTCAACTTGATAATGACGATGAGAAAACCGTTTCACAATTACGTCTTAATTCATTGAAACCAGAGGCCATGGATGAATAACATGATTAATGGCAGTGATGAGGTTTTATAAGCAGTTTGTCGGTCACAGAATCAGAAATGTATAAATATGACGCCATTACACTATTAGTCAGACAGCAATTATAACCTCTAGAAGGCCTGGACAGCATAACGGCATTGCCGAGTCCAGTGGCAGCTTATGTATTTACATAATAACTGTATATCCTAAATAAAATCACTTTAAAAAAAAAAGCCTTTGCATCTGCACTACCGACTAGCTTCAGCATGATAGTTGAATGCAGCCCTGTTAGGGTGAGTTACCAGAACTGCATTTCCGAAAGGTTACCACAGCTAAGCACTATGTCCTTCTTAAAGAGTGAATATGCTCATAAGTCAATGGAAAGATAGATGCTGAAAAGCGATGTTCAATAAACAGTTGAAATGATAAGCTAAACCATTAATAACATATCAAAGCTTTTAAAAAGTCTCATTACTCTGTATCAATGATGGACACCTAGCAATACTTGGTAAACCTTGCCCCTGGCCAGGCGTGTTATTCAATACACCACTCATGGTGTGAGATCAACATGGGGTAAATGTTTAACCAGTTAAGGTTCCCTCTCTTACCTTTCATTCAGTCAAGTCCACTGCCTGGCATGGTTGTTTCTTCAGACATGATTGACGATCAAATAGCAGCAATAACTCCAATGTCTAAAAAGTTATGATGCACCAATGCAGCACTGTGTTGGTACATTGGTGCATTACACAGACTCTTTATCCCTACCAGGCGCTCTCATCAGTTTATGCAATAATTTGGAAGTTGACACTCACTATATTTCTGAATTGATACTAATCAATTTCTAGCATCCACTCCCCTTGATTATTGATGTCTGCCCCAACCAACTTGAACTTGCTGTCTGGTAGCGCTGTTTCAATATCATAATTTAAAGTCCATGGATATTTAATGGATGGCCTCAATAGACAGTGGCAGAATGTGGAAACCAACTATGTGGTCATTCATCTTCTCTGATTGCCAGGTTATGTTTAACACAGCACCATTATGTTAGAGACTTCCTAAATGATGAGGCAGATGAATAGAGTATGAGTTATTAAGCCATGTTCATGGTCTAGGCTATTGTCAGTCCGAGTCATTGCATTTTGCCTTGTTTACATTTCCCGACAATGTATTGATATCAATACTGAGTGATTTCCTGATCGCAACTGAGGTCAGTAAAATGTAATTCTCGTTTTCCCATGACCACTCATCAGAATTTTAACTTCAAAGTGGGCCTAGAAGGTTGGCTACTGTGGTACTTTAATTTGGAAATATTTGTCAGAAGTCCCATTCCCATGTTAATTACAGCAGCTAAAATTGTAACCTTAGAGCACTACACAGATTTCCTGATGGCAACTGAGGTCACTGAAATGTAATTCTCGTTTTCCCATGACCACTCATCAGAATTTTAACTTCAAAGTGGGCCTAGAAGGTTGGCTCCTGTGGTATTTATTTTTGGAAATATTTGTCAGAAGTCCCATTCCCATGTTATTAACAGCAGCTAAAATTGCAACCTTAGAGCACTACACAGAGCTGTTGTCAACTATTAATGGTAGGAGCAGGGTTTCTCATCAACCATCAATACTTTTTACAAAAATATAAAACTCCTGGGCCTTACTGCCGCTCAACATTAAAAAACCTTCCGTCCATCACTCTGGGTAAGTTCAAGCGGGTCAGTCTTCATTTAATTAAGAGGCATAGGAGGTTAGTTTGAGTGTTAAATCCCTGTCTGTGGGATTGAAATCCAACAGCATAATACACCACTGGCCACTTTGATGCATATCAAAAGTATCAATACATAGGAAATCATGTCCTCTTTTGAATGGGTCCCTTTGTATAGAGGTCCTGTGACTGCAAGGTGTTATTATAGTTCAAAACAGGCCGAAAGCTGGTATGAACCAGCACATGGATAACGAGCTAAAACGGGTAGTGCATCCCAAGATATTCCATGTAAACATCTTGAATCTTGTTCTAAAGACACTAAGGGACAAGAAAAATGTCATTTAGTTGAGTGGTGGGGTTGGGGGTGCACGAGGGGTCCCATCAGCCCATGGCCTAATTAGCAGGACTGTGTTTTCACTATAGCTTTTATATAATCATATTTGCGATTTTCACGTGATATATGCTAAGAATAAACTCATATAGAGAATGTAGTTCAGTACATCACCTTACAACTTATGGATGCAGTATGTACCTGGTACATTGCATTTTTGAATAATTACATGTTAAATTGGTACTAAGAGCGGGCATAATAGTTGCCTCTGCTTGGAAAAGGTATGAAAGTCGAGCCCCAGCCTGATGTATCAGGGTCATGTGCTGGGAGTGTGTGAATAACCTGACCAAACACCCTGCCATTAAAGACTCCTGCCTTTTAAACCAGCCTGGGCAGCCTGCATTAAAGGGGCTGATCTCTGAGACTGGAGGAGAGTACTGTAAACGTATTATATTTCATTTGGTCACTCCTAGGCAATGGCTACAGCCAATGAAAGGACATCACTGAGAGGCCGGCCTGCCATTACAGTGTATTAACAGTTTATTTAGAGTTTAGAAGGCATTTTCTTTGTTATCAGAACCACATTTAACCATGTCACACCTTCAGGGAGCTCCTGATCAAGTCACTCAATCTCAGGATACTGAGTCCCCCTACATCGTGGCTTGGTCAGGGACCCCTTTTGCCGCGCCATGGTTAAACGTATAGCTCATTCTACTGGGGGAAGTTGTCAGATTCCTGACAGCTCAAAGCATGAATCCTTTGTAATGATATCATAGCATGGTCCATAGAAGCCATGCACACATTGGGGTTTAATTGACTTTTTTACCCAATTGGGTCAGGGACAGACTATTAAGCACTTAGGAAAAAACGATGGCTGAATCTTGGCGTTTCTTGGGGTCATTTTAAGGAATTTGATGACATGTAACAGACACTTTTGACAAGCATGCACACTTCCCCTGACTTACAGGCACTGTTGATGGTCCAGCACACTTCCACTTACTTACGGGCACTTTTGATGGTCTGGCACACTTCCACTGACTTACAGGCACTGTTGATGGTCTGGCACACTTCCATTGACTTACAGGCACTGTTGATGGGCCGTCACACTTCCACTGACTTACAGGCACTTTTGATGGTCTGGCAGACTTGCACTGACTTACAGGCACTTTTTGACTGGTAAAATACCCCATGGGATAGCCCCTACACTTCCACTGACTTACAGGTACTTTTCAGAGGCAGGCTCTAATTTCTTACAGACTTACAGGCACTTTTGAAAGGTCTGCACACTTCCACTGACTTACAGGCACTTTTGATGGTCTGCCACACTTTCATTGACTAACAGGCACCGTTGATAGTCTGGCAAGCTTCCACTGACTTACAGGCACTGTTGATGGTCTGGCACGATTCCACTGACTTACAGGCACTTTTGATGGTCTGGCACACTTTCATTGACTTACAGGCACTTTGGAGAGGCAGGCACACTTCCAGTGACTAAGAGGCATTTTTTGACAGGCAGGCAGACTCCCATCGGCTAACAGGCAATTTTTTGATAAGCAAGCGCACTTCCACTGGCTTACTGACTTTGACAGGCAGGCACAAATTCCTGTGACTAGCAAACACTTTTGATCATCTGGCACACTTTTATTGACTAATAGGCATATTTGATGGACCGTCACACTTCCACTGACTTACAGGCACTGTTGATGGTCCATCAAACTTCCATTGACTTACAGGGGCTGTTGATGGTTGGTCACACTTGCACTGAAATACAGGCACTTTTTGACTCGTCAAATACCCCATGGGATAGCCCCTACACTTCCACTGACTAACAAGCACTCTTTAGCGACAGGAGCACTTCCATTGACTTACAGGCACTTTTCAGAGGCAAACTCTAATTTCACTGACTTACAGGCACTTTTGAAAGGTCTGCACTCTTCCACTGACTTACAGGCACTGTTAATGGTCTGGCACACTTCCATTGACTTACAGGCACTTTTGATGGTCTGGCACACTTCCACTGACTTACAGGCACTGTTGATGGTCTGGCACACTTCCATTGACTTACAAGCTCTTTTGATGGTCCGTCACACTTCCACTGACTTACAGGCACTGTTGATGGTCTGGCACACTTCCACTGACTCACAGGCACTTTTGATGGTCTAGCACACTTCCATTGACTCACAGGCTCTTATGATGGTCTGGCACACATCCATTAACTTACAGGCGCTTTCAACATGCGGGCACACTTTCACAGACTGTTGTGGCACACTTCAATTGACTAACAGGCACTTTTGAGAGGCAGGCACACTTTCACTGACTTACAGGCATTTTTTTACAGGAAGGCAGACTCCCATTGACTTTCAGGCAATTCTTTCATAAGCAAGCGCACTTCCACTGACTTACGCACACTTTTGATGGTCTGGTACAATCTCACCGAGTGTGAGGCACTTTTGATTGTCTGGCACACTTCCACTGACTTACAGGCATTTCTTGACTGGTCAAATACCCATGGGATACAAAAATTATCTCTTCATGCCCCAAATTAAAGTGGTTTTGATTTCTTTCAAAATTTTATGTATCTATGTCAAATATTATGATGATGCATTGTACCTTGCACATTGCCATTTATGAAAACCGTAGGCCCCTTAATAACACCTACTTCCTCCCTGTAGAATTGGAGGAAATAAATCTCTTTTCTTGCATAGAATCTCTCCTGTTTGTCCAAATTTAAGGGGCCTAGGTGCAAAATGACAGCATGTCAATCTTACTTGTTCCTATGGTCTAAATATTGATGGGCAGACCCATGATTTTGAAGGAAATTACTTCATAGACAGAGCCCTTAGTACACATATACCACCACTGCTGGGGCCAGTGAGTGCCCCTCTGAGGTGTGTGAGTAGTGGGTCCTCTGAGAGGCGCCTGTAGGATGTCCCTGCTATAATGTCACCATGTTGGGCATTAGTCTGTGTAAGTGGCTCTACAGGATTGTATCACATCTAATATTTATGTTAACTAAGCCACTAAAGCTGTACAGACATAAATACTGCTCTCCTCACAACCCTATTTTACATAAGCTGCCTCCTGTTGTCATGATAGCTGTCAGGTATTTCTACAGCCACCCCCAGCGCCAATATACTTAGCAGCTGTCTCTCTCACCGCTTCTTAATCCTGCTCTCAGATCCTGCTCTATCTGTTTAGTTTCTCGGAGTCTTCTCTACACCATGACACCTCACCCTGTCATCTCCAGCAAAATGTGCCCCTAAGGGGAGCCAATATCCAAAATGGGGTTGATGATCAAACAGGATTAGGCGGCTGTGGTAAACTTTGTAGGAATAAAGGTGAATATTTCCATATTTTTCTTGTGTAATTCAATGAGGGTTTACATGCAGGAGAGAAATACTTATACATACAATAGGTGAGGAAACAGAGATAAGACAATAGATATTGGTCTTCTATTGTAATAAAATAGAAATCTTTGTAATTCTAGACTTGCATAAATGTGACAGCAAAGTTAAGTATGTGGAGATGTAAGGAAGCCATGAAAAAGTTAAGCCATTTTAATATTGTGCTACCTAGAGCTCTATTCTGTGGACTACTTTCTAGTTCACTACACTCTGCAAGCCATAACCATTAAATCAAAGTCAGCGCCAGCTGAAACAGAAAAATCCCATTGCGTGACAGACATGATTAGACTACAAACCACTTAGCTGGTGCTTATAATGTACTTTATCTACACGGAGGTCTGTTCTACAGCCACTAGTGTGGATCCTGTGTGTCAGGGGGTGCATTGTGGTGTGGTGGCTGTTAGATTATTAATGTTTATAGCCACACCAGTATCCCACTGTAGTTGTGATATGGCCACACCCCCTGGCTGCTACACCATTATCCCACTCTGCGGGTGATGTGGCCATACACCCTGGGCTGCTACATGGTCATAGTTGTGGCACAAATGCTTTAAATACCCCCCATTTATTCAGTTTGATAGTTTCTACTACAGTTCCTGATTTGAACTAGAGGATGTTCAGTCTTTCAAGTTCATTGCGATCAACTTGAAAGTGCCTTAAAACCAGGTTTGTACAACATGTTTTAGTAGCAGAGATTTTGATAATCTTGCATGCATTTCTTAGACTCCCACACTACATGATTTGTTAGATGGAGGTGCTTGCCCACACTGTCTGAATATTTTGATCTCTCAGATTGGGCCACCCTCTAGGCTGAGATTGAATTGGGGGTAAAAATTATGATGACTAAAATCTCCAAAATTGGTGCTAGGGCACAGTGGTACCAAGCTAAGGGTAGGATGGGGAGGCTGTTGGACATATAAACCTTTCCACAAGCCTTATCTGAGCATATCCAAGTGAGCAGTGCAAGTTAGTGCCTTGTGCCCTTGCATTGGGGGAGGGATCACATTGATCTCTGACATCAATCCCTAAACCTCTTAGTAATACATGAATACCCAATATTTAGGCTGACTAATCAGCTCCAAGCACAGAGCCCTATTACTCCGCTACATATCTCTCTCCATGATCTACTCCTTCAGTATACGTGCCTGGTCATCATTATATCCGATAATGTGGGAGTGGGGCCTGGGATTACAGAAGGTTTAGCCATGTGTTATGTATTTACAGGAGAGATTGCATGCTACAGTGTGAGTAACTCTTAAAGTGCGGCATTGTGAATGTAAACCCGATGAGTAGCATGCATCATGCATCAAAATCACCTGTTGATACATGGATGTGCATTGATGTAGCCCTATATTAAGAATCAACTTTGAAAATCTGACCAACAAGCCAGCTGGCCCCACCCTGTACCTCATTACAATATATCACAATGTATTACTAAATGATACAAGCTTGTTTAGGTTGTTCAGGCTAGCCCAATGTGACATAATACACCCAGACTTTAGACACAGCTTATATTGGCTGGTATGTTTCATGCAGGGAGAGCCTATTGACCTCCTGTTGCTGAGACTGTTGGGACCAGTAAACCATTAGACACCAGGGCTTGGGTATGTCCACCTAACCAAAAAGCCAATTGCTTGCCATGAATCTCAGAGCCAGTGACTCGTCCAGGAAGTTAGGGGGCTATATACCAGAGCCCTGTCCCCACTACCAGAAGCTACCTGTTACCTAATCCTAGGGCAGCACGGAGGGTGGAGTCTGGATGAACTGCCATAAAACCTGGAGTAAAGTAGAGACGTGATGTGGAGGGTAATGTTTATGTAATGACACTGGTAAAAGTGAGAGGTGACATAAAAGAAACATTGATATTCAGTTTATGCACACGCCATATCTTACAACCTACTCAGAATTCCTCAGTTACTACCTAACATAAAATCAGCCATTAGAAGTTAAGTAATTTCTTCACTGTGTCTGATTCTCAGTCATTAATGGAATGACTTTGTTCTTGAAGCAGAAAAAGACATTCATGGATGACCTTTGTTTGATAAATATATTAGTTTCTAAGAACCAAGAGGTCAAGAAAATTTGATATGGGTAATCTAGTCCTGATACATGCTATTAACTTCCCCTCTAATACATAGCCTTGGGCTTCTTAATCTGAAGTAAACATATATTGACTTGTGTATACATAGGCACACTTATGTCTTAATAGTCCCTTCCATATAACCTCATGTATCTGCACATGATAGTCCTTCTTTTTTTATGAAACTGGGAGGCAGCGTTTTTTTTTCTCAAAACTATACTTGACCTTTTCCTATAATTGATTGTTCACCATATAAACAAATCACACCCGTACTCAATATCATGTGAGAAAACGAGTAGTTGGGACAGATTTGCATCAACGAATGACAATGTGTTCACTAACTGCACTGTCCTTGGCCAACTCTCCAACGAATAATAATTATTGGTGAAGCCTGGTAAAAGTAATCTGATGCCAGAGATGTCAGCTGGACAATGCGGTAACATGAAGTGACGGCAAATGAAAAATGTGAGGTGCAGCCAGGGACTCTGTCCATGAGGCATTAACCAGTCTGCCGGACCTTGTATAGCATGATCAATGAGAGATACTCATGGGGACATCTTGATATGCTGATTATCTTACATCGCTTTGATTCTGTTGTCTTAACTTTTACCAACAGCGGTTATCTGCAAATTAATTTTCTGGTAAGTTAATGAATAGCACTAGTTCAGAATGAGGTGCCTTTATGTTCCATAAAGAGAAAAAAGAACAAGTATATTTTGATCCTTTATTTATACAATTAAGGATGGTGACTTTCCATGTAAATTCTAGATTTATTTTTCGGGGACAGTGTCTTAAAATATATTCCATCCCCAGTTCATGACAGATCTGCTTTTGTCATTTGAAGTAGTTCATGGTGTTGAGTTGAACTACATGTTGTTCAGCCTTGACACAATTTCCGCATGTCAAAAGAAGCCTGTCATGACACAGCATCATTTAGCACTTTGCTCTTCACCTACCTCCATTAGAACAGGTTATCATGGGCCAAGGTCAACAACAAGAAGTCACTGGCATGGCACTCCATCAGACATAATTGCAGGGTAAAAGGCTTCACAAGGAAGTAGATTTTCACAAGATGCATGGTCTTAGATTGCCTTTCATGTTGATTTGATATTTCTGAAACATCCATCAGCTGATTTTTATTTTTAGTAATCATCACCCAATGGTGAGTAATGGGATTCAACTTGAGACTTGTGAATATAAGTGGTAGGTTTAAAGGTGGTATGTAAGCATGTCCTGGTAGTAGGTCAGCAGATATATTAATGTTATATTTCTTTTAGCTAGTATCCACAAGTTTTGAAAATCTTTGCAAATTTGTATTTTTTTAAAACCTCATTAGCATTTTACAGACTAGGGAACTTAGTAGCATATCATATCTGTGCTAAGTGAAGCCATTAAAGGTTTGTATTTACAATGGGCATTGCAGAAAACCCTTGTACATGTAGTAGCGGTACGTCAGCCAGAGATTTAGGTCAAGGAGAAGCAATTAGTGAGGAAGCTCAGTAACACCAACTGCTCAACAGGAAATAGGTGAGACTGCCTGCCAAACCTTCTGGAGTTTACCGATCCTATATAGGGTTAGTCTAATGTGTGTTTTTATGTAATAATGTAGATTTCACACGTTTTTCAACTGGGCTTTTTTTTGTGCCAGAGACCTATGGAAAGTGAGACGGATGTGGGAACTTATTACAGGCTTTAATGTTGTATGTCTCCATATAGATATTGGAATAATACACCCAATACAGAAATTAGGTCAGCCCTTCATTGGTATATAATGTCAGCGCTTCTAGACTTTAAGCTTGATGTATGAGCTCCACATCAGCAATTTACTCATTATGTACAGCTGTCATGTTTTGTGACAACAAGAAGACAGTTAACAATCAAGGCTCTCCTTCAATGGTTAATGAAGGTGGTAGAAGTGGGAGGTTTGACATGTCCCATATATATACACACCCAGTGGGCATAAAATTCAGTTCTATGTTGAAACAACGTTAAATCAACATTGAATCAACATTGACAACCATTTATCAATGTTGATTCAATGTTCTGTGCCCACTGGGCAGCCCTGTTGGCACTAGCCAATCTGCAGGACAGTGGTAGTTGGTAGTGTGTACTGCCACATCCACTCTACCCTGGGTCAACAACTGGGTCAACAACAGTGAAGGAGACGGTTGTATGAGAGCATTCAGAGAAGCAAGGGGGGTGGGCATTTGGAGGGAGGGACAGAGGTTGACAAAGACAGTAGACAAACCAATAGAAGCTGAGGCAGAGGATGGAAGGAGAGGAGGGAATGGGCAAACCAGGGAAAGCAATTTTATTTTTAAACTGAGAAGCTACAATGAGATGGTGGCAACCAGTAACAAATTTTGTGTTATGTCAATACCATTGTGGCATATGGCACCCAATCAAGTTATGTTTTAGTTTGAGGCCCTTGTCCTAACAAAATCCACTCGCATCAAGGTTTAGTTTCCAGCATTGTACAGCTTTTTGATAAGGAAACCAATTTGTTCATCCCCAAGCCATGGGGTCCATCACCCCATACCAGGCTGCCAATAATAGGTTGGTGTCAAACTGTGACAAAGTGCAGCCAGCTTGTTAAATTAACGTCTGACATGCCTGGGCAGCCATTCTTGCCCCTCCTTGGGGCCATTAGTTGACCCGTTGCCACTACCATGAAAACTGAGCTTCTTCATGTCAGCATACACTTTCTTACCTCCCACATAACCTGAGCACATGGCACAAGAAGGGTTCCTAACCACCTATCAGGTCATCAGCACCAATCTGAGATAAGTCTAACTGTGACAAAGTGCAGGCAACTCTGTCAATTACCATGTGACATGCCTGATGGGGAGCAATATTGTTGTAGCTCGTACTTTCTAACCTCCCACACAACCCCAGCAACTGGCACAGGAAAGGTCCCTGATCACATATCAGGGTGTCAGTCAGAGGCAAATAGGTGTCCAACTGTGACAAAGTTCAGCAAGCTTCATCAACTACTATCTGACATGCCTGTTGGAAGGTAATTGGCACTGGGCAGGGGAGGGCAGCAAGCAATACGTAGATGGAGACTGGGGGTAGACAAGTTGGGGGCATTGAGAAACCTACAGCAACAGTGTAAGTGTGTCTGAGCTTGGAATGGCCTATGCATGGAAAATGTTAGATAAAGGAGAAAGACTAAGTTGGTATCCAATGATTAAAGCTTTGATACTATTCTTCTTGAATGATATTTAGTCATTTATTTCCCTTTTTTTATTCCTTCAGATTCACTTGCATATCAATGTAATTGTCACATTTAAGTCTAAGGTGTGTATTTGACACACAAGAAGTTGGAATTAGACTTAAACATGCCCCTAGCTGCCTACTAGGATGTCATCTGTGGGCAGAGCTCCTGTGCTTTCAATGTGACGTTGTTGCAGTTCATTCAACACATTTTGTAATTCAAACAAACAGTGCTTCATCTTAAAACTTTTGGAAACAAACTCCTTCTTGTACATCCCATTAGTGCAGAATATAATTATGTAGACTGTACCCCCCCCCCCCCACACGCAAACCCTTCACACCTTCCTGAAATAGCCAGGTTCAGAATAACAAACCTAAATCACAGTTGGACTTGTAAATGTTCAGATAATGGTCACTTCTAGCATTACCCCAAGAGCCCCAAGCAAACACAAGACCACTTGATCGTACCAGCAAGATTTTAACAACCAGGTCTCAGGGCACAAACAACTTTGTATCATTAAAAAAGGAGTGGGCTATGGGAAGGTACAGAGCGATGAGTGGTTGGGAGTGAGGCAGGGGAGGCAAAGTGACAGCCAGGACTCTACAGTAGATGTGATATCTTATTAAGTCTATGGAGAGCAGTATGCGCTCGTGCATGTGATAAGGCCACTCCTACTGAGCTCTAGTCTCCCGCAGCCCCTATATACACTGACATAGGCTAGATGTATACACTTATATTGGTGAGCTGCTAAGTATCCCCTAACAGCCTTGCACGGTCTACTGCCACATGCAGTATACTCTTTGTGTAAAGTTGGAAGAGCTATATAAATGCAGCATGAACAGATTCCTTTAAAGGGGCCACATAGTGCTCTTTCTTATCATGGTGCATTACAATGACGAAGGATATATTGCTATAAAGCAGTATAAACGCAGTAGTCATCATAATATAAAATACACACAATTATGTGTCAGGCCTGCATATATTTATTAATGCATAATAACAACAAAGGGCAGAACACAATACAACACTATGCCCCCCTTAAAGCGTTAAAGCCTCCTGCCCCGAACTCCTACTGCACCCAGCCAATGACCAGCCTCTATCCAGACTAGCCAATAGGAAGCCAATATTTCCAGCAGCAGCAGCAGCAGCAGCCAGGAGCTGCATGTACTGGAGGTAGTCAGGCTGGAGCTGTAAGAGCGTCAGGTGCGTGTGGCGTGGAGAGTAGTAGTAGTACAGGAGGAGTGGGGGACAGCAGCAGTAGTACTCGGGAGGTGCTTCTCTGTGATAAAGCTGTGCGTAAAGCCTAAAGCTGCAGGAGGAGTCTATATATATTAGGTTCTGCAGCTCCCACCTATCTACCTACAGGAGAGTGAGTGGCAGTGGATCAAGGAGCAACTCAGAGAGCATCTCAGTGAAAAGCTCAGTGTAGAGCAATAGAAGTAGTGCACATGAAGTTCAGTGGTAGCAGGCATTTCTCTGTATGAAAGCAGGTAGGTGAGTGGCTAGGAGTAAGCAGCATATCAGAAAGCATGTGTGCAAAGCTGCTGGAGAAGTATATATAAGGTGCATGTAGCTCCCACACACAACTACAGGAGGTAGGGGTGAGTGGCAGTGTATGGAGGAGCAGCTCACAGAGCAGCTCAGTGTGGCACAGTGAGCACATGGAGGTCGCATCATTCCCACATGGGCCGCCTTGTAACGCAGCCTCCCAGTCACGGCACACACCGCGATGACTCACAGCCGGAGCAGTAACCGCTCAGCTGAGCAGCTCAGGTGCTGGGGGAGGAGTTACTAACAAGGAGATTACGTGCTGTATGGATTAGCTGTTCACTTACTATGGAATGAGGCGTCCATGAACAGGTGCCACATAAGCACTGTGAAATTAGGAGTTTAGTACATGTACAAGGTTGGAGAAGAGCTGTAAAAGTTGCGGATGATACCCTGTCATATATAGGATTTTACACTGCACATACCACGGTTGGAATCATACTGGTGAGGTATATGGTCCATAACCAGGAGCTGCATGATCATTATGTCAAAAAAAGTTTGTGTTGCTGCTCAGGGAAAAGCTGTGAGTGTCGGGGCAGTTACCCAACATAGGACTATGCCTTTCACTCATCGGCAACCAGCCAAGCTTTGCATATAATTCATCAATTAGGCTACTGGCACTCAGCACCTGAGCAGTAACTCAGGCTGGAGGAGTCGGTTGTCTATTGTATCTATGGACTGCCTAGTGCCAGGAAAGGAGATTCTGTTTGGAGTATTTATGAATATAGCCCTGCAAAGCATTTAAGCAGTTCTCTCCAAATCAGTGGCTGTGCAGGTATAAAGGTCTCAGCAGGGAGCCTCGATGATAAAGAAACGTGTGTCATGTAAGGTTTGCTCTCCAACTATAGATTGAGTATCACTATTTTTTCTTATCCTCAACCAGTCTACTATAGCTGTATAGATGGAGGCATGGAAGAGAGCAGTATAGGATTATAAACTGCTGGATTAAAATGCATCATCCACTGCATTATGAAGTGTAAACAGCAGTGCCTGGCCAGTGTTTTAACTATTAGGAAACTGGTCTGTCTGATTACTACTTTAATGAAATAGCCCTGAGGCTTGTTCTAACATTACCACCAGGGTTTCTAGGATTTCCCCCAGCAGGATGGCTGCCTACTTTGAGGATGAGTTTGAGGAATTCCGGGCACGAGCTCTGTCAGGTGGAAGTCTCCCCGGCATCACCCAGCTGCTGGACAGGACTACAGGGGCTTCCACTTCTGCTTCAGGGAGTTCTGTCTCTGGTTCATTGGAGGAGTACCGTGCCTCGGTGGTTGCTGGAGTGCACTCAATGACCTTATCACCAGCATCATCTCACCGATCTGTGCCTTCCAGCTGTCCCTCCTCCTCCCCAGGGAGATCTGCCAGACACACAGTCAAGAGTCTTACCTCCACAGGGCAGTGCACAGATCAGGGCCACTCTGTGTCAGCATCCAAACTGCCTGATGATCTCTGTGGTGCATGTTCTGAGATGGCTGTGCCAATGGTTGTCCTGGATGATGCGCTGAGTGATGCAGAGACTGAGAGTACTTTGATTGAGTCTGAGGGAGGGCAAGGAGAGGGAGGAGGTGGGGAGGAGGCAGGAGGAGGGGTGGGTGCCCATGGGGGCTGCAGTAATGGCTCCCCAGGGCGGCCATTGTTGACCAGCCCCCGTCAGGTGATGCATCGACACTCTGCTGACGCCTCAACCGCACGACATATGCCGCCCGAGTTGACGTCACCATCAGGGTCTTCCAAACGTGCAGACCGCGTGCTGTCACACATGTCATGGGTCGTCCTAGATGACGATGAGTGGAATTTAGGTGACATGCGGCCACGTATATCCAGCATGCCAGCCCAGTCCCTCCAACGCAGCCACTACCAGCACCGAGGGGCTTCACCGCTGGCACAGCGAGGTGGTCGGGGCAGCCCCGGGGCACAACACAGGGTGCGTAGCTTTGCCATCACGTCTAAGGGTGTGGTCAGTAAGGGGGCTGTCATTGTGACAGGAAGCTCCTCTAACAGTGTGGCCTCCAATGACAGTGAGGATACCACACAGAGCAGCACGTCCACCGACCTGCCTAACTACCGTGTGATGGTGAGTGGGGAGGCAGGGGTCGGCAAGAGGGCCCTGGTGCACAGCTTCCGCTGTCCTGACGCTGACCCAGTGTCTGAGGCAAGTTTTGGTGAGTAGCTCTTTCTGATATAAGACATCACACACACACATGATCAAATAACATTGAAACAATTTGTAGCTGTGGTGTTCACAGAAACATGATATCAGTGAGGGATTCAATCTATAAGGATCGGTTCTATTCCAAGATGATACAGGTTCATATAATACTGAGGGTCACTTTTGTATCTATATGCTGGTTGTTACATTGAAATCAATAATTTATGGGGTAGTTGTGTGAATATCTCCCTTATGAAGGGGTCAGAATTGCATCTTGTATATGTATGTTTATGAGCAGATTTATTTCAATCTAACTTAGCTTATTAAAAAAAATTTCATGCTTCCCACACTGTGACAGTTGTCAAGAACACAAATAACACACCCTGATAGGGGGGATGCGGCCTGTTGAAATGTGGGCGAGATATGTATTTGCACATTCAGATTGTGTCTTACAACCGGCACCTCCATAGCTATGGATAGTAACACAATTAAGTAACTATTGATAAACAAATCGTAAAGGAGACTTATTTTACTGCTAAATATCTGAACCCTGCAGAGAGGCCTTCTGACCACTCCTCTGTGGCAGCATGATTTAATGATGACTTCAGTGTGAGTGATGTGTGAAGATATGTAAGGTAGAAGTAGGGTGCTTGGCAACATTATCCTAGATGGGTGATTTATAGTTGATCAACTTGGATCTCTTGGACCTGGATGTTACTCATCCGGGTTTGATTCATGCATGAATCCAGCCTTGCTGGAGAGATTGCAGATTACTTTCCACCCTGATTAGATTTGAACAGCACTGATACATGTGTTCTTATTCACATAGAATATGAACATTAAATAATAGTTCATCAGAGTTGAGAATGGGGGACATGAGTGAGTAGTTACAGATCGGAACATTAGATTGCACTCTTTCAGATGCTAAGGTGAATAAGATGGTGACGGATGGGGCATTGGCACCAGGAGGACCATCTGTCGTGAAGGGAAAGAAGTAATCAGTTTGGAAAGCCTTCAAAGGGCACAGGCCCCCAACATAACTCCAACCATTCCTAATCCATCTTATTCAGTCTTCATCACATCCACACTCACCTTCTAAAGAAAAAAAGTCTTTTGACTAAAAACTTAATACAGATTTCTGAACTATGACTATCAAACAGTTTCATAAGAACATATGTCCTACGTCAGCTATGGTAAGATAGTTTTATGAAGTGCAGTGCCAGGATGGGGTATGCTTAAAACACTGCCTTTTAATGATACAATTAAAAGGCGGAAACAGTTGTATGAATATTGACAATGTACAGTATCAATCCATTTTTTTATGGATACTGGTAGATTCAGAAAATGATGTAATTAAGTGCAGTGACCTTCGTCGAGTAAGTCACTATATGACATGGAGCTAGGGAGTTTTAATGCAGGCTGAATAATGTACAGGTGGTATCCATACCAATGTCAATGTCAAGGTTATTAACTGGTGGTCATTGTTTAACAACTAGGGGGAGTATATTTAGGGGTAGGTAAAAATCCTGGGCGCTTCTTTAGCTCAAAATGGTTGACAGGAGACTTCCTCAATTTCTCAAGTTTGGGTATGGAAATCTCCCCCCTTGATACATAATCACCACTCACTAAAGATGTTTGCACATTTTATTGTAACATTTGGAAGGTGGGCTGTGGGACCATTGTCACATATTGGCTCTAAAACTTTATTAGAAATAGGAGTACTCTGTACACATTAATATTAAAGCAGCCTTGTACATCTAGTGGAAATAAGTTGAAGTAAAAGTTAATATTTAATTTGTTCAAAGCTGTAGATGCTTATTTATCAAAATACCACCATTTGAATGCTTTCATATAGAACTCAATCATACCATTTACAAATGTAAAAATCACATTGTTCTATGGAAAAACAAAACTGATGAAAGTGTGGTTTTCAATGAATTTGCTTTTGCTGGATTGTGCAAACTCTTCTAGAAATGAAAGGCATCTCTCAATGGAGAAGAGCCATGAACAAAATGTTCATAACCAGGAATATCCATGAGCTATAAACCCCAATGACAGAGCGACAACAAGGTATTGACAACTTAATGCCAAGTGTGGTAGAGCACCCACGTCACCTGGTACCCAGTAAATACAATGTCATGGGCCTGCATCCACATTACATGGTAGTTATAGCTTACCTGGGACTGTTCAATACCAGTTGGTGATATCAGGGAGTGGTCATTCTTAATAATGTGGTGGGGGAGGGATGCAGAAATATCTGATATACTATGAAAATTAAAAAATATCAGCCCGCAGTAACAGCTCATAAAGAAGTTTCATGTGGAAAGTAAAATCATCCATCATCAAATTGACCTATGGAGCATAGACGGCCAATACAATCAACATTCATCAAGATTAACAGTTACTGAGCCCTGCCTAGAATGGGTAGAAAGGGGAAGAGGGTATTGGTCAACATCTGGGATAAAAATGATTTAATCCCAGAACATGAAAATCCACTCTCCCATCGATTTAGAATTGAAATTACCACTCCCTAACTATAGCCCATTAACCACCTTTAAATAATGCACAATGTGCCATAACTGATTCTGGTGGCGGTAGGGATCAAGTGTTCTATTGATTAAATGTTGGATTGTTAGATTACCGCATTGATATAGTGAATCATTTACAAGAGATGACTAACGGTTCGGTAATACATTGTAAGTAACTGTCTACCTAGGCTAGCAATACTGCAGTCAGTCTGTCATTCTTTCCATTAATAAGTGGCCACAAGTTTGACGTTTGAATAGATCCCTATTAACAACACTTAGCCAGACAATTAAAGGAGAGTGAACACAACCTCCCACTAGACACAAAAGATAAGATTATTGCAACTGTCAAAAGCTGAATGTACTTCTTTGTATGGAGCGGTAGACATAGAGATGGAGGAGCCTTTGAGAATAAAGCCCTTGGTAGAAGTTGGTCTGGATTATGGAACTGGTGGGGCTGATTCCTCAGGTGATCAAAATAAAACTGTGGGGAAGTGATTTTAGGATACTGTCAGTGATGTGTGTAGATATGGTTTTCTGGTGGCTGTATTGTATGAGGCTACCATCCAGCTCTTTCTGGGTGTACAAATACTGGGGGTTGGTTGCTGGTTAAGTAGTAAACAGATGAATGGGCCTTTGAGAATAGAGCCTTTGCAGTTGCCTCAGGTTATCTAAATGGCTGGTGGAGAGGTGAAGAGATTGGAGGATAGTGTCAGTGATGTGTAGAGATAGCTTTAGTGTTTGGAGTATAGAAGTGGTAAGGCAGATGCTTCAGGCTATCTAAAATAGTCTGAGGGGAGGAGAGGGTGGTGTCAGCATCATTGATGCGCAAATATAAGGTTGTCTGATGGCTGTAATATATGAGGGGACTATTTAGTAAAGTAAAATCTATTATGTGGAAAGCACATAGTTCTAAAAACAGAATAAAGGCAACTTCCAATAAAAGTGAGGCATCAACAATACAATCATGACCAGCAATATTCATGAGGTATTGACCTGTAAATATCAGACAGCGTAGAGCATGTAGGGCTCTCAAAACAAGGTCCTGGGCCCACATCCACAAAACAATGGGTAGTTATACCTGGACATACTCAACCAGCATGTGTTTTGCCTAGCGACGGCCTTCGGATGATGTGAGATTTGTCAAAACAACTCCATTATTTACACAGTATTGGTCAACTAATGACCCCTTACAGCTATGTGGGTATCATCATTGTAAGCACTACATACACAGGTCTAGCAGTCAGGGTGGCACCAAAAACCATATAACAGTTATTGAGTATAGCTGAAAACATAAAACACAGCTACCAGCCAGCAACATACAAATTATATCAACAAAACTATCATGACAAGCAATATTCATGAGGTATTGTTACTTTAATGTCCAGAAGTGTAGAGCATGTAGGGCTATCAATACAAAGCTCCTGGGCCTGCATCCACAAAACTGGTAGTTACATCTGGCCATACCCAATACCGGCATGTGTTTTGTCTAGCGATTGCCTTCAGATGATGTGGGATTTGTCAAAACAACTCCATTATTTACATGGTAATGGACGACTCATGACCCCATATAGCTATGTGGGTATCATCATTATAAGCATCCATCCCACAGCTCTAGCAGTAAGGGTGGGACCATATCATAGTGCAGCTTAACACAATGTTAATACACAGCTAGTGGTTATATGCACAATGCCATCATACTTACCTTTATACATGATACAATTGCTTCTACAAGCCACAGGGTCATCTAATTTGGGTTATGGAGAACAAACATGTATATGACGTACTGAGTGATATACTACAGCGTATGGACCATATTTCTGTGAGTTACTTTGCAGAAAGCATCAGCTCTATTATCAGGAAGTTGAAAAAGGAAACTCAATATGTAGAACTGCCATAATCATAAAAGTACACAGATCTGCTTGCCCAATAAGTAAGGATAGTCAGTATTGCATCATCTTATTTCTTTTCTGGCTTTCAACCAGACTACTTAGACATTTAAATTGGAAATGAAAGTTGCAGCTTACACCTTTACAGGGGATTTGTCCTCTGTCAATGATTTCCCTCTCAGTGGAGATTACATTTTGCTGTTTAAAGGCTTAGCCCAGAGATTAAGCTTATTTTTCTCCTTCGTTGCTTGTGAAGAGTAAGGATTAAATTTGGTTATCAATCAGCTACAGGTTAAAGAGTTTAATTAGGGATTGGGGTCACACACTGTGTGATTGAGGAGATGGGGGAGGGTCATGGCACATTAGTTTGGCAGCTGAATCCCCAAAAAACTAAATAACATACCCACCTTCCACAACAGCTGCTATATTCACATAACGCACAAATAACCCAGGATGGGAGAGCAAACAATGAAGTGAAAACAGTTCTCCTCAAGAAACAATAAATTTCAATAAAATTCTGCAAAACATTCATGACCAGTTATTTACCTGAGGTATTGATGTCAGGAAGCATAGAACATGGTAGTCTGGTAATACCAGGGTCTGAGTGTGAATGTACAATACAGCTGGTGGTTTTACCTGGGAATGGTCAATAACAGCAGGTGTACTGCCTATTAACAGGCTTTGCATGCTCCGGATTTGTAAAAACCACTCAATAATACATGTGATCCATACTGGGAGGTCTTTAACCTAACTGATCCCTAAGAGGATTTACACACAGGCTCCTGATTCTATGTAATCTCCCTTTGAGCCCCATTGTCAATGCAGGGAAGAAAAGTCAATATAAACTAGCAATGTAGAGCATTACTCCTTTATTGTATTTCAATACTTGGATTATATCGATTGATGTTTTGTAGTTAACTGCACTACCCCATGAGTGAAAGTGCCCAAATATGCTGTATCACTTGCTTGATTTAAAATGCTTCAAACTAGAAAGTAAAGCGGCAAAAACAAATTATGACAGTGTCAGGTGGTATTGGAAAAAGAAGGTTTTTGATGAACCAACGGGGTATGTTTAAAGAAGGCTGAATACAATTTGATTTTAGGATTAAGAACATATTCTATAATCAATTGGCAAAACACTACAAGCACAATTTCTAAAAGATGGACATGGCATAACAATACAAGTATTTAGCAGGGAGGGATGAAACAAGGGGAGTGAGGAAGTGTTATAACAACCAGTTATTGACTGTGTCAGGGTGGCATGTTTGGTGTGTGTGTATCTTGCAGGAACACACAATCTGTGGTCATGACTTATGAGCCCACATCATGCAATCCCTTCTTTGAGACGCCATGCAGACCAATGCTATAGTTATGTTAACAATGCATCTGGAGAATACTAATAATATCAAAAAGACAGACCAAACGTCATGCACAGGTTTGAATATCTAGATATGCTAGTCTTCCTCTGCGGAGCAGTCTATAATCTATGTCAGCAATAAAGTTGGCCATGTCAGACCACCATAAGCCAACTTTCATAAAAGGAGCGCCAGCCACGATAGAATGGCAGGAACTGTGTGTGATATTGGCATATATATATATATATATATATATATATATATATATATATATATATATATATATATTCAGCTTAGGATCAGGAGCGGATATTGTGCCCTTCTATAAGTAATCATATGGAAAGCATAAATGCACAGGGTGGTCACCCTGCATTATAGACTGTACACACAGTATGGTCAACACTCTAATACATGACCCAGTGGACACATACACTATGCTTCACTGAATCAATATGGATCAACATTGTACAACCAGATATTGATTCATTGCCCACTTAATTATCATAAGCAATGAATAATGAGCTGAGCTGCTCATTAAATACAAGGTCTTGTACATTCCCTAGTACGAAGGAATAGTGTAAGATTGGCCAACAAGCAATATACTATAGGCTATAGCTCTGGTGCAGTAAAAGATCTAAAATGTTAGGTGTTGTATATGACTATAATCAACAGTGGGAGAGGATCCAATTGTAATCAAGGATTAACAATTTAAAGATTGCATTACATAGCTCCGCTAAACACTGCTGGGCACCAAGACTCTACAGTAGAATAGGTGTAGTACTGACCATCTGGTAGCTCGCAGTAGAATAGGCCTCAGGTATTGATTGGCTGTCTACAATACTATACGGGACTAGCGCATTGGGCTATGAGGGCCGCCATTTTGGCCCAGAGCAATGCATTGTGGTTAGGCCCCCGACTCCAGAGCAGTGCATTATGGGAGAATTTCTTATCAGCACCTTTGTTCCAGGTGTGAGGTGAGGGGATTAGCCTGATAAGGAGATGGAGTTTAGCCCCCGGCTACCTGAGGTACCAGGATGTGCTAGTCCCGTATAGATCACACAGGTGTGCTGTGGACAAGGTGCCTGTCTCAGTATCTGGGTTAAATTCTGTCAATAAATAGATAATTGGATGTCATCCAGCTAATAATAATAAGTGATATATACTGTGTGAAGATATCTGATATTCTCCAAATTACTCACAATATTTTGGGCACACAGAGTATTAAGGGCATGCTTTTATAATGGTGCACTGTGTATACTGATACAGTGAACCATGGGAACCACTTTAAAGGACATTTTACTGCGTAGAATAACACACTGATGGTCTGAGGTGAGTCCATGAGCTCATTAACTGGTGATACCTGTTCACACATCGCATGTCAAACACCCAGAGGAGTCTGCATACTATTAAGGCACCAACCTAAACAAATAGCTGTTCTCTTTGGGGTTAGACAAAGCTTTTATCCACTACTGGCAGGTACTGCAAGTCACCTTGAAACCTTGTATTATACTAACCCTAATGTTCTAATGGGGTTGTCAGCCCTCACAGTAGCCAGGCCTGACCAAAACACATGGGTGAAGTTAAAGGTCTAGCTGTGCTAACATAGGGATGTGGGTAGTATCCTTGACACAGCTTTTATCCACTTCTGGCTGCAGTTTTAGTCACCTCATTGAGGTTCACTCCCAGAGAGAGCTAAGATGCAGGTCACATCTGACAATGCCCTTCACTTAACCTTGTAGGGAGCCATACACTGAGGCTTTAGTTAATCCCAATACAGATTCCCTCTGTACCCGTTACAGTTTATGGACCTGCTAACACTTTATGAAAAAGTAAGCGCTGACTATTGATCCACTATTGAGCAAGCCTTTGCTATTTAGATGGTTTAGTACTTGTGGCCCTTTGAGCTTACACCAACCAGTTTTGATTTAATGTTTTACCAAGGCATTGGTGTAAGATGCAGTATGAAGACTTATTGTAGCCCTATGCACTGATAGACACATCTCCCTAGACCTGTGCTGTATGTATATCATGCAGGACTCAGAGATCAATATCAGGACCACAGTCAGCCCACACAGGTGTGTGTGTCTGGGCCCTTTATGTGAATGTGATAGCAATATGATTATTAACCAACCCCACTCCATCACCAATACACTGCAGCACTACAAACACGGGCTCAGTAACACAGATGTGGTACAGGGCAGCTGTTGCATGTCTAGACCAGCTTCTTCTCCATATCTGTGAGCTTCTCACATCTAAAGACATAGGTGAGATGGGAGTATATCTATGAGTCAGGTCAATAAAAGGTAAGACAAGCTAGCCAGCATATTGGTGGGAGACTAAGCTGTTACAGCAGTATAAGCAGGTGTCATATAAAACAGTATAAACTGATGACATATTGAGGCACACAGAGGCTGCTGTATGGCAGGTACAGCCTCTAATCTATATCTGTAACCTGCTTATGTCTCACGTCTCGGGTAAGGTGGGAATAGATCTATGTGTCAGGCTAATAAAGCATAGGTTTCAGGTGAGCCAACCTAGCCCACATATATTGGAAGGATCTCACAATATCTTACATCGATGGTTGATACAGAATGTATCAATAGCATGAAGCTTACCTTATGGTTACCTCACAAAACAGGTCTGGCAAATCGTTTTCATTAATGTTTTACCACTTTTGATCTTCAACCAGAACGGGATCTTTTACACTTCTAGTGAGAGCAAAGATCTCCTGATTTTTCTCTGGTTTCTGTCTCACTGCTGTATGGGTAACTTGCAGCTGCTGAATGTGAATGAGGAGGGGATCAAACAGGGTCTGGTGACAACACCTGTTGGATTAAGGTTGGACAAACACACATAGATTACTGACTGTTGGTACTATATTGTCCTCATAGATCATTTCAATGAAGTAGGACCTTCCCATAGTGACCTAAGCAAGCATATTGATAAAATGACAATTCTGGACAAGAAATGATTTTTAATGTACTTTGGGAGGTGATAAATGCAAACATCAAATGTTGTATGTTTTCCACACATGCATATCTACTCTGAAATGCATAGCACTTTCTGATTAGGAACCTTCTTTAAGTTTGACCTTAGACCTTGTAAGTACACACCAATCAGACTACAGCATGTAGTGGACCTGAGGGACAGAAGCTGAATTCAATGCTGTTTGGCTCTAACCCTATCTAGAGCTGCCAGCAAAAAGGACCTTGGGGAACCAGGCATAGCGTGGTCAAAACAGGAAACAGATCCAGCAGCCAAATGAGGCTCAGCCAATTGCCTCATCAGCTGGTTATCACTAACCACTTGAGTTCTGGGGAAAATTGGAGTGCCTGCAGTGAAATATCTATCTGGCAGAGATTGGCATTTGACTTTGCCTGGAGCCACTGGTAGTTGCTGCATATTTAATATCAAGTGATTTTGGATCTATTGGATTTACCATTTGAAATATTAGCTATGCAACAACAGAAAAGGAAGATCCAATTATTAAAAAACAGGGTAAGGAGATCGTAATTCTCCACAGGGTACATAATACAAATTCTACAATTCGACCAGTTCCAGCTGATATATAGCACAGCCATCAGAGTCTATGATAATTAGACTGCTCTCCTTGCTAATCACTCTAGTTAGGGTATAAACTGTGTTAATTACACTATTTGTGACATGTAAACATGCATTTTAGCATCCCTGGTGAACATCCTAGCATTCCTCCAACCACTTTGAATTTCCATTTGAGCTGAGGCTGTTCTTCAATACTTTGAAGCTATTCCTATAACAGCTGAGACAAGCAGGGTCTATAGAGTCAATAATTTAACTCATCAAACAACCGGGATTTCTGTGGGAAGCCAAGCTCGCACCATCTAATTTCCTTTGGTCAGTGATTTCCGCTTCAGCAGAGATTTATACTTGTTGATGGGAGACATTAAGGGCTCTGGCAAAGTGAGAAGTTCCATTGTTTAATCTAGCAGTCACAGGTTCAAAAGACTGGAGGGTCATAGAATGTGTAATTAGAGATGGTAGGCTGAGTACTTTACAGTTTTCCAATCTTATACTGAAAGTCATCACATCATCCATAGCTGTAAAGGTCACAGGCTTTACATGTATCACATGTTGAGCCAGCATTTGATATGATGTGTCGTGTTATTCACAATTACTCTGACAGCCTTTGGACACTTTATTGAAAGGTCACGCTTCCTTAATGTAAATACAGATAGATAATGCAGCATCAATCGAATACCAATACTACAGACCTACAGCTCTGACTATATAACAGCTTTCCTCATTTACTTCTAAAGGGGCCCCTTTTTATACTGGGTAGTGTTAAGTTGTATTTTGATGCACATTTGAGACAGTTAATTGTCCTGCGTATCTTTGAAATTTGATGCCAATATTGTCTGCCAATATGACTTTTTGCACTGCTTTGTCTTAAGTTATCAGAGGATCTCACCTAACGGAGCATTTAGAAGCATTAGCATTTACTTCTGAACTTTATCCAGGGACTTTGCTCCCTCTCACTACTTAAGCAGAATTGAGCTGAAAGCAGCAGCCTGATAACATGTTAATTATTTAAAATCATATTCTAATAATTCTTAAGGTTCTTAAGGTAAAGAATGGGAGCAGCCTATATAACAGTATCTCAAGAAGCTATAGGATATGGCAAGACAGGGAATATCTAACACTGTAGAAGTGCAGTAATGGGATTGTCCCAAACAGTGTTAGATTATAAACCCCCTGTGGTACTTGGAGAACAGTATGCTGATGGAGATGAGGTGACAGAGCTGGCTAGGTCAGGATCCTCTGGGTGAAACACGGAGTAGACAACAATTCCCTTTGGGGTAGCTGACAAACTGATTCACTGCAGATACTCTATTCTAACCTTCCCACCCGTACCTCATAGATTTTATGCTTGAGCCAGAACAGAATTATAAATTCATATTGTTTGTAAAGAAAATCTTATGATGGTCAATTCTGGATGTGAACAGATATCTGTGAAGTCACGCCCCATATATATTGTGGGTATTGACCCTTGATGTCAAATGAATTTATATCTGAGGTAAATCCCTTTGGAAATGCATTCATAGAGTTGTGAAAAGAGACGTGGCGTGTATCCTCCCAACGCCCGGAGTGTGACTCATGGTGGTAGTATAGTGTGTATCGGGATGGGACTATAACTAAGCTACTAGAATGATCCAAACGACAAGAGACCAATCACAGGCCTCCATTTGGATTTGGGGGGAGGGGGGCCCTGGGGTGGGGGGCCTTTTCTCTTCTCTAGTGGGTTAGGGGGGGGCATAAAGCGGAAAAAAACAGAGGCCAATAGGCCTATGGGTTTTTCTTGTTTTTGTGGTCTCCTAAAACCACTTTAGCCCAGGGAGCGGGTTCTTTGGTATAAAGGTTTCCATTATTAACGTGACTTGAAATGATAAAGAAAATTAGTGTGGTATCCTCCCGATGCCGGGAGTGTATCAAGGTCCTAGGTTTTTCCAACTGCCTTGAAGATTAAGAAATTCCATTTTGAGCTTTAAAGGCTGTTCTTCAATACTTTGAAGCTATTACCATAAAAGCTGGGACAAGCAGGGTCTTAAGGCAAAGAAAGGAGAGCAGCTTATATAACAGCATCTCAAGAACCTGTTGGATATGACAAGACACGGAATAGTTAACACTGTATACTCCAGTAATGGGATTGCAACAAACAGTGTTAGAATATAAAACACCCCCTGTGGGACCTGTAGAACAGTGTGCTGATGGAGATTAAATGACAAAGCTGGCTAGCTCAGGATCCCCTGGTACAACATGGAGTAGAAAACAATTCCCTTTGGTACAAATGACAAACAGATTCACTGCAGGCACTCTAACCTTCCCAACCGTACCTTATGGAGCTCATGCTGACCCTGAAAGGAATTATATAAGGTCATAACATTCATAAAGGAGATCTGATGAAGGTTAACTCTAAATGTGAACAGACATCTGTGAAGTCTCCCAATATATATTTGTTGTGGGTATGCACCCTTGATGTCAGATGGATTTATATCTGAGCAAAAGTGAATCCCTTTTGGAAATGCATTCATAGAGTTGTGAAATGAGATGTGGCATGCATCCTCCCAACGCCGGGAGTGTAACTCATGGTGTACCAAATTTTTATTTTTTTTTGGTACTTACCGTACCACTCCTAAAAGTTTTTAGGAAAGGTACAGGAAATAGTATGTGAATACATAGTTGTTTGTTAGCCATGTCTACTGTACTTACATGCATCTGTAAGTTTCCCTCAACATCTACACTGACAAAACTGCAAGATCTGGCTTCCTGACATTTTTTATAGTTGTCTTGGGTTACTTTTCATCATATTGGAAATAGGCCCTATTACCGAACATCTGCTCCACCAGAGGGTTCTGCCAGACAGGCCCTTTCATCTGGGATCATATCCAAAGCCTAGGGGGCAGTCAGTGCTAGGGTAAGCACAGTGGGTAGGGGGTGCTAGACCTATCATGGCTTGCATTCTGGCTGGCAGTTTACAGATAGGCAACACCTGTACCACCCATTGACACCTAGCTAACAAAAAAACATTATTTAACGTCAAAATGGTGTATAACATTATTTGTTTACTGGGCAGTGCTACATGGTAAAAACTCATTCACAGCACTTCCATTTATAATGCATGGTGATACATCGCCTGAACCCCTATCTATGAGCCCTCCATGCCCTTGACAAGAACCAGTGAAACCCCCATAACCGTCAGTCACATGGCCTTCATTTTTCATGCAGAAGTCAACCCAGTTTCAGCCAATTGCTTCCCGAAAGTGACCACTTAGTTTTTCTGGGGGAAAAAACAACTTGGAAACCCTTTGAGGGCCTTTTAGTACAGTGATGCTATGCCATGCATATACTCGCTACAGTGATACATCTGCCTACATATCTCGACTATATATACATACTCTCCCTGTAGCTTCTACCCCTACATAGCTTTGCTTCTCACCACCACATGGTCTGTGAAAGCCCTATAAACCTCCAGTCAAGCTACTAAATCATGTTGCCCCTAGTGGGATCTGTACCCTGGTACATTGATGGTGGCAGGTGGTGATGTAGTTGTCACCTATCCTGTCACCCACTGAGGGACTACGTTCTCCCAGTAATATATACTAGGTATGGGTGACATAGACACAGCAGCGTCTAGTATACCTATGACATAATTGTCCTATTTTGACATTGTTCTAATAACTGACTAAATGTTGTTAGAAATAAACAGACAGAGGAGACACCTATCTTCAAGCCAGATATATAAATTCTAAACAGGTATAATTTGAAAGAGCAGATCAAACTTGATTATATCTTGGTCTTCTGTGACCACTAATACCACTTTGCATTAGTGATGAATTAGCATTTAGAAGGCACTGTTGTTCATTTGGGAGAAAGGCTTCATGATAAATTAGCCTCAGCTGTCCTTAGAGTCTTTATCGATTTAGTCTAGTTTAACTGATAGTAAGAATGGGTGCCTTGTCCATTTCCATTGTGAGTGATGTTCAGAATGAGAAAAATGAATACAAAAATAGTCTCAGACTCAACATGTAGTAAACTTATCAAGGAAAAAGACAAAAGAAAAACAAAGCTGTGACCAAAGAAATTGTTATTCTCAAGCAACTCTCCCTTTCACATTTAACAAACCAGCTGGACAGCAACTCTCATTCGTCAAGGGAATAACAACAAAAGAAGTTTATGAGGATTGTTTCTTTTGAAAACAATCACTACCATTGGTGTTCTTTGCCATTTGAAACCGTTCGTCAGCAGAAACTTGTTTAAAACAAATGTAGCTGAAAACTTCAAAAATCTGAGATTGGGTGACAAGAGTTACAAAGGCAATTTTTCTAAAATGAATTGAGTATGGGAATTGCCAAAGGCTATCATGCATGAGGAGAAACCAGATGAATTGAGATATAGATGGCAATAGAGTTACAAGCAGCCATGCAGAAAGTTCTGAGTAGTCATACCCTCCCTGTACTTTATCCAAGACTGATAATTTGTCAAATTTATCTGGGGTCGGCCAATCTAGACTGAAAGCCTTGAAGACCACCTCCGGAGGTTTTGAATAATATGAGAAAACCAGAATATACCACTGCAGACATACTGTTTTGAATAATCCTTTAGTATATGTGACATAAATATGTGAATAAAGTGGTGTTTTTAGCAAAAATAGTAAATCCCTCCAAATACTGAATTGGTCAATGTGTGCTTTCCTCACTTTGCACAAGGGGGCACTGCTGTACATGGTCTGCTGTGAGAGGCCGTTGCTAAGTACATGTGTGAGAGAGAGTGTGTGTGTGTGTGGGGGGGGGGGGGTAGTTGTACCCACATACCCCCCCCCCCCCCCCACCTGCTTGCAGGGAAACTAACAACTGTTAACTACCCAATGGATTGCTCGTTGTTACACTCTGTATTGAAGAATGGTGAGTGATCAGGGCCAGTGCTAAGTGATTGGGTGGGGGAGGGAGGGACGGCCAGTGGGAGGTAAGTGCTTCAGGCAGACTGACCACTGCAGGGGACAAGGGGGGCCACTCCCACAGTTTTGGCTAGCATGTGTGACCATGATTCCAAGGGAAAGGATACTTTCTGGGGCCCTTTATAGATAGGGATTAGGAGGGGTTTCTCATCAAATTAGTGCTAGTTTGTTGATTTACCTCTTGTAATAAGAATACCAGGTTTGAAGTGATATTTGCACATGCATGTAGTTTCTATAGAAAATATATGGGGTGGCCTCCCCATTGGGTTGGTTGTCACCCAATATGAGATCACATTGGGTATTTGGGCTGTAGTTCATGTGCTTCTCACTGGGGACAGCACAATCACTGATATTTAGGATATGAGGTCTCATGGATTGGCCCCCAACTAAACCACGTAATAAATGAATAAATATAGCTCTACAGGAGTTACCTTTAGATAGGAAGTCAGTTAACATATCTAGGTACCTGATTACAATAGCAAAATTGCCAATTAAAAACCTCCGGATGTGGTCTTCAAATCTTAGTATTAAAACAGATGAAAAAATAGGATACCTGGATAGCATAATGTGGTGCTCTGTCTATATTATGTTTTCTAAAGAAATGAAAGTACTATGTGACCTGAAGCTCTGGCCACACTACTGCACTGACCACATCCGAAGCCCTGCCATATGACACATAGTCTAGCACAGCTGGAACCCCCTAAATACTGCGAAACGGTACAATGTAGTATGATGCAATGTCCAGTGACATGTGTATGGAAATTACAGTCACATAGAGGATATGGAAAGAATCCCAGGAATTTCACCTCACAGAAAATATTGCACAAGAGCAGATGGTTTACACTGTTTTTAAGAACAGGATAAAGCACTATCCTGGATTAGCATGTATATACCACCTCTGGGAAGACCCTATAGGGGGAGGGTTAATCTTGGTTAAGTGGCCCAGCCTATCAGAAAGTATTCGTGAGCGTAGGGAGACCTTCTCTTGGGGAGCAATTTGACTGCAGTCTGGTCAGGCTTGCCCTTTACCAGCTGTCTCCAGGGATTGAAAGGGTCTTTAGGGGTAGGATATGGTGCAGACAGGCACAGATAATCTAATGGATGACAGCATCAAGGTGGCAGTTTATCTTACCTTGGGAGATTGAAAACAGTTTTGCCACAACAGCCTGAATGGAATTTCTGGAGAACTTTTACACTTACAGGTTATAACTATATTGCTTTTAATGATTTAAATACATAAACTTAAAAATAAGTGCCTCTGACATGCATGTATACATTCTGTACACAACCTGTATTGGTGAAACTTGGTGAATGTGCAATGCTGTGCTATAATATAGAGCATGAACCTCCTCTAAGGCTACACAAAGTAGCCTACCTGATGACCAATTAGTTAATAACTCCTTTAACTTCATGTGTTACAGATGATGACGATGATGCAGACCACACAGTGTCCATACTGCTGGATGAGGAGGAGTCCACCCTCGAGTTCATTGACTTCACTAAACAGGAGGTAAGCTATGTGACCTATATCCATCACTGCAAACACATAGCCCTACACAGAGGCCTACACATTGCTAGGAAATGATTTCTGCATTTGGAACTAAAATTGAACTTTCATGTTTGAAACAAAGTTGTGCTTTTCTCATGACATCCCATCAACCATTTTATATTTGAGTGTGATGTGTGTTACTCATGTATGATCCAATCATATTAGTTTGATCAGTTGTCCCTATAATTTAATTCAATATAATTTACACAATCAGCCTAGAGCTCAGAAAGAAGATCCTGTTTCTAGGTAAACTGTGCCACAGTCTGTTGAATGGTTCAGGTTGATGTGGCTATCCTGAAGCAAGAAGTTGTGGACGGGAAGTAGGAGTGTTAACAGCAGGACTGGGGACTGGTTTGCCAATTTAGATCCCGTGTCACGGAAGAAACCAGCAATACTCGCTGGTTGAATTAACCCCTTATGGGTTGCAGGATGCATCAAGGTCTCCTTTTAGTTGTCAATCTGAATAACTCATCAGTACTACATTGGTTTTTCATGTCAAGCGTATGGGAGCAATACCAAGCTATATTGTTAGTGTAAAGCCTGGCTCTAGGTGCAGCTGCATTCATACATGATGTTGACATACTCCATATGAGTTAAAGCACAATACAGTCCTTAAGGATTAGGGATAAATAGAGTAAATTTTCTTACTGTATCTTAATATTACAGCTGTCTGGGGCCTTAGCTGAGGGGGACTGCTACATTGTATGTGTCTTTACAGCTATCTGGTGCCTTAGCGGAGGGGGACTGCTACATTGTGGTCTACTCTGTAGAGTGGAGACATTCATTTGAGGTGGCCGTCACCCAACTGAGGGATGTACGTGAGAACATAGACCGTCCCGTGGCCATCATCTTAGTCGCAAACAAGGCAGATCTGGTACGGAGCAGAGTCGTGGGAGAACAAGGTAAGGAGTAGATCTGGTGTAGAACCAAATTAAGGCTAGATCTTTTGAGTTTTAAACCAAAGTAAAACCGTGCTTGAATGTTAACTGCTTATTGACAGGTATCTGTTATCTGATGTATTTGAATATATCTAAATAAACTCAAAACAATAAAAAAGTTCTAAGGGGAAAGTGATCCATCCAGAAGCCAGGCTACCATCAATCATCAGAGCATTATCCTGGGACCATAAAGTTATGGACAGGTATTCCAACTAAAGTCATGCCCACCCAGCCTTTGCACTGCATAGTTGGTTCCCAGCAATTAAGGATTAAGTGACTAACTAGATCTATGATATATGTCCTTACAGAGGGTAGATCAGCAGCCAAGAAGTATGACTGTAAGTACATTGAGGTATCGGCCGCCATAGACCACCGTGTGGACGACCTACTGGTCGGCATCCTGAAGCAGATCCGACTTACCAAGAAGAAGGCGGACAAGCTGACGAGAGCACGCGGACACCGGCGGGTCATGCACCGACCAGAGGAGGCCTGTTGTCACATACTGCGGGCTCAGCAGAACATGCTCTCTAAGCTGTTCAGAGGGCAGGTCACTGCATCCAAGTCCTGTGAGAACCTTTATGAACTGTGACCCTGATTGTTGAATGATCAAGAAAGTTGTCTTAACCTGATAGCACTTAATGTCTGCTTGATATGGAAATGATTATATTTGAGCTTTGTCTTATTTCAATTCAATGGAGACAAGCTTTATATGTGGCTTACCTTGCCCATTGAGGCTCATTATTCACAGTATTTCTCAGAAGATTAACAATTTTAATTGCGGCACCAACCAATGCAGGGGATCAACTTGATCAGTGGCATGAGTGATATGTTATACATCTTTGGATATCTGAAATCACTAGGTAATATACATACGTCTGATATATAAGATAACAGAACTGATATAATATATAAGAAACAAACCATGCATACACCCTCTAAATGTCCTTTGTAAATGTAGCAGGAAATTGTCTAAAAATGTATGATAACTTTAGCTGACCAAGACGAGTGCTAACTACATTGCTGATTTCTACTATTGTCTCTTTGTTTTCCCATTTAGTGAGTCAAGCTTCAACAGGTATGCTCTTCTACTCAAAGCTTTATCACAAGATGCTTCATACTTTCTTAATGTATGACGACCATCAGTGAATTGTTTGGAAGAAGTTGTGTTGAAGTCAGTGTAGTGAGATGGTATTTCAGTATCCAGTTCTTTTTAACAATGATTCATACTTTCCTACTGCCTGTTCATATCATATTCACTTATTGGACATAAGACAGGTATGCATGGAGTAGAACCATGCCTTTCCATAATGTACAATACCAAAAACGATTATCTCATTACAAGAAAATAAGATAAATATACTCGCCTGGACAAATGACTAGTTTTAAGAAAATAACAATTTTACTCCAAATTGTTAGTGGGAGTGACTAATTGTTTTACAGGTTGTGGAGACTCATCAGACTTAGAAAGTAGCTTTATATTGACCTTTGTTGACAGTTTAAATCCACCGAACAAAACCCTCACGTTAAAAAAAATAAGATTGTGTTCTAGTTCAACTCATTATACTCAGTTTAAAATTGTGTACATGTAAAGTGCCTAACAATGTATACCTTTGCCTTGCATCCTATCTGAAACTGAGTTTATTTAAGCTAGATCCGACTAAGTATTACCTTAAGTGGCATTGTATTGCTAACATTGTCTGCAGTACCCTGTAAAACACTTATTATTTTGACTGTTGTATGCATGACTGTGAAAGCTGTGTAAGAGAAATATGTGATTATGTATTTGGAGAATGATATTGTGACATTTCTCACAGGTGAACTTTCAAATGGCTACCACAAACGGTATATCCATATATTTATAATGTATAGACACTGTGTGTTTTGTCATTTAAGCTGAAGATTTTGATATTGTTATTGCCAAATAGTCTTTGAATGTAATAAAACCTGATCTGACTGCCTGTTTGAGGGGTGACAAACGTGTTCAATCAAAACAATCAACATGTTCAATCAAAACATTACAGATTAGTAATTGCGATGTTGTTAATATAAACAAAGTATACACATGTAACTGGCCACTACACGACTGTGAGATATCTATTCATGAATATAACCACAACAGGAAATTAAAGTATCAATGGTACTACCATACTTGACTCATGTCCATCTCCCCCTGTCATAGATTCATAAATAATAAATGTAGTCAAAAACAGGTGTTTAAGGTGACCAATCTACATGGTGTTTTAAAGCTTTATGAACTGATAGGAAAAATAAAAGATAGGTGGAATTATCTAGTAATCAATTAAACTATTGGTAATTTCCCACATAATTATCATCTAATTAATCCATTCAGTCAAAGCAAAATTGAAATTGTTCTACCCTTCATGCTCTTGTGATGAAAGCAAGCCCTTCATTCAGAGTAATTGGTTAATTGATGCAGAGGTTATTTAGGTGTTTTTTAGGCCATTTGCCCAGCTTTCTTATATGAATCTTCTTTACATAGATATCAATTATCTGTACAAATGCAGGTCCATTGTAAGATGATATTATTAAAGTATAATTAGATTTGACCAATCAATATTGCATGCCCAACCTTGCATATATATGCCAATGTTATCCATTTGTCCACTATCAAAGAGAGTTGACCATTCACAACAGGTTATGAAGTATTTATAACGTGTCCATTTTCCTTACTTGGGGACAACGAAATATTTCTGCCATAGTTTCAGCAGAAAAAAGCACCTTGTGTAAGGAGATGTTGTTTATACGGGCATTGAATAAAATGATATTATAAAGACTGCTGCATCATTCTAAATGTCTTGCGTTTTATTCTTACTAATACGTTATCTTGATGACTCTGTGCCTGCCTCCATTGCATAATGGAGTCAGTTAATCACAAGCCTATTCTACAATAATAATGTAGTACATGTGTATTGCATAACCTCTGGTACTTGTATCCTGTCCCCATCTCAATGCAGGGAATACAATATGTCATGTGCATTTAGGTGAAGTGAGTGTTGTATGACCTCAATTGGACTTGATGAAGCTCCAGATCAAGGCTGTAACAACACTGTCTAACTTCTTCTCCCGAGTACAGGGAGGTTGACTTGAGTGAGGGACTGCAGATGTAATGGGCTGCCTCAATAGACAGTGGCATTATAAATGTAGGAACCACCCACTCAGCCATCAGTCCTGACTACAGTTTAGGGCTTTAGTCAACCCCTATATTGCAGCAATACCGTTCACCATTGTGTCCCCAAAGTACAATGAGGTCAATCCGTGGTAGTTCATGGATATTAGATGGGTTGCCTCAATAAACAGCGGCAGGATGTGGAAACCACCTATACAGTAATAAGGCCTGTCTACACTGACATGCTCTTGTTCCCCTGCCAGGGGCTTGCACCACTTCATGTATTTTCGATTAAATTTGAAGTTGACACTCACTTTTTCCATGAATCTATTTCAATTTGTTTCTAGCATCTACTCCCAATGGTTATTGATGTTTGCTCCAAACAAATGTTGACCCGCTGTCTGGTAGTGCAATTCAAAGTTCATGGATATTTAATGGATGGCCTCAATAAACAGTGGAAACCACCCATGTGATCATTCATCTTCTCTAATTGCCAGGTTACTTTTACCATGGCACCATTATGTTAGAGACCTCCTAAATAATGAGGCAGATGAACAGAATATGATTTGTTAGGCTGTTATCAGTCAAAGTCATTGTTTTTTGCCTTGTTTACATTTCCCGACAATGTATTGGTTCATGGCTGCATGACCGGGCAGTTGCACTCTTGATATCAATGCTTGTCATTTCCTAATGGCAACTGAGGTAATTGAAATGTAGTTCCCGTTTGACCACTCATCAGAGTTTTAACTTCAAAGTGGCCCTAGGAAACTTATTTTTAATCAGCTTCTGTGAGAGTTTTATTTGGAAATATTTGTCAGATGTCCCTTTCCCATGTTATTTACTGCAGCTACCATTGTAACTTTAGAACACTACACAGAGCTGCTGTCCACTATTATTGGTAAGACCAGGGATTGTCAACACACATCAATACTTCTTACAAAAAGATGATACTCTTGGGCTGAATTGCTGGACAACATAAAAAAGCTGCATGTTTTCAAACAGGTCGGTCCTCATTTAATCAAGGAGGATAGGAGGTTAGTTTGACTGATGAATTCCTGGGATCGGAATCTCTAGTGGGGGTATCACTCTGCAATAAGATTCTTGCTTTAGACTCAAATGTAGCTGCAAAGGTGAACATAATGCATTGGGGCTGACCATGGCTGTATCCATACAGTGAGTGAATCCACAGGTTTCAGCATCTCTCATTACAATATGGCACAAATTCACTGCAGGATGTGACTTCAAACAACATTTCCACCAATGGATAAACTTGTCATGCTTGCATATGTCACCATTAAAGATCATAGAGAAGTATAGTTGAAAGTTGTTATCTTTGTCATATTTGGACACTGAGTTATGTCAAGGATATGTGCCCCAAAACATGAAAATATTATAACTACATGTCAGGCTAGCAAATTTAATAGAGACCTGCCGCAGTGTCCTTGGCATACCCAGGTTCAACAGGCAACAAGCGCTCTCATCCGACACTGTGTACGGTATGGAGGCGGAAGATGGGGGGAGGGGGTAGGACAAGCAGCACTGCCTGTAACAAGGCTGGCCTCCTCGAGTCAGTCCAAGGGCTGAGGGACAGTATTAACAATGGCTTAGTCTATTGTACCGGATTGGTGTGAAAAGACTGTATAAGGTTTAGAAATTAATATATGGCATAAGAGATGTAAAATGAGGGGATCCCTCGAGTCTACATCGTAAGTGGTGTATGATATACCATTCTGATAGACATTTATCATATGATAGTTAATTAGTGTTTGTACTGTAATGATATGTGGACAGGGCCTTTTTTCTGAGGGATCCATTGGGGTACATTCAATCCTACAGCATATTTATCATTGAGCACATAAATTGCTAATTGGTGTTAAAATGTTCCCTACAATATAGGGGATCTAGTATAAAAAAGATACTTGCATACGTTTTTTTGGAATGGGTACTATTCTATTTAATCACTAAAAAAGAGCAATCTTTGGGTAGTTTTGGCCCTCTAGCTCCCTTGATTAGTGGCTGACATAGATAAACCCAGGTTCCCCTTGTAGCTCTAACCACGCCCAACCATACTAGACCAAAGAAATAATTATATATGAGATATTAAACGATTCATTCAGTGGAGAAGAAAAAATGTTCAAATCCTGATGATCCATGACATTTGGTCATATCTTCTCAGCAAAGATGGAGGGATGGGTCAAAAGAGGGTTAGGGGGGTGGTAAAGTCAAGCATGGACAAGGAAGTGCTCAGGTGCTGGGGTTTAATAGGCCCCTTGCATTGTACAACATCTCCCAACACCCTCCTCGCACCCCTCAAAGTCAGTATTAAAGAAGTCAGTACTGTACATCTACAGCAAAGGTTGCTGGCAACTTTTGGTCCGGTAGGTTTTGCTGTAGGTAGAATACCGTATGTCTGGAGCGGAGGCTGCAAGAGCGTCTTATAATAGCATGCAGGTCAGTATGTATGGAAGCCGACAAGGGCCACACCTATACAAATATATATATCACTTCAAACTGTCCATTTGAGAAAAAAGTTGCTGTCAACATTGTTTTTTCAGCTGTCAAACTGTCAAGTTGAAAAAAAAGTTGCTGTCAACATTGATTTTTCAGCTGTCAAACTGTCAAGTTGAAAAAAAAAGTTGCTGTCAACATTGACTTTTTCTCCTGTCAAACTGTCAAGTTGGATTTTTCACCTGTCAAACTGTCAACTTATGCAAACCAGTTTGTGACAGGTATCTTTTACCATTAGCAATACAGAGTGAGGTAACTGATTGTGCAGGGAGTGTGTACAGGGGGGGGGGGGTACAGAGACTGAGTAAATACTCAATCCCTAACTCATTCCTTTGATGGGTTCCTCAAATCCTAAACCACTCCTTAAATCCCTTACTCCTTAAATGCCTTACACACTCCCTAACTCTCTCTCTCAATCTCTAACTCTATCCCTAACTAGCTTCCTAAATCACTCCCTCACATGCTCCCCCACTCCCTCACTCCCTCACCCTCACCCTCCCTCACTACTCTACCCTCTTACTCACTCACTCACTTACTCACTCCCTTACTCACTCACGCACATGCTCCCTTCCTCTCTCCCTCCCTCCCTCCCTCCATCGCTCCTTCCCTCCCCTACCCATCACCCTGCCCACTAGTGCTAGTCCCTGCCCAACCCTGCCCATCCCCTACTTGTCACCCTGCCCACTAGTGCTAGTCCTTGCCCGTCCCCTGCTCTGCCCCGCCCCTGCCTTGCCCCTGCCCCTGCCCTGCCCCTGCCCTGCCCTGCCCTGCCCCTGCCCTGCCCTGCCCCTGCCCTGCCCCTGCCCCTGCCCCTGCCCTGTCCCTGCCATGCCCTGTCAGTCCCTACCAATGCCCTGTCTATCCCTGGCTTTACCAAAGGTAATTGACAGACAGACAGGGGATAACTAGCATTGACATCAAGTTCAATACAGAAGTTGACAGACTGACAGCACTTTTTCACTGTTGACAGCAATACAAACATGTTATCTGTATACTTTTGTATTACAGCCTATATATAAGATCACTACGATACATAGTGCATATGTATGGCCCTCGTCGGCTTCCATAAGTATGGGATTAACATCAGCAGCATTAAACCTATATTTTTCTAATTTATACTTATATTATCAAATCAAATGGTTATTATAGAGATGCCAAAGAGAAACCTGTACTACAAGGACATGCAAATTTATTGAACATCACGTAAATGAATAAAATCTGCTTTAAACGAAAAAAAAGAAAAGAAAATTTCTATCTTCTGTTACATTATCAGCACACTTCACATCCTACTACGTGTTATGTTTTTACAACGTGTACAATACATAAAGCTCTCTGGTGGATACAAAAACTAGCTTTAGCATTATTTCTATACATCTTCTGATCACCTTTTCAGTAATTTCAGTCAATACCATAGAGAATACAGTGCCACCTCTAAGGCCATGTCTTTTACTCTCATGGAAAGTATCCCTTTGCTCCTACCAGGCTCTTATATTGTTTCTTTCCTTATTCCATAATCTGACAGTGTCTGAAGCCAGATGATATCGCAAACTCGGTGATGTACATTATGTCGGCCCCATCACACATTTCGGTATGTTGTCATATTAACCACATATATCAGTATGTTGTCATATTAGCTTCATGTATCAGTATGTTGTCTTATCAAGGCATGTGGTTAAATCGATACTCAAACGTACCTACGTCACACGGGGAAGCCATATCAGGTCACTTCCGGTATTTTGGGGCTGTATCAGGGGGTTAGTTGAGGGTGGTGGCTTCCGTTTCCGGCCGATCACAGAGTGTATGAATATGTGGAAGCCACTCGTAGGGACGCAAAACTAGTTCCGGTTGGCTTCTCGTCGTCTGCTATAGCGAAAATGGAGCCGTTTGCTTGGTCCAACATCACCCCAAGGGAAAAAGAAAGGCTTCCACAAGCCGTAGCGTGCCAGGTTTTTTTTAATTTCGAAAAGTGGGCCCTTAAGGAGCTGGTAGAAGAGGCATTGAATGAATGTGCTGAGGAGACAACAGGTGAATTCGGACTTTTAAACGATCTCTTTGAGTTTGATTTGACAGAGGAGCCGGAGGTTAAGCCTACTCCTCCAGCAGACGACGTGGAGGAAAATGAGTTTATACCACCGTCCAGAGACGACCTGGAGGAACATGACGAGCATATAATTCCTCCCCCAACCCAGGAGGATATTGACAGAGAAGAGTTAGCCCATAGGACGTATGTAGAGGAGCGCCGGAACAAAAACACAGTCCGAAAGACAGCGTCGGTAAGTCGAAAATGAAGCCATTGTTGATGTTTTGAGTGAACGCGTGTCGGCGAGCCTCGCCTTGGGAGAATTTAAGTTGGGAGAATTTACTTTGATAGCGCAGTTGTTTTAATCGATATCTAACTAATTATAACCCCTAATTTTTTTATTTTTAGGTCATGAGGAAGGTACACACATTCTTCAAGGTGGAATTAAACGAAAATCGAGATGTGCTTGACATACCACCCCGTAGGCTATGTTCCCTGATGTGCTCGTTCATCCTCGGCGTGCGGAAACCTCTCCCGAAAGGAGTGACCATCGACAAGGCAACAGATCAACAAAAGTATCACCAACCAGACACCCTCACGGGTTATTACACCAGTACTGCAAGGTACAAATATGATGAATAAATAGATTGAAGCCTTCTACAAAGCATACGTGAAAACCAGAATCAAATCCCACCCCTAAGTATTTTAATTTTCGATTCTTGGAAATGTCACTGAAAACTGCCAAAATGGCGACGAGCTAGACCAAATTATCAAAGTCCCCGATTCAAACCCTGTTTACAAAATAACTACTGAATATAATGCAATGGCACCCCGAAATCCTGTATCTCTACATAGTTGACCTAGTCCCCGCAAAAGGAATTTTTCAAATATCGTCTCTAAGTATCGAAATAATTAAAAAAGCAAACTGAAGAATATTGGTGGAAACTCCGCTGGCATTTTTAAAGGCAGCGCGCTTGCGGTGAATATGAACCATATTCTTCAGTTTGCTTTTTTAATTATTTCCATACTTAGAGACGATATTTGAGCAAATCCTTTTGCGGGCATGACGACAATTATCCATAGATACAGGATTTCGGGGTGCCATTGCATTATATTCAGTAGTTATTTAGGAAAATGAACTTTTATGGCGAGGTTTCCACTCAGTGAGACGCTACCCGGTAGTGCTTTAACATAGCGAGTCTATGGGCGCCGAGTGACAGTGGCCCGAGCCAAACTGAAAATAAGCTCTAAAATTGCACAGAAGGGGGGGGGGGAGCCCCAAAATAATTTTTTCTCAACTCCCCAGTATTAGGCCTTTCTAGTCATGTGATTCATTAAGAAATCCATCATGTAGAAGTCACTAAACCGAATAGCGGCACGACCCTCAAACATGAATGCTACTAGAATGACTTGAAAAATTGCTCAACGACAAAAAATTGTTTGGGGGGGTTAGAGCAATTTTTCAGATCTGCCCTTGATATATATTAAAGGTGACATGTTTAATATCCCAGATTTCGATATCCCATTGAATAATAATAATTCTAAGACCCCCCAAGCCCCCCCTGAGTTAGGGTCACTTCAGCTTCTAAACCCTGTTGAAATCCTATATACGGCCTCGTCGCTGCTCAACTTGCGTTTGCTTTTTTCAATTTTTGGATATTTTGAGGCCCCTAAAATGTCTGAGCCTCAGTTAGAGTAAAGTCGACATGCTGAAGTACCACCTATTTTTTTCCTGACCCTAAAAGACCCATTTTTGACCCAAATACAGCACTTTGAAATCTAATCCCCCCTCAGTATGACCCAGCTCCCACACCCGTGCCGACTGGAACCTCGCTACCTTGTCATAGTATTTGCACAAATGAACCATTTTTGGCCTGTTTCCTATATATTCACATATTTTGAGCTTGATATCAATGTGTGGGTATGTGATATTGAGGCTAAACCTGAAATATAACGTTATGACAGTGGCAGGGCTTGTATGGTTAGATTCAAAGCAACCTTGGCTACTCACGGTTTGACGCCCTGGTCTCTCCTGTATGACTGCAGTACCATCCGTGGAATGTCACACTTGATCCAGACCTATTATGAATTCTCCTCTTGGAGGTCTAATCACACAATTAATTCCTAATTTCCTTTATATTTTGCAGATATTGCCGTGATAACAACTATCCGGTCAATATGATGACTGACTCGAACTTTGATCTCCTTCGACAAGTCATCGAGACAAGGCGATGTGAATTGAAAGACCTGGGCTTCGGGGACAAACCCAATATGGCCGTACCACTCACAGATGAGGATGTGGAAATATGCTGGCAAACGGGTGCGTTTGGGAGTCAGGACCCTCGAACCATTCAGAACACTGTGTACTTCTTCTTCGCTAATGGCTTCGGGTGGCGGGGTCGCCAAGAGCAAACAGCCGTGTTATGGAAGCACCTTTATATGGTGGATGAGGGCACACCTAATGAGCACCTTCACTTCGTGGAAACCTTGTCGAAGACCCGGAAGGGCAAAGGTGCCCCCCGTATGTACAACCCCAATATGTGGCTACTTGACGATGAGGAGAGGTGCCCCGTACGGATGTACAAAAGGATCCGGGACAAGAGAAGCCCTGCCCAGAAGCAACCGGAGGTCCACTTCTTCCTGACTCCGATATGGAAGGCCACATGGGAGATGGAGTATCCCTGGAAGCACGGTGATAAGAATGAGATGAGCGACGACTCTATCGGCAAGATAATGAAGGAAGTGAAGAAGAAGGCGGGCCTCACTGGGGCCATTAAGGGCCACACACCGCGTAAGACCTACATGACCAACCTTCTTCATGCGGGTGTACCTTCGCACCTTCTTATCCAGTACTCCGGGCACCGAAATGTTAACTCGATTCAGGCGTACTCCACAGCCTCCGTTCCCCAGCAGAAAGAAATGTATCATATCGCCGTGGGCCGGAAGAGAACCTACGATGCGATCACTCCGGGAAGCTCCCTCCTGAAGAAGCGAGTATCGGAGGCCCCGGTGGAGACCGACGAAGCTGCAGTGGAGGCCGAGGAAGCTTCCTCCGCCTCGCTTCCAGAGCCTTCTGTGGTGGACTCCGTATCAGGCCCGGTTGTGGCCCCCGTTTCGGCTCCTGTCTTCGTGGCCCCCGTATCGGCTCCTATCGTGGCCCCTGCGGCTGCAGTCGTGATCCCCGGATCGGCTCCTGTCTTGGATGGTGCAATTGGGCCGGTCATAGGACCTAGATCGGTGCAGGTGCGCACCAGGGGGATGCCGCCGGTCCAGGATTTGGTGGCGGGTATGTTCTCCGGAGCCACAATAACCGGTAACGGGGCAGTCCACGTTCACATTCATTATGGAAACGTAGACACCCGTTCGCAGACCCAAGTGAACGTGTCTCCTTCAAATTCGCAATAATTGGACGATCAGGCCTCCTAGTAAGCGGAATCCCTTAATCCCTCAGATGAATGCTGACTTTAACGTCAGTCCTATGAAGTATGGGACGGCGTCAGACGGTGGTATGTTTGACACCACCAAGTTGACTTTTGTGTTTTCATTCCAGCCATATTAAGCTTGATACGTTATAACATGTGTAGTTTTGACTCTCATGCCATGGTAAATACCTTTAAAATCGAGATGTTGGGTTGATCCACATGTAATCCTTACTATATTTAGTACATTTGATGTTATTCTGGGCTTGCGAAGCTATGAATTTGTGAGGCCGCGTGACAAATTGTCAATCTCCGAGCGTATATTTGAAGTTTTAGATGTACGTTGCTTACACCAGAATGTGGTAGGAGAGTTTTTAGCGCCCCAATAAAATGATGTTTTTGTTACATTTGAGCCTCTGTCGCCTTTTTTTCCATAGATTTCATTAAAATGTAGCAGTTTATTGTCGATTTTATACAATAAAAAGAAAAAATCGAGTCGAGACGAAAAATAACCGGATGCTGCAATCAGCTGATCGGTGACCTACATTAAGATCGAGACGATGACAATTTTTTTTCATTGGCTCCGTTTGGGGGTTAAAATACATTATTTTAGCTTGAAACAAAGCCTAAGCACTACAAAAGATCCTATATTTTGACGCCTGATAGCTGAATTAGGCCTTAACCCCCCAGAAAATTTGGTTGAGCCTTCTTAACTTGAAAGTTCGGCGTAAAAAATGTATCGTAGAATTTTCCCATAGAGAAACAGTGGCGCCGAAATCTCGACTGGTGTCAGAAAAGAGGGGCGGTACGATCGGTCTTCAAGCATATTCTTGGCAAGGTTATACTACAAAGCCTCTGTTCGGAGAGTGAGGCTCCGCGTCCTTTCATCGTAAATCAGATATTATTTATTTGACAATTATGTTTCAATCGTCTTTCATTTGTAATAAATAACAAGTTTTAATCGCATAGTAGGCCTAATTTGTACAAATTAGGGCGATATAGACGATATTTGGGGGGACTTTTTTTTTTTTTTGCGTACTCGCAAAACCGGAAGTGACAGTGGCGAAAACCAAGATGGCGGACTCTGGAGGCGAAGGAGACGAAATGACACAGTAAAATCGTTATTTTTCCTTATTTAATCCACATTTCTTGATAAATACAAGAATGAGGTTGTTTGGCCGACTTGTCTTGTATCAGGGATCAACATTTCACATCAGCCATCAACGCTTATAAAGCGTTTCAGGCTGATATGAAATGTTTCACCCTGATACAAGCCAAGTCGGCCAAACAACCTCGTTCTTGTGTACATATTAACTACATGTATCAGTATGTTGTCATATTACATTTAATACGTTGCATAAAGCTTAAGTTGGGCTGGGCATTTTTTCATTGTGGAGGCAAAGGTTTAAAGAACAATGGATCCAATGATAAGGTTAGAATGATCCATGGGGAAAAAATCTATTAAGACACAAAATTCCTGAAAAAGTATATGTCAAAACATTTCAATATTCGTTATAAAGATGATTAGGTTAGTTAGTTCAATTTTTTTAATGTTAATATGTGTATTTCTTTTTTTTATCTTTCTAGATCCATGATGTTATTCTAAGACCGACACAAGAGAAAGAATGAGATGTAATGAATACTAAACATTTGAAAACTGGCATAGAGAGCTATATTCCCTTTTCAAATTCAAATTCAATTTAACAAAGGCTCATTGCATCTGTTGTACTGAGAGCTGTTCCATTTTTTTACACTAAAAATAAAACCCTAGGTAGTTGCCTGTGACAATACTACACCTGTCTCGACCTTATCCTTGATGAGTTCATTATAGATCATGACAGTTAATTAACTGTGTTAACTAATTAATTAGGCTCTCACTAAGAGCTGCTAATCACACATGCCATAATTAGGTTTAACCCGGTCTAAGCCAGACCTTATCTAATCCTTGGGGAGGTAATTACTTTTGCACTGGTCATAGTGTGGGCAAATTCTTGTCAGATTTATCTCATCTTGATACTGAATAAATGATGGTCACATCCACATATTTACTCTTCAATACTAAGCATATATCATGATGGAAAAGGGGAAAGCACATACAAGACATATGCTGAAGATCATAGAACAAGCACAAGACATGATAGAATCATGCATGCTACTAGCACACAGAACTTCCATGATAACTAGAGGGATTGTTTATCTATATCTATATCTATATCTATATATCTATATCTATATCTATATATATATATATAGATCTATATATATGTATAAAGACAGAGAGAGACAGAGGCAGAGACAGAGATGCAGATATAGATAGTTAAAGGGCCACTGTTGTTTATTTAGATAATGTGACCTTGGACTTTTAATTTAGAGGCATGCAAAGAGTGTAAGATTTACCTATCAATACAATTAGATTTATTTCCCCATCACTGGCACTCATCCATCTGTGTAAAACATAGCTCAAATTGATGACTGATCTTTGCAGTTTGATGCTTTGGCTGTTAACACTGACTTCATAATAATTTCATCTATGTTTAGGTTGGAATCGAGTTAGTCTTAATCATAGTTTCCATGCAAACAGTCACTTTAGACCATTGTCAGCTTTGTTCCTGGCGATATATTCACAACATCATAACTTCAGTCATCATCACCGTCACTAATCTATCTATATATCATATTATTATAATGGACGGATGGGCTTTGGATGACCTCCAACCATTCAAAACCAGCCTCGAGATGCGCCGGATAACTGACAGTAGGTGTACATGAAATATTGATGTGTGGCAGCATCTACATCATCCTCATAGTCAGAACTGGAGAATTTGGTGAAACCTCCTGCTGGGAGGTTGTAACCTTCAGTTACAGGTGTTGGCTCATTAACTTCCAATACCATCACCACACAGCATTCAAACAACCCTTCATCATAATTTCCTCTATGGTTAGGTTGGAATCGAGTTAGTCTTAATCATAGTTTCCATGCAAACAGTCAGTTTAGACCGTTGTCAGCTTCATTCCTGGTGATATATTCTCTACATCATAACCGTCACTGATCCATCTATATATCACATACTTCAAATGGACAGATGGGCTTCAGATGACCGTCCACCATTCAAAACCAGCCTCTAGATGCACAGGATAACTGACAGTGGGTGTACATGAAATATTGATGTATGGCAGCATCTACATCATCTTTATAGTCAGAACTGGAGAATTTGGTGAAACCTCCGCTCGGAGGTTGTAATCCTCAATTACATGTGTTGGCTGATTAACTTCCGATACAATCACCTCACAGCATTCAAAGAACCCATTAAAATAACTATTTAGGAGCAGCTCACTCTCTTTTGACATCAACACTATCAGGCATCACAGGTTTACAATGCTCATTTATGATGGACCAACAACCCTGACCACCACAGGTCACTTAGTGTTGCTCCTCCAAGTGATGTACACCATCCTCATAATGACCCTGACCGTGTCATCGATAAAAATTCTCTCCCGCAGCTTCACCAAATCCTCCGTCATAACCTTTACTGCCTGCTCAGTTCAGGACCCACAGCAGGAGGCCCATCATGGAGGTGATCAGACTGACAGAGGACCCCGTGATTCCTGCCGCACCTGTAACATGTAGGAAACACATGATTAAAAATACAAATTAGGAGTTGCAGTTAACTAACTTAGGCCTACATGACACTATCAGCTGACTTCTATTACATCTAGAAGCTCATTAACCACCTTAAGCTCCACAAATGCTTAAAGGATGCCTTTTTTCAGCCACCGCTGGTCTATATAATATTGACAGAGGTCCACAACTTTTTTTTGTTCCCTCAGGTAAAGTAACTCTAAAGGAATAATCTGGATTTTTTTTTGATGACCATTGATCAACTATTGATTCAATATCCAGTAGTATATATGCAATAGCATTGAAACAAAAATTTAAAAATATTTGTTCCTATGTGATGATTAGGTAGGATAATTTAGTTCATTATAAATAAGATCAGTGAAACTTGTTAATACCTGATTGAGAAGTTATGTACTAAAGTCCTACTCACCCTCTTTGAAAGTCACATCCTTTGTTCCTGTTCCCTCAGTGTTTGTGGCGTTTATAATGTAGCGGCCATACATCTGTTTGTCTGTTACCTTGGTGATAGTCAGAGTTGTGAAGACACCCTCAAATCTTTCCTGATGTGGGCAGAAAGGCAAGGAGTAGAATCAATGAAATAGCTAATATATATAGTGCCTTTTAAAAGTCTTGGTTATTTTTGGATGTTCAGGCACTTCGCAGTAAGGAAGTGGTCATTTTTTAACAACAAGGGGGGGGGGGGTTAGGGGATTCGGGGGGACCTAAAATATTGCACCCCTTTTTTGCGAAAAAGCCTGTGCGCCACTATAGCTCAAAGGGGTCAGCTACGCTCAATTTTAACTTATCTGAGGAGGGGACCGAAAAAATGTCAACCCTTCCGGTGGTGGTGACCAAAATAATTTTGACCAGCTAGCATGAAAATCCACTGATCTCCCGCCCTGTTGTTAAAAAATGACCACTCCCTAACTGCTAAAGGTAGTGGCAGGACTGTCATTATTAAATTCATGAAGTATCATTGTTGATTCTACCTAACAACTTGTTGAGGTATTCCAGAGTACATTTCTCTTTAGCTGTAATGAGTATTAGAAGGTTAGGGCCAAATTTGGTTCCAGTACCATGTCATCTTAATGTTTAATAAACATATGACTCTGCCCTAGCTTGTTGATAAACATTTAAATATACTAAACAGCTTACAGAGTTGGTGACGGTGTAGTTGCTGTTATTTGAGAGCTCTGTGAGAGGAGCACCGTGTGGGTTGATCCATGTGACGTCAGCGGCAGGGTGCGCCTCTACCAGACACGTCAGGTTCACTCCTACAGCACCCACCTGGGCCTGCAGTGCAGCACCGTGACATGGCTTGTTGTCAGGTTTTGCTATTTGAGAACATTTTGAAAAAGTTATTTCTTTTCATTGGGATGCAAATCTATGAAAGAATCTCAGAACTGTGCTGGCTATATATATGGTATTCGCTCCACTCTGACTGTTGTTCTAAATGGGATCTTGGTAGTTATCTGAGAAAACTAACTGTGGGTAAATGTTCTAATAAAGATTACATATTCTGAGTAAGGGTGGAAATAACTATCAACGTTTTCATGGTTTATGAAAAAGTCTTTACTGCCAAAGGTTAAAACATGTGTTGCAGTAATGATAAATGTAATGAAGAATCCTTGTTAATTGTTTAGATATCACATTGTAAGCACAAAATGGATGAGATAAAAATAGGGAATATATATATATACAGACAATATCAAGATGATAGAGGTCAAAGCTCAAGATCAAACTTGGCAAGAAGCACCCATAACTTGATATCAAGTGCATATTTATATATAGCTTTAGTATTTTCCTTAAATTCCATAACATCTTCTTTACTATTGTCTTAAAACTAAATAGGCAAAGAATTTAGTTGACCCTCCCCAAAATAAACAATGCTTCCCCACCTCCATTGCCATTCCCGTACATAAGGATCACAATCAGTAAGATGCATCAATAACAACGTACGTAGAAGACAGCCAGTGCCGGTACTGGTGTGTGATGTTGACAGTGCCAGGCTGACCGTAGCGTCCCAGGGTAATGCTGACCTCAGGCTGCACGTTAGTTACATCCACCAGGCAGCCAATGCTGGGCCACCCGCCCCCTGTCAGACGGATACCTCCATCTGAAACATGTAAAGTACATGCCATGTGTGAGACAATGCTGGGCCGCCCGCCCCCCATCAGACCGATACCTCAATCTAAAGCATGTAAAGTACATGCCATGTGTGAAACAATGCTGGTTTTGTGTGATATCTACATTCTCAGTAAATTATCTGAAATGTTATAGGCACCTTTTATTGTAGGTGTTATATCATGCATATTCTAAACCTACATAGTTAAATAATGTATTGATACATTTCCTCCACTGTTGGATCTTAAACTATCAAAAGTCAAACTATACCTGGTATTTCTTCTCGTCGTGTGGTTTCATTGTAAACATCTGCAGTCCACCGGAGGTTCATGATGGGCCCTAAGCATGTAGGAGAAGGGAACATGTAAGCAGCCGATATGTTTGACATAGATGCATCACTCCAATTAGAACTCAAGAAGGAGACACATTAAAAATGTGTGTATTTCCCAGGAAAATATCAAGCTGTATATATACAAAATAGACATGGGAGATGCTCCAGAATAGTGAACCTTCCTAGTGACATGTTTCATTTCTGATGTGTATTTCCTTAGTTTAACTTGTGCAAATAACCAGAAATTCCACAAGTAGAATGAAGTTGTGCAGCTTCACTACAAGAAATGACCATGAATATGACATAAGAAAATTGCCAAAAAATGTTCCAGCAACATTCTAAAATTCTCAAGTTTTGATACCAGAATGGTACGAGTTGCGCTTGAGATTTTGTTTGCAGGGATACTTCAAGCAGTTATCTTCTGTTGTCCTCATGACCAGTAATTAAACTACTTCATTGAAAATGTATTGAGATGAAAAAAGTAGGGCCTTACAGATATGGACCAACTTCTAATCCATACAAAAACCATATAAGGGTCGGATCGAAAAAAGATGCTGATCTGGGTTTTGGGGGGTTTTCTGCTTTGCAAGAGCCACAGAATAAAAAATACATACACCAGTTAGGTCTTTGTTGGTTTTTCATAAGAGGGCAGACTCTAGGCTTTCGGAAAAAAATTAAAATTTTGCATATACGATGATTTTTGGCTGATTGAGCCTCCAAAGTTGAAAAAAGGCTAAAATCCATGATTTTTAGCTAATTATCCATGTTTTACAAGGCCCTCATGTCAACTGAGACATCAAAAACTATTACTAAACAGCATTTCCTAGTAGCTATATATGTTATGTGAACAAATCAGTTTGTTACACTTTCATATCCTGCGCACATTTTTCAACAGTGACCTTCAAGTGTAGCAACTACATGTTTTGGAGGCGTCTGTGACAGTAATAAAAGGGCCTATATCTTTATTAATAGTATTCACTAATTATCCTTACTACCAGCAATCTAGAGCCTCCCAATTGGTGTGCTCATGGCTAGAAAAAATTTGAGTCATGCCCACTTTTTCTCTCCCTTATGTGCAATATAGTGTATTGGAACTCGAGTTACTGTCACAGACGCCTCAACACATGTTACCCTCTCCAGCTTATATTTATGCTTTTATTTTAAATTCTTGTACCCTATAATACCTATTGGGTCTTGTTGATGGATCATCAACAGCATTTGCATTGATAAGTACCCCATATGTAATGCGTTTGCTGTATTTGTGTACGGGTGAGGCGTCTGTGACAGTAACTGAGGCGTCTGTGACAGTAATGAAAGGACAAGGAAAATTGGTCCTAGCCCATTAAATATGGGTCACTGGTGGTATATATCAACTGAAAAGAATAAAATAGATATTTCCCATCCCCTCTGTGTAGTTTTGTTACGATCCCATGTGATTAAGGTTATATTTCGGGCACTTCCAGAACAAAATTTTGGAAAACAGTCACAGACACTTTACACCTTATACTAGAGCATATATTCATGTTTTCATTCAAATCTTTTTGTATCTATTGCCCTTATATGGATATGTTGATGGATTGTCAACAGCTTTCTCATTGATAAATACCCTATGTACCTTGTGGATGCTGTATTTGTATACCAGTGAGGCGTCTGTGACAGTAATGGAGGCGTCTGTGACAGTAATGCATGTATATGCAAATTGGTTTTGGCCCGTGAAATATGGGTCCCTGGTGGTATACAATGACTTTAATGGGTAGAATAGATGTTCCTCTACTCTTGTGTATAGTTTTTTCTATGATCCAATGTGATTATACTTATAATGTTGGCACTTTGAGAACAAATTCTTAAAAATCTATGAAATTTCGTCAGGAGTTATAGTACCATCTACCAAAAGGCCATCCAAGCATAATATTCTATTATATATGTACCATCTGCACACCCCCCTTCATCATCTTAGGCTGCTACATTTACCCGGCTGTGCTTTATTCTGGCAATTTCATGTCATTTTATGCATTCATGAGTTTATGTCACAGATGCCTCAGAGAAAAATTGAAAGTCTGCTATACATGGACTACTTAATTGAATTGAATGCTGTAAGTTTACCACATGCTTAAAGGGGCATCTAATCTAATAATCTGAACCCATATAATACAAAAAAAACTTTTATTTTTCAAAGTTTATCTACATTTTAAGGCCATTTAATTTCCGTCACAGACGCCTCATTATTCTATAATTGAAGGAATTGACTAGTACTCCTGCACCCAGCCTCCCAATATTTTAATACAACATGCCCCTATCATATATCTATAGTATGAGTAAAGTGCTAAGGCCGTAGTAGAAATTTCATGTTTCAAGTGCTTAATGACGTATGAAATCTACATGAGGCATCTGTGACGTTAATGAATTCTTGTATAGGTCTCACACAGACAGCTGGTAATTACCTCTGAGGTCTGGTATAGTTATTATTATTGTTTTAAATGACTGTAAGAAGGTTTGCCTTTCAGATTAGAGATGGAGAAATGTCATTGTGATGTTGAATTTCTATTAACATGGCCCCACAGATTGTGTTGTGAAAACTGATGAAAATGTAACTTTTTAAATTTTCAAAGACTGAGTGCATAATTTAAGAGTGGTACATCTCAACGTATATTGGCATTAAATAGTTCAGTAACCTGTTTTGTATTTGTTTGTAAGTTTTTAACATGTTCTGAACACTTGTGATGATTCTATGATGATTCTAGGGAATTGCTATGAGTCTCGAGGCGTCTGTGACGTTAATAGAGTATTCAACACCACATTGCAATGACTGGTGTGGCCAGATGGTCCAATACCATTATCTAAGGATTGATATTTTGGGAACTAGACATATTAAAGATATTACACAGCTATTTTGATGGTAAACCGAGCAAGTTTGAGGAAACAAGGCTAAAGTTGGTAAAGTGGTATAGAATGGTTGGGATTTTTCTATTTTCTACATAATTAAAAGTGCCACAATTTTTTTTAATTTACCACTTACAGCTTTGAAACTTCCCAGGATTAATAGTCCCTAGTCAGCCAACTAGGAGCCAAAATTTGGAATACCTAGGTCACTTTAAAAGAGTTTCTTGCAGTGCACTATTCATTAACGTCACAGACGCCTCGGGATTAGGGTAGCATGTGGTCTACGGTGAATAAAAACTGCATTCTTGGGCCAAACAGAGTTCCCCAGCGGTTTCAGGGAGCCAAGATGCTACCCTTTCAGGAAAATAAAATTGTTAAGTGAAATTGTGAATTTTGTGTTTTGTCCTTATGTACCCCAAGATCAGCATCTTTTTTCGATCCGACCCATATATTGTAATATTATACATCATAGCCCTGGGAGAAAACTGGTCCCATGGACAATACATGTTGTCAGTGTCCACCACCATGAATTCTTGCATAGAAGCTGCAGCTAGTCTGCAAGTCAGATCACCAGTATGGTATATACAGGAGTCTGGGTACAGCCTATATGCAAGTTTTTGCTACTTAAGTACAATACTAAAGTCAATATAATCTGATCACCAGTGCAGCTTATAGTATTGGCCAAGGGGCCATTCAAATATTACGTAACAGCATAGGGGGGGAGGGGGGGTCATGAAGTTTGTTACAAAGTGTTACAGGGGGGAGGGGGGGGGGGGTCTAGCCAAGTGTTACATAACAATTCTCAAAAAATATATAGCTATACAAGAAAGAAATCTCTAATTTGGTTAAATGCACCACCATCTAACAGCCAGGTCTCAGCAACATTATGTTTCTCTCACGTCATCCCTGTAATATTGTTTACAAAATTTTGACCCTCCCCCCTACCTGCCCTGCCAAAAAAAGGTATTGATTTTGTAAAATGGACTAATGGTAATCTCCTGACCCCGATCCGATCTTGGAACACCGGACAGGGTAGAGGATGCACAACCTCAGGTCTCCCCTTTTTGCACTAAGGGAGGGGTCATTTTTTAACAATACGGGGGGGGGGTCGGTGGATTGTCGCGCGAGCGGGTCTGATTTTTTTGGTCCCCCCCACAAGAGGGGTCAACAATTCTTCAGTCTCTCCCTCCAGGCAGGTTGAAATTGAGCGCGGCTGACCCCTTTGAGCTATAGTAGCGCGCAGTCTTTCCGCTAAAAAGGGGTGTAATTTTTTTGGTCCCCCCTCAAGAGGGATCCAACATTTTTTGGTCCCCCCCATTCAAGGGGTCCAATTTTTTAGTTACAGGGGGGGGGGTGGTGGGTTTGGGGGGGGCGTAAAATTTGCTGCCCCCTATTGAGGAGGGGACGTAAAATTGTAAACCCCTTTTTAGCATAAAAGCCAGCGCGCTACTATAGTTCAAAGGGGGGGGGGCGAACATTTTTCGGCGTCTTCGGCGAGGGGGGCCACGAAACGTTCCTTGCGCTCTCAAGGGGGGGGGGGGGGCGCAATAAAATTTCGCCCCTCCGCGTGAAATCTCACCACCCCCCTCTGTAATTGATAAATGAACACTGCCTTACTGGGGGAGGTGGCGTAAAAATGTCAGACCTGTCCTGCGAGGGGGAGCATAAAAAAGTCTGACCCCCTTGAGGGGGGTGCATAAACATTATGCCCCATTTTAGCCAAAAAGCTCTAGGTTACTATAGTTCAAAGAAGGGGGGCAAAATGATGTGGGGGGGGGGGGGGTACAGGCCTCTGTTACGTAATTATGGAGGGTGGGTCTGGCATTTTGCTACAGTGTGTTACAAGGGGGGGAGGGGGGGTCAAAAAGTGGCCAAAATTGTGTTACGTAATATTTGAATGGCCCCCAAAAGCAAGGGGCAGGTTATACCCGAGTTATGCTTGTACGTTATAATTTAAGGTAGCTGCCATATTTGATGTCATACATTACCTGGAACAAACAGCTCTGTAGAGTCCTGCGTCATCCATGTCTGATTCCTTTCTACGTCAAACAAACGGCATCCGTAGAAGCCAGAGTCTGAGGGTAGGAGGTCTGTAGAGAAGGAAAAAACACAGTAAGATAGTAATAGTAGTTTAGAGGTCAGAATAAGTATAGAGATGTAGAAAAACAGGCAAAATAAAAAACTTATGTGGTTACCATGGCAACCGCATTATCATGACCACATCGAATCATCATTTAGTAGATAGCTATGTCATAGAACTTTAATTTAAGCTATTAAATGACCATATATGTTCAAATGCACTCCTTTCATTAAAGATTTCCCATATCTTTTTAAATCACTTATTTCTAAGGCGGTCATCTTGGAAAATGGCCGCCACACCCCATCCACCAGATACAAAAGTGCAAATGGCCAAAAAACTTGATATATATATCTTTGAAAAAAAAAGGCTCTCTGAAAATCCCTCTACAAGGGGGAGGGTTTTGGGCCCAAGGTCTACTAGGGTTATTGCATTCATTCAGCATTGATATATAACGCCAGGGCAGCATAACAGCATTGCCGAGCCCAGAGGCAGATTATCTATTTACATGATAACTGTATACCTTAATAAAAACACTTAATAAAATTTCACAAAAGAAGAGCTACCTTTAATGCTGAGTGTGTATTCACTTCCCACTTGCTGCACGCTGTACCTGTCCGTACTGTTCAGTGTCTCTTCATTCACCGTCGTGTTCTCTGAGATGATGTACAGTCCTACAGCAGTATACACTGAGTCGTATATCTTAACCTGCACCTTGTCTCTGTAGAACTGGGTGACGTAGCGCTGGTTGTTGAGTCGGCAGCTTTGTTGGTACACTCCCCCTGGCTGCTTCTCTTCTCTCTGTGCCACCACAGAGCCTACCGCAAGAGCTGAAAGTAATGTTTAAACTTAAAAGAGCCACATAATGCATTATTGCACTCCTGCTATAATAACTTGCCCATAATGTGGTTCACTTAGGGTAGATGGCTTTGCCCATATCTAGGTTATGGTCCTTTTGTCCATGGCTAAAAGTGGGAGCCCAGATGGGCCAGCCCAGGAAAGCTTTTTTTCCCATAAATACATTTTAAAACATTTGATTTCCCTCCAGAAATCACCACTTATCATACATTCTTACAGTTTGTGCTAGAGTGGAATAAATCTTGTCATGGGCACTTTGAGTCTGGGCTGACCCATCTGGGCTTCCCCTTATAGCTCTGGACAAAAAGGTCAAGTCAGCTTGCCCAAGTAAATACACATATGGGTCCAACTAAGCAATATTTGCTGGGCAGATACTATTCCAAGTCTTTTCTTTTTTACACATTGCAGGATGTATATCTAAAACTTACCTAAAAGCAGCAGCTGGGGTAGGTTCATCTGAGCCATGTTGTGTATCTAGAGCTCCCTGACTAGTTCAGCACCTGGCAGCAGGGTCCTTGTTATAGGAAATGTGACTGAGGGAACGCTGAGTGGGGGACAACAGGTAGCTGAGGTCTGTGGGTAAAAGCACAGGCTTAAACTGAGCAGGATGCTTATACCGTTAGTATTAATGCCTGTATATATAGCACTAGATGCAATAAAGATAAATCATCATCTCCCAACACTAGATGGCCCTACTGCACCATATCTTTGGCAATAAACATCTACAAACCGCCTAATTCACAGATGATGGACATGGTGGACATATGATGGACATAATGCACATGATGAACTCATGATGGACATATGATGGACAAACGATAGATACATGATGAACACATGATAGATACATGATGGACACATGACAGACAAAAGATAGATACCTGAAAAACATGTCATGATGGATTCATGATGGACATATGATAGACACATAATAGACATATATGATGGATACTGTGAATATGAAATTATGTATGTTAATATTAAGGAATGCTTCTCATCTTCTTATTTTCCAACTGAGGAGACTCTTAAAGCTGCATTTATTTGTAGAATGTTCTGTTCAGTATAATAAAACATTTAAATTGAAAATTGAATTGATATGATGCGCAATTGATGGACACATGATGGACATGGTGGGCACACAAAGGTCATGTGATGGGCATCATCTTTCACCACAGATGGTGCCACCTGTCTATGGCCAAAGACAGCAGACAGTAGAGCCATCAAGTGTTGAAAGATAATGATGGTCTAGCTTATAAATGGTACATATAGACAACTACTGCAACCCAGCTAACATAAGTAAATTGGGCCAATATACCGTTCCTACCACGGTATGCATGCTGCTCATTTTAGGCCTGTGGATAAAAAAGTATCTGAGGTATTGACAGTAACACGGTGACCTATGGGCCAGTTCCTTATCTACCAGCCCGGTGTGGTGGTAGTCCCTATCTTGTACCTTGTGGTAGAATCACTGACCCAAACACACACTCTTGATATATAACGCCCGGTGACAAAACTCCTGTCCCTCCCACCAACACACACCTACAGGACAATGGGATATGTCCATCACTACGGCTGATGGGAACTGTGCCTCATTCTCACCAAGGGTCTACATAAATGGGTCTTGAATGTAGCATTTGTGAGTAACTTGCAAGAATTATATCTTACTCAACTACTGTTTGAGTCTCAGAGTCCTTGCATTCTTATAATATCATACCTAAATGAATTCAGCCAAAGACCAATAATAACTGAAAGTTGTTTTATGCTTTTTTCCTAGTAGTCTGGTTGTTAAACAAAGGTTAAGAGTCTAACGCCAAATTCTTTGCTTTAAGCTTTTGTATGCATAGTCTATGTGACTTATATCAGGTGTATGCATTTGTAATAGTTTTCCTCTACCGGAATAACTATCAATAACATAACATGTATATATATCAATCGCGAATTGCCAAGACATTTTATGTACATTCATATATATCAATTACCAAATAGAATAGACATAATATACACATGTATTTCCCAAATTTGCTGACAGAGACATCATATAGCACAACAGTGGACCATCATGAGGTTGTGAATGAAGTATTGAGCATTGACCGAACAGCCTGGGTTCATGCTGATAGCAGTGTTGGTCTAGCAGCGACTGCACCAAATACACAATAGAGGTATCAACCGTCCAGCATTATCACTGCTAGGCTTCATCCCCCTTACATAACAGACAAACATCATGTATCAGATAACCAGACCACCAGACACAGGGATATAATATTGCATACACACATGCAAGTCCAGTGAGTAATAAACAGTACTTAAGCATAGTCCCATTCCGATACAAACAATACTACTGGTATCAACCGTCCAGCATTATCACTGCTAGGCTTCATTCCCCTTACGTAACAGACAAACATCATGTATCAGATAACCAGACCACCAGACACAGTGATATTTTATTACATAGAGGGGCAGTCAACTCTCAATTAACATCCATCCCTGATGTGCCACAACCCCATCATTGCCACAATATTTTGAAAGTACCAATCATTTTTCTATTTGTTTTGAAATAAGAAAAATTCATCTTTTGCGAGCACCTCAGCCTGCGACCACTAATATCCCAGACCCAAACTACACTTTTCTTCCTCTAATGCGACCACTGGTAAGGTATGTGGTGGGAATCCAATCCCTCCAACCACTGAACAGGTGTGTGAGGGGGCCTCTCCCCCTCTGACCCCCGACCACTGTACAGGTGTGTGAGGTCAGTCTTAAACTCACATACCAACACTGCTCTGTCCGCTATGCTGTGTATCCAACTGGTAGATAGATGCTGGCCAAGGCTGATGTGAGGTGGATTCTGCCCCTCTCACATCCGACCATTGGCATGGTCCTTTGATTGGGGCGGGGGGAGGGCTGGACCATACCTAAGCCTATTCCTTTTAGAGACTTTTGTCCATAATCGTGATTATATAATAGGTTTATTTATAGTGAAAAATATTATACAACAGGTGGTTTTACAGGCCTTCTGACAATTTTGAACTTGCCTAAATGCTCATATTGTATTTCTATACTAGTAAAATCTGTTTCTCCAGAATTATATTGCCGGCTCTATAGTTCTTTTTTAAATAGCCCCCCCCCCCCCCCTACTGAGACCACCCCGCTATTGCAATCGCGACCAATTTTAGATAGTCCCAAAGGGTGGTCGTAATAGAGAGAGTTGACTGTATTAACCTTCCAGCCTTATCCCTGCTACACTTATCATGTTCAGCCCCTTATATAACAGGCAGACATCAGGTTCCAGATAACACGACCACCAGACCTCATTTGGTAGGATGATAGCCCAATATGTCCCGAGTGTCATCTGTAAATATGGACTCCAAATTCTGAAAGGTTTACGAATGGCGCCTCGTTAAGTGAAGGAGGGTGGGCTCATCAAAAGCAGTTCTTAAGGCTGGTCCATTTTCAGACATTTCTCATATGAAAACTCTGTCAACTAGGAGACACACAGCTATTCCAACCAACTGCTGTATATATAGACATGGGACAAGATGTGCAGAATTGTGGATATCCATCAACTTGTAGGCGCATGAGGACCCCAAAGTCAGGAAGAAATGAGGCGTAAATAGAAAAAGTCAATCTTTGGAAGTGTCACCAAATGCACATTTTTGATTAAACCATACTGATATGTGTTAAAAGTAATAACTACATATACAGTTTTAATGTATTGAGCAAAAAATCACCGGAAAAGACAATCCAGGGGGTACTGGGGGTGCTTTACATTGCATCACTTATGAAAATGACTCAACTTTGGTGGCCATTCTATCTATGTGCAATTACTTTAAAGACCTTGGAATATTTTTTTCTGAACAGGCAGATCAATATGTTTCATGTGAATATAGTGCCTACATCCTTCCGGGCTTCCTTATTGGTGAAATAATTTCTTCAAAATAAGAAAATTTGCTCAACTGTTAAAAATACTCAACTTTGATGATCATTTTCTCTATGTAAAATAACTTCAAGTACCCTGCACTATTTTTTCCATAAACAAACACATCAGTTTCTTTTTTATGGATACAGTGCCTATGTCCTTCCACACTTCATTTTTGGTGAAACCATTTTTTCAAAATAAGAAAATTGGCTCAACCATCTAAACCACCAAACTTTGTTAGCAATTTTCCTTATGGGCAATGGCTGAAAACACTTTCAGATATTTTTTTCCTTTATAAACACACTATTGTTTTTCATGCCTATAGGGCAGATAACTGTTTTGTAATTTATAAGTGATGAAAGGATTTTCCAAAAAACAAAAATATGGTTTGACTGTTATAACCACTCAACTTTGGTAGCCATTTTGTCTATGTGCAATAATTTGAAACATCTTGCATAATTTTTTTCTTAAATCAACTTGTTATTATCCTGTAAGCCAATACACTGATTTAGTCCTTCCATACTTGTAATGCTTTTTTCTTGAACCAACAAGTTGTTGCCCTGTATGTTCATATATTAGCTAAGTCCTTCCATACTTTACCTTTCTAAAATATTTCTTTCCTTTAAATCTGTTTTGTTAAGATTGTAATATTGTTCCCTGGACAATTACATTGTTCCCCTTCAAATATTATCATGACAAAGTCATTTTGCATTTTCTCCTTGGCAAAATCAATATTCTAATATCAGAAAACAATACTTCTGCAATTTTGTTATGTATACCATTATCTATATAACAGATGATGCACTGTGAGTTCTAACCCCAAATTCTGAAGTCAATGGCTTAAGGTTTGCTTTGTAAATCTGTCACAAATGTCCCTGTGTGCCTTTTTGGTGATTTTGTATGTGCTTCCTGTGGTAGGTTTTTGGGTTTGAGTTGCACACAAAATGTCAACCTGTGGTATCACCTATACATTGTCTCTGGTAGGCCACTGATTGGCCCTTTTTACATCATAGTCCTGAATATCGGGTCTATGGTTTGAGACGACTCCTATCCACCAGTGTCCATCATGCACACATGCAACATGCTGACTAAGATTCAGTGTTTTATCATTTAGACCGAGCCATTTGAACCATGGTCCCTGTTTCATCAAGTTTATATAACCTGCACCATGCTAGAAGTAGGCATGGTTGCAGGAGTCTAATACTGCTTGTGGTCCACTCTCTGAGGGAGTGACCATTTCTAGCAGTGGGTGGTAGAAAGGGTTGAGGAAAGTCTACCCCTTAATCCAAGCTCCAAACATATATACATCCTATACAGGATACATGGCCACCAAAACAGACTAGCGTTAACAGATGAGCCTCTTTCTTTATGGTTTGAAAGAAAAAATTAATTTCAGCATTACAAGTATGGAAGGACTAAATCAGTGTATCGGCTTACAGGATAATAATGTAACGGGTTGACTATAAGTCTAACTGTTATCGTTGTATATCTATTGTATGTTGTATGATGTAAGACAACACGGTTCTATTGTGTTTAATAACTGTTTTATTCATCTAACTAGTGTCGTCGGTTCGTTACATACACCGACTCCTCTAGTCTGGTTATATACGGTAGTGTACCGGTACCACCTTCAGTTACCGTCTGTAGTTGTTGTATAATCGTTTTACATAACTAAACCTACCAGGTGGCGCTGCTAGTACGGTCACGTGTCTACGCAGCGCTGTATATAAGGTGGCTACTTTCCTATTGGAAGTCAGTCAGGTTTGGGACTGTCGTGACATGACCACCCTGTGCTCACGGGCTTAACTCTATGCTATAGGGTTGCCTACTGTATTATATATCTGTTACTGATCTTGTATAGCTGATGGTTATACCTGTACTATAATACACCAAGAGTTTCCTATAATAAAGTCGCCGTATATTACAGTCTAATTTACCTTGTCTGGTTTTTGTACTAAAGTGTTACATACGTAGTAAGAGACCAACTACATTGGTGCCGTGACCACTTGATCGAACCGACCATTGATAAGGTATTAAATAGGCTTATAGTATATGGATTACCTATACGAATTTGTCAGCTCGTTCAGCGGCAGGACTAAAACCCCTGCTGAGGAACGTGAGGAGGCCGTACAAAATGTACGGTTCTTCACGGGCAAAACGAATAGGGGGGAGAGCCGGGCAGCCTTGGAGGTGCCCGGTGACGACCTCTCCCAAGGAGCAATAGGTGATCCTATTGTGGAGGCTTTCACCGGAGGTGAGGACGGAGAGCAATCCCCAGTCCCGGGACCCTTTGACATCAGCCCCAGGAGATCGTTGGACTCCCTTTGCACGAATCTTTTCTGTCCTGAGGGTCAGAAAATACCGGGTAGAGAGGCTAAAACTCTCGGCCCTGCTCCCGTCGGTTCCACACCGACGGTAGCGGATCCTTCATTGGATCCAGACACTTCGGTTTTCACTGATGGTGCCACCCCTACACCCGTCGGTATGGGGAGTGGAGGGCTATCAAAGAAGACTGATGTGGCAGCAAAAGCTCCTGGGAAAGTGAACCTGCCAGCAGTAGATGAGCCATCCAGTTTACCGCTGGATGGGGACCTACTGGCTGACATGCGTATCACCACCAGGAAAACTGAGTTGCATGAGCTCGCGGAAGCCCGGAAGGAACTTGCTTCCATCAACCAAACTAGGAAGTTATTCCTAAAAGAGGTTGATGAGAAGAAAAGGTTCCTGCTGGAACTCCAAAACGAGATGGCTTCACATAAGGTGGAGGTTGACAAACTTTTGCACCAGAGGGTGTCTGGCGAATGTGAGGTTGCAAGCTTAAATACCTTGGAAAAGGATTTGAGCGCGCAGCTCCATTTAGCTAGGCAAGACCTCGCAAGCTTAAGGCAAGTCAATCAGGACCTGAAGACAAAGTCAGAGCAGGTACCACCACCTACCACGGTGGTACCTCCAGTCATACCCGTACCCAATGTGTACACGACAGTGACACCTTCAGGTGTCCCACCGCTAGTACACACCACGGTAACAGGTATGACACCTCAGATGGGGGCTAGCTATCTACAGACTCCAGTCTGTGGTGGCGCCTTTGGAGGCACGGCAACACCTCCAGGGTACACCCACCCATCTACTGGTTCAACGATGTTGAATCAACAGCAGACCTTGGTCTCGGTTCCAGTACCGAAGCCCAGAGCTAGACAGGGCTTAACTCCTGTCCAGCGGGCTAAGTACGACAGGAACCCGGCTATTGAGAAGCTGGGGACAGACATCGTCCCGCGGGACATCGATGAACTGGATGAACGGTATGCTCCTTTCAACTTTGGGGAGATCAAGCATCCAGATGCAGCCCGTCAAAAGGCCATCCATATTTCGCCTTTCACAGGGTCGCCACCCTGGAGAAAGTACAAAGTTCGGTTCAAGGCTATTGTGGAGAGCAATCGCTGGAACAACCAGCAAGCGCTGGTTGCTCTGAAGCAGGCACTCTGCAACGGGCCGGGTGAACCAGCCCTTTTGGCATTCGAGAGAGTGAAGATCAAGACATTGAGCTCACTTGAAGAAACGGCTGAATGGGCAATTGGGAAGATTGGTGAGCATGACCCAAGGACTCAGTTGCTCAAACGTGTCCTACGCAAGGACGAGCATCTGAGATCCTACGGATTTGCTCTACAAGAACTGATATCCGAGTGTTATCAGGGATGTAGACCTGACACCCCCACTGTCATCCACTGGCCTCCAGGTTTGTCAATGGAGTCAGGGACACCAATCTCCAGGCATATCTGCGGGAAAAATGGCAGCCGGACTTGTCTCTGGCTAACCTTTTTGACCATGCAGATGTGTATGACACCAAACAGGCTGTTTTTCCTAGTGGAGGAGTGTCGGCAGCTCCACCTGTAGACCCGAAAGGAGCTCAGGTGGTAGAGGCCGCCACGAAACCATCAAAGAAAAAACAGCCCGCCTCTGAGGAGGTGGCGGCAGTAATGCCTGACAGGGACATGGAAAAGATGATTGAGGGTTTGTTGCGGAAGCACTTGGAAAAGAGCTCTGCGTCCACTTCAAATTCTGGATCTGGAAAGAGAAAGAAAAAGAAGAAAAAGGACACGAAACCTCAGCCATGTAGATGCTGTCAGAAGATGGGTCATTGGGCTAGCGAATGCAAAGCCCCTGCACCTGTCGCTGCTAAAACCGAAAAGGAGACGGAAAACTGAATGGGGCCCATCCTCTTGGCAAGGATGGCGCCCCCACAGTTAGCCATGCCTGTAAGGGATTAGTAGACGGTGTTAACTCTTCCATGAACCAAGGCCGCGCAGAGGCAGAAGGGTCTGTACAACCTGTAAGCGTCTGGCAAGGCGGGGCTGGCAAAGACGAACGGAGTCCTGAGGATTCTTTAGTCGCTGGCTTAGAGGAGTCTTGGTTAGAATCAATTGCCCAGAGCAGTGTGATTCAAGACTCCCATGTTGGGATTATCTCCTGACAAAAGGGGTTGCTATGGATGGAGGGGGAAGCCCGATGCTGACCTCTGAGTGTGTCCCTTTACGGGGACAGCGTTGGTACCTGAGTCTGGTTATTTCCGGGACGCGTGGTGAATTTTTGGTCGACACGGGTGCATCACACACCTTGGTCGATCGTAAATTAATGGCCCGTCTTTGCAACCAGCCCGAAGCTCCGCTACTGGGAGTAAAGGCTCGGACTGCTACGGGAGATAGTATGCAGACTTATGGCAGAACTGTAAAACCTATGTTGGTCGATGGCAAGACATACTGGATATGTCCAACCATCACCGACATCACTGATGATGGCATACTGGGGATGGACTTTGCTGCTCTTTATGGGGTAACAATGAACACCGCAACAGGCCGACTTCAGATTAAACATCCTTATAAACAATCTGTACAGTGCGTTTTAAGGAATGGTTCTTCTGTGGCGTCAGTGGCACAAGACACAAAGTTGGCAGCAGGACATGTATCAGATGTCCTAGTCAGCTGCCTGGGAGTGCAGGCCAGACGGCCGGGAACGTTTGAACCAGAAGATCAAAAGCTCTCTGAGTTAGGTCTTGCTGGCTATCATACTTACCTGGCCAACGCTCGTTGGGGGGTGATACCAATTTGTAACTCGAGTAGTAGAGAAATCACTCTACGAAAAGGGACACCTATTGGTAACACTACGCGAGCATATGGGGTGGACTCATTGACTACGGACTTTGTGGAAGTAGGTGTGGTAGCGGGAGACTCTTTCCACGAAGAGGCTCTAGCTAAATCCAACCTACCGAAACATCTAAGGTCCTTGTTGTGTGAGTCACACCTCACAACCCTAGAGAGCGAAATGGTGGCACATGAGCTGTCAGAGTTATCTGACGCCTTTGCGCAACCAGGAGATCCTCTAGGGCGTACCAATACGGTACAACACCGGGTTGATACTGGGGACGCGCTTCCCAGTAGAATTCCCTACGGTCGGTTACCCATGGCTAAAAAAAGTGCTATGGAGGCTGAGGTAGAAAAGATGTTGGATGAAGATGTGACTCAACCTAGCGAGAGTCCATGGTCAAGTCCTGTGGTGATGGTCACCAAGAAGGATGGTTCCTGTCGATTTTGCATCGACTATAGAAAGTTGAACGGACTCACTAGGAAGAATGCATATCCTCTGGGTGGGGCGAAATGGTTCTGTTCACTGGATTTACAATCTGGTTATTGGCAGATCGGCATGGACCCCCGGGACTGAGAAAAAACCACATTTTCTACCCATATGGGACTATTTGAGTTCAACGTCATGCCATTTGGGCTATGCAATGCCCCGGCAACCTTTGAGGCAATGATGGAAACCATGTTGCGGGGTTTACTTTGGAAAAAGTGCCTAGTATACTTGGACGACATCATCGTCTTCGGGGGTTCTGTGGAGGAAACTCTACAGAACCTCCAAGCTGTGCTGAAACGCATCTTATCATATGGTCTGAAATTGAAACCTTCAAAGTGCAAGCTTTTTAGGAAATCAGTTGAATACCTAGGTAGAATTGTTTCTGAACATGGCATCATGGCTGATCCTCATAAGATCGAAGTGGTACAGAACTGGCCTCGTCCGATGGACACGAAGGAGATACGCTCTTTCATCGGGTTTTGTTCATACTACAGAGATTTTATACCTGGATTCTCGAGAGTCGCAGCTCCCTTACAAGAGCTGATGATTGGAGAGAAGAAGGCTAAGGCTAAGATAGTCTGGTCTCCAGCCGCAGAACAGTCTTTCAGTGAGTTAAAGAGACTCTTCTTAGAAACACCTGTTTTCCACTACCCTGCACCTGTTGGTAAGTTCATCTTGGACACTGATGCTTCTAATACAAGTATTGGTGCTGCCTTGTCGCAGATCCAGGATGGGCGAGAAGTGCCGCTGGCATTTTCGTCCAACAGTTTAAGCAAAACACAACTTAACTACTGCACAACCAAGCGTGAACTCTTGGCAGTGGTGGTTTACACAAAAAAGTACAGACATTTCCTATATGGTGGGAATTATCTCGTACGGACGGATCATTCATCTCTGCAGTGGCTCCTTAACTTCAAGGACGCTGAGGGGATGATGGGTAGATGGTTGAACCACCTCTCTGAGTTTGGCATGACGAATGAGCATATCATACACAGGAGTGGAGTAGATCATGTGAATGCGGACAGCCTGTCCCGCTATCCTATCCGGAACTGTCACCATGCAGACTGCCGAGATTGTGGGTCTCACAATGCAGTGATTGCGTCTGTGGGTGCGAAAGTTCCTAACTGGACGTTAAATCACTTGAAGGATGAGCAGCTTGCAGATCCGGCTATTTCGAGGGTGTACTCCTTGAAGTTGTTGGGCCTGTCCAAGCCTGTTCGCCCCGCACTTTCGCTGGAATGTAAAGAAGTTAGACAACTGTTAGCGCAGTGGGATAATCTTTTTATACGGAACAGTGTATTGTGCCGCTGGAGGGTGCAACCTGGCAGAAAGAGAACAGCTCAGTCTGTAGTGCCTTTGTCACTCAGACTACAGTTGCTCAATTACTGTCATGGGCACCGAACTTCAGCACACTTTGGCAGACAACGAACTGAGGCAAAGATTAAGAGTAGATATTACTGGCCTGGTATGACTTTGGACATACGGCGTTGGGTGAAGCAATGTCCCCAATGCTGTTTATCAAAGCCTGGACCTGGTATCGGTAAACTACCTCTAAGTCAAGAGCTATTTGGTGTTCGGTTTGCCCGGATCGCTGTTGATATCATTAGTGGTTTCAACACGACCCCCCGTGGGAATACCTGTATGATGGTGGTACAGGACTACTATACCAAGTATGTCCAAGTATATCCGGTGGTAAATCATACAGCTGTTACCTGCGCAGAAGCACTTTTCGAGAATTGGATCCTCACGTGGGGAGGTCCTTTAGTGCTTCACTCCGACCAGGGTCGCGAGTTTGAATCTCGACTGTGGGCAGAGCTGTGTAGTAAAATACACATCTGCAAGACGCATACGAACCCCTATCGACCCCAATCTGACGGTATGGTGGAACGTTTCAATCGGACGTTGATCCAATGTCTCACGACAATGGTTAATGAGCACCGGGATGATTGGGATGAGCACGCTCGCTATATCTCCCATGCTTACAATGCTACCGAACATGCCTCGACGGGCTGTACGCCTAATATGCTCGTAATGGGTGAAGACATAGTCATGCCTAGTGACATGGTCTATGGCGTGCAGGGACACCAGCTCGAGCAACCCTGCACAGTAATGTTTGTTGAGTCATTGCGACAATCATTACGCGAGTCCTATGGAGTAGTAAGGGACAACTTGGGAAAATCTGCTAGTTTGCAGAAGGTGGGCTATGACACGGGCCTTAAACTCCGCCAATTCAAGGTGGGGGATAATGTCGCGAGATTTAGCACACCTAATTCCAAAGTCAAGACCCTGTACTCCTGGGATGGTCCGCACACGGTTACTATGGTGGTGAGTGAAACTACTGTAGTAATACGTTCGCAAAAAGGGACTCTCACTAAATCACATGTGGCTAGACTCCGACCTTGGTATGGGGTGCCATATATAGATGACGGTGAAGATTCCCTTGGTGCTGGTCGGGTACCAGCACCAACTGACCCTAAGCTACCGAAGATACCGAAGGCAGGACCAACGGTCATACCGTCGGTACCGACGGTAGCACGGAGAAGGGGTCGTCCTAGGAAATTACCGATTGAACCGCAGTCGTGTGTTACCAAGTCCAAGCGCGGTAGGCCTCGTAAAAAAGGGTCAGCTGTGCGTAAAGGACTAACCGTTGACACCGGTAAACAAAGCAAAGTGATGCCGCCGGTATCATCATTGCTGGACATACCGGTAGAAGGTCTACGGAGGAGTACACGTGTCAGAGAGCGAGATAAAATTGTGTAAACATTTTTTTCTTACCTTGTTGACGACATTTTAGCTGCTGGCTTCATTAAATTTCCATGGACAGTTCCGTACTGGGCCAGTGGTCATTGGCCCGGTACTCGATCACCAAAACACAACGAGAAGAGAAGGGTTATCCAGTGTGGTTATCCGTTGGAGGTAGAAAAGCAGGTGTTCAGGGCGGGTGGCTGGCTTTGCCGATTAATTCTAAGTATGGGAATAGTTTTGACCACATATCGCTTAGTAACACGCTGCTATGTTATGTCCTCTAACGCCGGTACATCATTCCCGGGTTTTCCTGTGGCTCGGCCACGAAATTGTAAACAACAGTGAGTGTTCCCACCGTCGGATATGCCTGGCGTGGGAAGGGCGCTGCCCGCGTCACCTGATCGATTTCTCGCGCCAAATGAGCCGTGAGAAATTGGGTCACCTCGGCGTGTCTTGGGGACGCGACCCCTGATTGGCTGAGAAGCCGGTCAAGGGGCGGGGTCACGGGGGACAATAAGGATGACGATCTATCCCACCTTATTTAGGATACGCTATTATGGATTTTTATATATAAACTTTTCTACGCCAAAGGAAGTGGGAACTACTATAGTTCCATCTATAAAACTTTTCTTCGCCAAAGGAAGTGAGAACTATTATAGTTCTATTATTTATATATAAGGACACTAACTCCACAAGGATTCACACCATTGCTGAATGTAGTAGGTGATGTGTTGAGTTTCCAAGGTGGTTATTGGTGCCTTTTCTATTAACTGATACTAGTCTAGGACTATCAGTTGGACAGTTTTATATCATGTGCCTACGGGACTGTGGTTTGATACCAAAGACAATACTGTTGATATAAACTGTTATATACATGTTAACTTGTATGTTCATGTATGTATGCCTGTTTTTACTATGAGTAGAAATGTTACTTGTTGATAAATAGATATACGTGGTGTATAATGTATCCAAGAGGTGTTATTATTATAAAACCAGCCCTTCCTTCTACACAGCTGACTTTGGGGTCCTCATGCGCCTACAAGTTGATGGATATCCACAATTCTACACATCTTGTCCCATGTCTATATATACAGCAGTTGGTTGGAATAGCTGTGTGTCTCCTAGTTGACAGAGTTTCCATATGAGAAATGTCTGAAAATGGACCAGCCTTAAGAACTGCTTTTGATGAGCCCACCCTCCTTCACTTAACGAGGCGCCATTTGTAAACACTTCAGAATTTGGAGAACATATTTGCAGATGACATTCAGGACATATTGGGCTATCATCCTACCAAATGAGGATGAAATCTGAGATGGTCACCCGGGAGCTGTTAGTCCAATATAAATGGACTCAGCCCCTTTTCTGTCTTCAAGCGCTCTGCAAGCTCCTGTTGACAAAATATGAAGAATGGAAAATGTTCATTTACAGCTAATATAAAAAGTATTATACCTTTCAGTCAATTATGTAAAAGAACAAACATGAACATATTTTTCCCTAAAAGATCTGATCTTCAATATTGTAATGAGTCAAATAGCTAGCTTGTTCCGTGTTTTCTTCTTTGTGAGAAAAATCGTCAAAACTATGTAAACATTGCTTTGTATTAAAATGACACAACTTGGATGGCCATTTTGGGCATGTGGACGAACTTAAACAAACATGAAAATGTTTTTCCTTTGAAGATCTCATGTATATCATTGTAATGAGTCAAATAGCTAACTTGTTCCGTGTTTTCTTCTGTGTAAGAAAAATTATCAAAACTATGTAAACATTGCTTTGTATTAAAATGACACAACTTGGATGGCCATGAACTATCTTTTTCCTCTAAGATCTCATCTGTATCATTCAGATTTGTCCAAATGCTCACTTGTTACGTGCTTTTTTGTGTGTGAAATTAATTATCAAAAATATTATTTTGGTAGAAAGGTCAGCTTTAAGCATCCACAGCGCCCCCTGCGATATTGACATAAAGTATGTTATTGTTTGTACATCTATACATCAGATGTAGAGAAATGGGAGCCCGGAGTAGAGCATCTAGCTGTGGTGCCTTTTGCAACATTAGACTTTTCTGGCTGATATCTGATTTCGTTTCATGTTTGGTGCCCCCCAGCTCTTAAAGGGTCAATTATAATAGTGAAATAGGTGTTTGTATCTCATGCTAGTACATAGGTGAGTTGATGTATTGAGTAGTAGATCTTGAGTTACCATAGGTTCCACATAGTAGACTTCTGAGAATTGACCAGCCTTAACACCTTCATTTGAGCAGCCCACCACCCCTACACAAAATGGGTCACCACTGGAATACCGCTTAGGTTATGAAAGCCATATTTACAGAGGTTAATAAGGACACATTGGAGAACCATATGACCAGCTGAGAACAAATTCTGAGGTGGTCAACCGGGAGCTAGTGGTTGATCTGATGTGGACTCACCCAGGTAGCAGGTGTTCGTGTGCTTTGTCCTCGGCTTGTATGCGGGAACAAAGCAATCGTATATGATATTCTTGGTCAATTAATAGCGGTTTGAGCCTTCATAATATCACAACTATACTAGACACCGGGATTGGCAACAGGGTGTCATGGCGTCATACTGGTGAGACGTGAGCACGGCCGCTGCGCCTGTTTTTACGAAAAGGACTTACCAACACTGACGTAGGACTCCTGAAATTGGTATACAAGGAGTGTGAGAGTACTGTGACTCCCGGGAGAGTATTAATATAGCTCACATTACCTTCGCCTTGAAACCCTGGAGGAAATAAGATATTTACGAGTGACACCGGCTACCTACTAGTGGTGAGTATTGTGTAACGCCGCCATGGCCAGCCTTATTGATGACCTCGTAGATCTACCTGAGGGCGTAGAGAAGGCAGTACAGGAGTTGTTTAATAGGCCTACAACACGCCAGAGTGCAAAGGAGGATGAATTACAGAAAATTAGCACTATTTTGTCATACCTATTAAAATCGGTACAAAAGGGTTTTGAGAATCAACCTGACGTAAGTGCACTCAAAAAATCTGTAGATTTTACCAATGGAGAAGTAGATGGGCTTAAGAAAATTGTCGCTGACCTCCAGGCAGACATGGGGAGACTCAAGATAAGGAATGATGAACTTGAGTTAGCACAAAGAAGGGCCGATATGGCCCACTGGGAGCTCCGAGAGAAAGTAGTGAACGTTGATCAACAAACCAGAAACCGACAACTACTAGTGGATGGCATACCAATGGTAGAGGGAGAGGTACCAGTCACTGTGGTCCTAGATATTTTTAATCAAATCACAGGTGATTTTTCCATAAATGACATAGACAAGGCCACCCGGGTGGGTCCTAAAGGACAGAACCCAAGGCAAATGCTCGTCATTTTTAGAACAATTAATGCTCGGGACAAAATTCTGAGGGCTAAAAATAAATTGAAAGAAAAAGACGAGCTCAAGCCTATATATATCAACCACGATGACTGTGCCGAGGTGCGCCAACAGAAATCTGATGTTAGAACAATCATGAAGATCGCACATAGAGCACACATTGAAATTCAACCTAGAGGTAGGGGGGTGCTTTTTGAAGGCAGATACTATCCACACTACAACCTAGGGGACCTGCCACCGGAGTTGAGTATAGAGAACGCCCGCACACGCACAACCACAACCTTTGTTGCATATCACTCGCCCCAGTCGCCTCTCTCCAACATGCACATATGTGAGATCAGATCTGACGGTAAAACCTACAGTTCAGTAGAGCACGCTGTATCATATGACAAGGCGATTTTCGCTGGAGTACCACCCCATAGGGCCCAAGCTATTAAAGATGTGGAATGCCCCTTCAAAGCTAAAGCATTAGCAAAGGAGATACACTGCCCGGCCTGGGATGCGAGGGAGGAAGGATCTGTTGAGCATTTCAACATCTTGAAGTATGAACAGAACAGATATCTCGCGGAAATCTTAATGAAGACACAAGACAAAAAATTGTACGAGACGACGATTTGCCGGAAATGGGGAACAGGAACTACAATCACTGCCCGTACCCTTAACAATGGGCAGTTCCCCGGTAGAAATATTGGTGGGGCAATATTGGAAAAAGTGAGGGCAGAAATTCGAAGAAACTACTATCCAAATACACTTGGCCTAAGTCCCACTGCACAGCCCCCAGGTAATGTCCAAGCGCCAGCAATACAACTACCCCCTCCCACTCAGGCAGGGGCGGCCGCAGATGGACAGCCAGACCCACAAGCACCCCAAGCCGCTACTACAGCACCAACGCCAGACAACTCGCAAGCAGTCCAGGCAGTGATAGATGCATTTCAAAGGCAACGACCCATAACAACTGTAAATATCACCCCCGCAGGCGACATAGCAGCTGAGCATGGTCAACAGGTAATCAACACGCTGGCGGCAGCACATGCCTCCCCCCCCCTACACACACATCAAAGGACGTACCTACAGAAAGCGTCACATGCTGCTAGAGACTTCTTTACGCCAGACGCTGGACACGCAGCACCACTACCACAGCGACAAGGAGGGTCAGCGCGGAGACAAATTCTCAATACCCCAGTGCACCCCGTACAAACAGTATAAGGTAGATATGGGAAAATACCCCCTCCAATTTATGGGTATTACTATTGCATAATGTGTAAATAATGTATATATTTATACAAGGTAACTCAGACACCTTTTTTAATATTTTTTAGATGAAGGTACTAATAGTATCCGACTCAAGGGGACGGCACTTAGATGGAGTACTGGACCATAACAACAACGATGACATAACGTATATGGTGGTACCGTATGACTCTCAAGGGTTAAACAGCCTGGCACACAAAGCCATACTCCTATCGAGAACGATTGCACCTGACATGATTCTCTTTTTTGGGGGCATTTGTGATATCACCCAAAGAAATCCATATACAAAGATAACTACGTTAAGGTGGGATGATGGTAGAATTATCTATGATAATTATGAAACCACGATGGAAACTGTATTCTATCTGATAAGGAACTCACCAGTAACTGCACAATGTAAGGTAGTATTTGCACCTGTGGTAGGAGTTGATTTGAATAGATGGAATCACATTGTATCTAATCGGTTCCACCCCCAACAAAGAACTCTGAATGCAACAATTGTAAGAGTGAACGGCCTTATAACAAGGTTCAATGAGAATAACCATATGGTGACCCCCTGGATACTGAATACTTGTCATGAATCCAAGGGTAAAAACAGGTGGTCACACCACCACAAGGGTCTTGAAGATGGATGCCATTATGAACTAGACGTACTGCAAATTGTAGCAGACGAAATCCATCGAGTCATGAAGATAAACAAAGTAAAAGTCTCTGTACATTAAGTAACTATGTGTAAGAGCATATTACCGATTTCTAAAGTGTAATAGGTAATATACATAGTCTTGTATTACATATGATGATAGTATGTTCGCTGTAACCCAGTAAGTGTGTTAAAAGTTGGCGTGCATACATTTTTGTTGGATGAGTCTGGAGCTTTCCACCACCCTTGCTGACCGCATTCTATACATGTTGTTACATTATACTATGATGCTGAGTTGGAGTTTTCCACCGGCGAGATAACTTTAGAACCAGTTAGATTAGTAAGGAATCATATATAAAGTTTTGTTGATTAAAAACTTGTATACATGCTCGATTGATTGTCAAAACATTGGATAGTAGTTGCCAAATACTCCTCCTAAGCTGTCCTATACATATATATACATATATGTTACGTTTTACTATTACCTTTTAAACTATGTACCACTCACTATAAATGCTATGTGAAGGTTGTTGAACCTACAATGCCACACATAAAGGCGCAGCGTCCCACCCCCCCCCCCCCAGACACAAAATGACCCAAGGCACCCGAAGAGATCTTACTATAGCCCCACACCCCCCCACCCGCCCCCCCCCCCCCCCTGCCCAACCCCCCACCCCCCCTTGTGTTGGATACCTGGTATGTAAATATAAAAGGTTTTGTGACTCCAAACATGGCCATAGAGTATGACACGTTACAAAACCTTAAGGGCCTTATAGTATTATGCCATAATGTATGTAGCCTCACAGACAAAAAACAAGTTGACTTCAATAGGATGTTAGTACAATGTGATATAGGAGTGGTAGTGGAGTCTTGGTATGAGCCCTCAGACGCTGACACGAAGTTAGACGTACAGGGGTATAGCTTTGTAAGAATGGATAGAAGACCTACCATTGACAAGAGAGGTGGAGGCATTATAATATATTTCAAGGAGTATATTGACTATGATCTGGATGAGCAGATGACGCTTGTCACGGCATCCTATGAAATAGTCACTGTAAATATTATTATTCATGAAAAGAAATACAAATTAATAGCGGTATACAAGGACCCAAAGGTCCATCCAAAATTATTGTATGATAAGGTTGCTGAGATAATAGATGGTACAGAAGGAAACTGTGATTTCATTGCTATTGGAGATTTTAATGTAAATTATACGGTAGCAAACCGTAAAACATTTAAGATAGACGAATTTTGTAAGCATAGAAAGCTCACCCAAATAATTAAATGTAACACCAGGGTAAAGCCAACGTCAAAGACTTGTATTGACCATATATATACTAACAGCAAAATTGTCAAGCATAAAGGAATAATTAATGTAAATTATAGTGATCACTATCCGATATACATGGTGTTAAAAAAGGACATAAATGTGATTGAAAAGAAAATAGTCTATGCGCGAAGTTATAAAAATGTGAATATGCAAGATGTCTTCCAATGTTATTTAAATGCCGACTGGACTGGTTTTCAACCAAATGCATCCCCGGATGCAATGTGGAAAATCCTGCATACAAACATAAACGCATCTTTACGCACAGCGCCCATTAGGAAAATGATTGTACCGGTAAATAAGCAAGAGTGGCTTACTCCTATAGTGCAAGCCAAAATGAGGGATAGAGACAGACTATTTTGTAAAGCAAGGCGCACACAAAATGTCAATGACTGGCTAAGGGCACATCTCAAGCGAAATGCTGTAGAATCTGAAATATTTCGAACCAAGAAGGGTATTGTTTCAAAATTACTAAAAAATAAGAAAAATCCTGAAGATTTTTGGAAAGGCATCCGTAAAATATTACCAAATAAAAACTCACAGAAAATAATTACCTTAAAAGACATGGATACTAATGCACCAATAGAAAGTAACAAAGTAGCGGACTATATTAATGAATATTTTTCAACAATAGGTGAGGTACTAGCAAACAAACACCCTGCAGTTGACATCCCAGTGATAGCTGATGATAATGAAAATGATGTGAGCCTAGTTAGGCAACCTTTTACATGCAAAGACATTGTTGATATAATTAAATGTATTGATAAGACTAAGTCGTCCAATATTAAAAATATTAAGACAAGTATTTTATGTGAAATTTTTAGCAAATATCCTGAAAAAATAACCGAATTGTATAATGTATGCTTAAGGCAGGCCTTTTTTCCTCAATCGTGGAAAGTAGCCACTGTTTGCCCGATCCCAAAAAAGCCAAATAGTAAGAAGGTGACAGACTTGAGACCAATAAGCCTACTCCCCCTCCCTGGTAAAATATTTGAAAAATTAATGGCTAAACGTTTTAGGAACTTCTTAACCGAGCGCAATATACTAAACTCTAACCAACATGGTTTTCGACCCAAACATTCTACTACCTCAGCCACCACCACATACCTTAGATATATATACAATAATGTTAATAACGAACTAAATACACACAGCCTCTTTCTAGATTATTCCAAAGCATTTGACACAGTTTCCCACCCAATTCTCATAAACAAATTAAAGGATATTGGTCTGGACTCTGCCACCTGTAACTGGTTTAGAAGCTATCTAACAAATAGGAACCAAAAGGTTATAGCCAATAATAATCTATCTCAGCTCCGCTGTATACGCTATGGGGTCCCTCAGGGCTCCATCTTAGGACCCATATTGTTTACTTTATATATAAATGACCTCCCCAAATGTGCTCCACTATGTAATACAATATTATACGCAGATGATGCTGTCATATCGTCCACAAACATCACTGATCTAATAATAAGTGTAAGAGCTATAAGCCTATGGTGTGCCTCAAACCTCCTGACAATAAATAAGGAGAAAACAAAATGGATGTCAATTGGGCTAAAAGATCCACCTGATGCCTCCCCTGTTATAGATATGGTTAATATTGAAAGAGTGATTGAGTTTAAATATCTGGGTATTTTGCTGGATGAAAATGTGAATTTCAAAAGGCACGAGGACAATGTTTATTTTAATGTAGTAAACAAGGTACATCAGTTTGCTGACATCAGAAAATACCTTGATGTACCCGAGGCGGTCAGATTATATAAAACGACAATACTACCAATCATGGACTATATTGATATCGTGTGGGACAAACATACAATAGCTTTTTCGGCCAGGTTTCAATCTCAACAAAATAAAGCCTTACGCATTGCACATAAAGTAAAACTAGAACCACATCCAAGATTAAATACAGTACAATTACATAGGGAAAGTAAATGCAGGTCACTCCATGATAGGAGGGACATCCATCTACTCCTATATGCATTTAAAATCCAATTTTTCGGAAATACAATACAAATTAATAATAGGAACACACGATATCATGATGGTCTCAGGTACATTCAACGGTACTCAAGGAATCCTGTGGTATACAATAGTTTTCATCATAGGGCCATACGTAATTGGAACAAGTTACACAAGGAATATACCCTTGAAAAGGATTTCAGTAAATATTGTATAATGATAAAGCGAGACCACCCAGCCTGTTACGTCATCAATCCAGGAGTCATATACTGATGTATAGGTGCACACTGCATGAAAATGTCCTTTTGTGCCTGCAGGAGTTACTACACTAACTATGTTGTTATTGTATGGTCGCTGTATACCAGGTATCCCAACACAAACCCCCCCCCCCCAACCCCCCCCCCCCATCTCCAAACACACCCACCATGACAATTGTGTCGAATATAAGATAATATTGTTTGTATATGATGTTATTATCGTACTATATTGATGTGAACGCCATTACACCTTTAGTGATTAGAACAGTTAGATAGGGAAAATAATAAAAGAAGGACTAGGCTGCAAATCGGTTATAACCGAGCCTAGATTCTAGTTGTATGTTTTTAAACATACTATACTGGATGTAACCTTAATAAAAATCTTTAAAAAAAAAAAAAAAAAAAATGTTTTGATGATGCGCGGTCACCACTTCCTGGACGCCAGACCTACACTGGTGTCCTATGCTACATGACCTGACACCTATGGGCGGAAATGGTAAAAGTATATGCAAATTGGCAGTTGCCAAGGTCAGCTAATTTAGCAACCCCCCCTGTCCCGTCTCTAGTATAGTGACCGGCCCCCAGTCTGCAATGTATGCTCTATTGATCGTGTGGGGGGGGGGGGGGGCAGTGGTACAGCCTACTGCCTGTAGGTGGTAGGTCATTAGTTGATAATAGCTCCCCAGTCTCACACCAGGGGACGATACTGTCCAGTCATGGGTAAGGGCTACCAAGGAATCACTCTTGAAGGGTACCATCTATAGAGACACAGCGTTATGTCTTGCATTACCCGCTTGTGCATGACACCAACTGTTGCTGTAAGGTACCATGCTGTCCTAGAAGATTTAACCAATTACAATTCAGTTAAATCTACCCTCCAAACATAAAGTCGAGAATGACACAAGTTAGAAAAGCTGAAAAAGCTGAAGCTGTATACACAAGATAGACACGGAAGATTATCATATTAGTGAACATTCCCGATAACATGTTCAATAGTGATGTGTATTTCCCTACTGTTCAAATAATGTTTAATGTGACATGTTCAAAAGTGACAATTTCTCTAGTTCCATTCGTTTGAGAAAGTTTCCAAAAAACATTCCAGAAATGCTCTGAATTTTCCGAGTCCCGCTCATTTAAAAGAAAAAGAAATTCCAGGGAATATAACTGACACAAGAAAATGTCTGAGAAACATTCACAAAAAATAAAAAACGTACACACAAAATTTACCCATTACCAAAGACACCCTTCATGGTTTATGAAGATGATGAATATATCATTTATTATCTATGTTTATTGTAATCTTCAGATATTAAAATGATAACGTTGCCGGACAGTTAGGTCGCCCAAAATCCAAGTTCGAAAACGACATGCTTTTAGTCTGGTGTACAAAAATGTTTTTTATTGGTACTTAATGATAATAATTTGATAATGATTACCATTGTTATTCGATTAATGATATTTCAAAATAAGTTAAAAGTAATTTGGCTCCCCATATATAACCCACCTTTAACCTAGTATCAAGGCCCCAGATCTGGGTCACTTCCCATCACTTCAGATGCGACACTATACTATACATAACCTTATACACCCAGTCCCCATGTGACACACCACCCCATACCCTACAACACTCACAGCTCTACACAATATGAACAAGTGGACAGGCCGGGTAGCCCTGGTGACAGGGGCATCAGCTGGTATAGGGGCCGCCATAGCTGAACGTTTTGTTAAGGCAGGGATGGTCACTATTGGCTGTGCCAGGAACATCCAGCCTATCCAGGTAAGTTCGTGTATGCCTCACACAGGTAGCACTAATACTGAGGTTATCACAGCTTATGTAGGGCACCGTATCAAGTGTGTATACACAGAGAAAAATACTATATAAAAAAGGAGTCCAAGTTGCCTTCACTCTTTAGGGCAGCCGACGCTGCAAAGGGGAGCCTAAGTGACTTCATGGCTGACCTGGGGGAGTCATATAAGGACTAGACAATGAGAGTAATAAGTATGTGGCCTCGGTGATGCCACTGCATAAGCAGTCGACTTTTTAGTCCTTTAATACATGCTTTTTGTTGCAGGAAAGGTGCTTAAAGTAGGACCCGCACCTTGCCTGCAGCTTCAAACAGCTTTCTCCTACTTTAAGCATCTGCCTACTTTCCTGCAACTTTAATCATCACATTAAAGTAGGGCTTGCAGCTTGTCAGCAGATTTCACCTACTTTAATAACAGGAGGGAGTATATGACACCTTGTACGCGCCCTGGAGGGGCAGGTAGCTGGGGGAGAGCTGTGGCGGTCTGTGGGCCACTATAGAGCCGCCAGGAGGTAGCATATGACACCTTGTACGCGCCCTGGAGTGGCAGGTAGCTGGGGGAGAGCTGTGGCGGTCTGTGGGCCACTATAGAGCCGCCATGCTCTGCACCCTATGACTGCCAATACTACACTGATCCGCTTCAGTGCACCTGAGGGGTCATGTGACCACCTCTAGCCAATCACAGGGAGGTCTCTTGGCGGTCACGTGACCGTGACTAGACTCCCCTTATAATGGGGGGGTGCTGCTGGGGGAGTCTTCACTTCACTCTTGTCTGAGCTACTAGATACAACTCCTGCTGCTACATCCAACCCCTTGCCTGCTGAAGCTCTGCCCAACTGACTGCCCAGCTGCCCACTTGACTGCCCAGCCTCCAGGGCCCGGCCCCCCGCCTCCAGCACACAGTACATTGCCCAACCCTCCCAGAAATTCCCTAATTTATGACATATAACCCTGACCCTGAATAAATACTTCCTATATTTTATCAAGTTTATCATCACCAGCTTTAAGCAAATGTACAGTTTATACTTTCAGGGTCAGGGTTTAATCACATTTCTGCAAGTCTAAGCATAACCCCAAATTAGGGTTTAATCACATTTCTGCAACTTTAAGCAAAACCCCAAATCAGGGTTTAATCACATTTCTGCAACTTTAAGCAAAACCCCGAATCAGGGTTTAATCACATTTCTGCAACTTTAAGCAAAGCTGCAAGCCCGAGTTTGATCAACTTTAAGCAACTTTTATAACGGCCATTCAGCGCGCCATAAGTTGCTTAAAGTTGCATGATACTCCGGGTTTTTGCTACTTTAAGCGTTGCTGACAAGTTTGCTTAAAGTTGCTTAATATTGCTTCAAGTTGCTTAATTTCAGACATTAAGCACAATTAAGCAATGCATAAAGCCGTCAAAAGTAGAAAGGTTATGCAGTGTGCGTTAAGCATTGGCTCTAACCAATTCAATTTCAATGTATTATCATTTATCATTATAATGATTTGGCCAGTAGCCCTAGACCATACCATTACAAACCCAAGAGAGTTTTGTTAGATGATATCTATCGTCATAAGCTGTTTCAAGTACTCATCTCTGCCATTGAATCATCTCTACTAATAATAAACGTAATGCTGGTATCTGCAAATTCTGTCATGTGTTCAATTCATAAATACTCAATACTACATCCATTCAGATTGTATTTTGATTAATACTTTCTTTTCTTATATCATACAGGAGCAAGCAGAGCGTCTGAGGGCAGAACAGGGGAAGCTCTACGCCATAAAATGTGACCTGAACAAGGAGGAGGAGATTGTGGCCATGTTTGAGGTCATCAGGACCAAGTACGGAGGGGTGAACGTGTGTATTAACAACGCTGGCCTCGCACATGCAGCACCCTTGTTTAGTGGTGCCTACAGTGCTTGGAGGAACATGTTGGATGTAAGCATTGTTTATCATGTTTACCATATTAAGTGAACATTTGGGTTCTCATTTTTAGCGATTAGATTCGAATCTGGCCCTAATATGAGAGATTCTTTGTCATTTCCCAATGGGCACAGACCAATTTTTAAGTGTTTATTCATCCCCTATCACCTAAACCACCTATCTATGTTGGCTGTCTGAGCATTTTTATATTTGTGATCTCATGAATTAACCATGCACCTTGCTTTATTAAATTCTATTGTGTTATTTCAGGTGAAGTACTGAAAACGGCATAAAATAATTTCATAAGCGTAGAATACATATTTATAATATATTCCCCTTGTGTAATGATGTGGTCTAAGCTGTTGTACAGGCCTTTCTTATCCTAGTGCATCATTAAATATTTGGTTATTGATCTTACTTTGATAATCAAGTGATTTCAATATATATTCTTTGTAAAGAAGTAATTTATAAAGATTTCTCAATGTCCAAAGAAAAGAAGTAATGTGCTCTGAGCCAATTAACATCTTTCAAGCATTTAGCTCTTGCCTACAAGTTTGTTTACATGTGAATATTTATAATAATTATACCACATTGCCATATACCACATCATCACATAATAGCATTGATTACTGTGTCTCAGGTGAATGTGATGGGACTGGCCATCTGTTCTCAGGAAGCCTTCAAGTCTATGAAGGAGAGGGCAGTAGATGACGGTATGATAATTCACCTAAACAGGTGAGCTATTACAAATTTTCTGCATTTTCCTTTATTTGAAAGAAATATATTGGGTTCTAATCATATGCATTTAAAAATTGGATTAAGCCTAGATCATCAGCTGTTATGGGTGATAAGCATTCAATGTAGATGGTAACACTACTGTAGTCAGTTGGGGACTGCAGTGTAGGCTCTTATATGTAACAAAAAAAAGGCCAAAAATTGTAGGATGGGCCCTGCTGATGGGAAAGCTGTACTAACGCGCTGACCGGATAACAATTGGCTCAGCGCGCGGGACACTCCACTCCAGTATACATATACAGTGGTAGTCGAGCACCACACAGTGGGTACTGTTGGTAATAGCCTACAAGTCTACACATGTATAGTAGATAATAATCATATACATGTAGATTGTAGCATGTATTAATACCGGTATCATAGAATATTATCTATAAATAGATAGTGAATAAGTCTTCATGATATCACATGATACTGTTTTCCAGCATGGGAGGACACCGTATTGTACCAAGGAACACCACCCACTTTTACTCCGCCACCAAGTTTGCTGTACGCGCACTTCTAGAGGGCATGCGCAATGAGCTCAGGGAGATGAACTCTAACATCAGAGTGGCTGTGAGTCACCTGTATTTACATTGGCTTTCATGTATTAGTTATAGGATGAGTACCATGCGGTATGCAAAATATAAGGCTCCCTTCACTGAATACCCCTACAGCTTGGTACAAGGCCTATAATTACGTTATACTACTAGCTGTATGCAGTTTACAAGAGGTGTAAAAATGCTTTGTTCTCAGTGTCCACTGTGGTATAAGTAGACCATCAAGACTCAGGGGTCTTGAAAAAGCGCATGTCTTTTATAAGTGTAGGGTAAATGATGGTATTAAAATGAAAACATTGTTTCTCACACAAGCCCATATTTTATAAATAAATGGGGGATAGATCTATATAGTCTTGCTGATTCTGGCAATAGTGATTGCAGGGCTCCCGGCCCCTGAGAGAATAACTCCCCTGATATTTCTATATACATTACAGTACAACATCAGCTATAAGTGATAGGTTTATATTAACTGTGATGAGTGCAGATGAATCTTCTCATTCACAAATAGTGTTAATCTTTCAAAGTTTACTACATATATGGCTGTATCTCACGAGCTTGAGCCAATGTTTTTGTCTATGACCGGGTGCAATCTATGACCGGCTTGGAAAAAAACGCTTCATTTAGGGCAGATGAAGACATAAATGGTGGAAAATGTTATGGCTGTTTTAAGACATTATATCACTCATTTTATTTTAATTTCTATCTACATCTGCCCTAAATAAATGGTTTTCTTTCAAGCCGGTCATAGATTTGTTAAAAAGAGGCTGATTCAACCCCCCCTGTATATGACCCACCGCCTAAATATCTCACGATAACTATCTTATCTCCTCCACTCAAGGTATTATCAGTCCTATAATGTTGACTTCTAGCCCAGGTTTCTCAGAAAGACAAAATACTAATTGTACCTCTCAAACTCAACTCAACTTTTGTTTGTTGTGTGTCTGTGTGTGTCTCTCTCTCTCCCATGTGTTTGTTGTCCTCCGTTGCTATGGACAACCGAAACACCACAACAACACAACACAAACAAAACAAAATACCAACAGAGAAAGTACAACAGTAATAATGAATTCTGTTAGGGCCAAAGAAGTCAGTCTTTAAAGACCTAGGTGGATTCAACAATAATAATACTGAACAAGTGATGATATATAAGCATCAGTCATATAATTAGGTGTATGAAACTTTTTAGGTTTGAATTTTGTTTTAGCCCCTCTTTGAACAAAGGTTTAAATATTGCTCCACTATACTCTATTCTACTCTAGATACTTGGGATCTAAATGCATTATCACACATAAGATTTGGGAAACTAGCTTGCAGTATCAATGATGCATTTATTAGTGTTATTCACAATCTCCAGAGAGATATCAAATTACAATATGTCACAATGTTCTCAATGTATTCTCAATAATATTCAACTTTCAGTCCATATACCAATAACATACAATAATGGCCTGACACTCACAACTCTTACATCACAACATAACAATGTGGACTTATACAACCCTAGCACGGTAGGTACACAATTCCGCAACATTCCTACACCTCAGAGCATAATGTCCCTCAGTTAGAACACAGGCAGAGATAGTGTAATGTTCACAAATACCTTGTTGGGTACAGATGCTTAGGTAAAGTAACGTTATACCGGCACCTCGCCCACCCGAAAACAGTCCTGCTGGCCTCCACAGCTCCAAGTATAACCCAACCGCATACCTCCCTGAGGTTCTATAGTTGAGACTACTGCCCTTGGTACTGCTCCAAGCCCAGGACAGAGCTACACCTTCACCTCACCCATATCTCCTAGATGTATGGTCCTATTGGTATAATGCCTGCTCCAGTCCTACACTCCACTGATTCTGGTAAGGACTTGTGTCCCCCACACCACAGTACTCCTACTCCAGGTCATGGGTGTGACCTGGGGCACTGAGCACTCCCCAACCTGGTGTTTGCTGATGACTGCTCCTCTTGGCCTCCTACCTGGGTTCTGCCCTCTACCCTGCCCACAACAGCCTTATATCCCGAGATCTGTTGTCCACAGGTACCTTGGATACAGCTGAGTCATTCCAGCCATTTTCATCAGATTCAGAGAATAATCCCCACCTGACCTCCTCAGATTTGAATGTGCTTCCTACCTAATGTAGACATGTATAATGAATAGAGCTATGCTAAATGTTTAGGCAGAATTTGTATTATGTCAGATCCTACAGGCCCACAAACAGGATGAAGCAAGTACACTTTTTCTATACCTTATTTCTGAGCCATTTCTGAGGGCCTATCATTCAGAAATCGCTTGGGTTGAGGATGTGTCGTTCTCTGAACTGGTTCAATGGGTTACTGGCATAAGGAAAATTTGATATCAAAGTGTGTAGCATAGGATTTCCCATATTGCTATGTGGTCAAACTTGGGAAATACACCTTTCCCTTTGAGCATGAAGGCAGGTTCAGAGAGTTCTCCCACCAGTAGTAGTCATTACAATTGGGCCACAAATTGATTTTCTGTGTCTATATAACTATGTTAATAGGTATATGTATTACCTTAAGTAAACAAAGATTATTCAGGAAAATATGACTGTCTGAAAAAGACACAGAAATATAATTGACACTTTTGACCCCCAAATATGGCCATGTGGGATAGGTGAACCCAAACCAGAATATTATATATTTAAAAGAGCTATATTTCTCCCTCATATTGATGTAAGAAAAAAGCTGGGTTCTCATTTCCTTCATAGTGTTGTAATCCAATGAAAAACACTGATTTTCCTTAAAATTGACTATGAGGACATGTTTAGGTAGCTCCCCTATCAAAAATAGTTTTCATGAAGTGTTCCTATTTTGGTTTCTATATCTACCTAAAATTGTCAAAAGGCATGCGCAATACCATTGATAAAATATGCTTCATTCAGGAAATATTACTGACTGAAAATGGCCGAGATGTGAAATTGGCACTTTTGACCCATATAAATATGAGCATAAAAACCAGGTTGGATAGCTTATCCAAATATAGAATACCATGTATTGAGTACAGCACGACACCATCTTCATATTTATGTGAAAATTAGTTTGGGTTCTTGTTTCCCACATGCTATTTCTATCAAATGAAAAACAGTTGTTTGTCTTGAACACACCCTGAGGCAATAGTATTTCTAATGATGTGAGAATTCACATTAGAGGTTTTCTTTCTATGTAACTTCTCAATAGGCACTTTAATATCATACTAAAAATGCTATTTATTCAGGACATAGTTCTGGCTGAAAAAAGCTGAGATGTAGTATCATCGCAGATTTACACAGTTCTGACCAACCGGGATGGGTAACTAAAATTTGTATTTATGTATTGTATTGCAAAAAGCATTATAAATTTATAAACATATTCATGAATCATCAGCATTCATTAATTAAAACATGAGATCCGTTCCTTCAATGTCCTTTGTAGTGCTGTCATATATAGGCCCCATACAGGGAACCTTTGAAGGTTTGTATGAACTGTGCAGCATAACAATATCCAACTAATTTTCGCTAATCTTCACGTGAATTTAAAGATGGGGTCATGCTGCTCCCAATATGTATGATATTTCATATTTGGGTAACCTATCCCACCTGTTTTCTGTGCTCATACTCAGATGAGTCAAAAGTGCCAATTTTACATTTCTGCCATTTTCAGTCAGTAATATTTTCTGAATGAAGCATATTTCACCAATGGTATTGTACATGTCTTTTAACAACTTTAGGTAGATATATAGAAACCAAAATAGGAACACTTCATGAAAACTACTTCGGATAGGAGAGCTACCTAAACATGTCCTCATAGTCAACCTCAAGGAAAAACAGTGTGTTTCTTTGGATTACAACACTATGAAGGAAATGAGAACCCAGCTTTTTTCTTACATAAATATGTGGGAGAGATATAGCTCTTTTAAATATATCATATTCTGGTTTGGGTTCACCTATCCCACATGGCCATATTTGGGGGTCAAAAGTGTCAATTCTATTTCTGTGTCATTTTCAGACAGTCCTATTTCCCTGAATAATCTTTGTTTACTTAAGGTAATACATATGCCTATTAAAATAGTTATATAGACACAGAAAATCAATTTGTGGCCCAATTGTAATGACTACTACTGATGGGAGAGCTTCCTGAACCTGCATTTGTGCTCAAAGGGAAAGGTGTATTTCCCAAGTTTGACCACATAGCAATATGGGAAATTCTATGCTATACACTTTGATATTACATTTGCCTCATGCCAGTAACCCATTGAACTAGTTCAGAAAATCACACATCCTCAACCCAAGCGATTTCTGAATGATAGGCCCTTGGAAATGGCCCAGAAATAAGGTATAGAAAAAGTGTACTTGCTTCATTCTGTTTGTAAGCCAGTAGGATCTGACATAATAGGAATTCTGCCTCAATATGTTGCACAGCTCTATTCATTATATGTGTGTACATTAGGAAGGAAGCACATTCAAATCTGAAGAGGTCAGGTGGGGAGCCGTTGATGAAATTCAATGGAGTTACTCAGCTTTCATGTACCTGCTTCAACACAGTTAGGTGACATAACCTCACTGAGTCAGTCCAGTTAGAGCTGCTTTCACACTGCTTTCACACCTCTCAGCTCACCATACTGTAACAGTTAATTTACTTCCTAGTGACCTCTAGGCACTCAAACAAGTTCATCCACATGTAATTTAATCTATATTATCCACAATTGAATTATATGATTATAATATATTCCCGCACATATAACCCTACAGATTGCACCCGGTCATAAATTGCTGCCCAGTCATAGATTGCACCCAGTCATAAACAAAAACATTGGCCCAAGTTCGTGAGACACAGCCATATACTAACCTTTATTTCTGTAATGAGTAGGAGATTTCTCCTGCACGTGTGGAAACAGAATTTGCATACCGTATGTCAGGTCCTGAAGCCGCGAGAGCTTCATACGCTAGCATCAAGGTAAGTAGGAAAATCCAGCTTAATAAATATTTTCTTCTGTTATGTACTATAGACTTTTTACACTGCAATTTCAAATGGATAACATTTAGGGAACATGTAGACTTATTACTTGCTGAGTTTAAATTTGGATGCAAATCATGAGGAAAAGGAACACACTCTATTGGGAAAGCCCTCATGGCAAAACTGGCCCCATTTCCCTGTCAGTTAAGAGAAATACAATTCAATTAATACTATAGATATAATCACTGGCATTTCCATTTCCTAGGATGAAGTTTAAAGCTTACTTAAAATGTAATGTATCACTATTTCTCTGCTCAATCATATTGTTACTATTGACACATATTCTATCTCAACATTTCATGCACTATTTTACAGTGTTTGCAGGCTGATGATATCACAGACGCAGTGGTATACATAATGTCAGTCCCGCAGCATGTCTCAGTATGTAGCATTTTATCAATTTTGCATGATTCTTTCTCCTCTACTTCCCCTGTATTGATGTCTGTAATTAAGTAAATGTAATATGTCTTAAAGGAACACTTTAAGCTGCTTTAAGTTCAGTAATGCCACTTAAGTGGCATTTCAGGGGCTTTAACTCGTGAAGTATGATGAGTTTGAGGTTAGATTTTTTTTATTTGGCAATAATAAATCACAAGCGTGGGGCATTTCTCAATTAAAGCCAAATTTATTTACAAAATTATACGCAATCATCTAGGTGTCAAGTCAGTTTGGTTATCAATGCTCAGTGTTCATTTGCATGTATGTCAATGGCATGAAGTTTTGTCTATAACTTTCAGTGAAAGTTCATGCAGTGTTCATACAATCTTCATCATATATGTAAACATAATCTAGGTTTTAATAAGGGGAGAATGATGAAGCTGGGGATTAAAATTATCCTGTTTTAAGAACATATATATTGTCCGAAGCTTTAGGGCAATGTCAACATGTTTAGGGACATAGCCAGACCTGGTGCCTGGAAAACTCTATTTAATAATGTGATTCATCTTGAAAAGATCACATGTGTTGATTCGTATGTTTGTGTTTCTCTTTCTAGATCCATGACATTCTTCTGAGACCAACAGAACAGCAAACCTAAAACCAATCCTTCATGCTGCCTTCGAAACATATGAAGTGATATAACTGATGGTTCGGCATGATATTGACGGACAATATAACCATACTGTTTATTCTATCTAACCATCAGTGGGCTAACATTCTGGTACAAAGACATAATCCAGGACAATGATGTCCCTTTTCAACAGACAATATGGAAAGCCAAACTAATCAAATGCTAATAGATATTCATTGCATCAACCCCAAGCTTTCCAATATTGCCATTTGCAGCCTTACTATTCACCATCATATCATTATGAACAAGCTTTTGAGAGTCTTCATGTGTGAGGGGGAGGGGTTGAGAGTCTTCATTATTACCAATGTGGGGGGTGGGGGGGGGGGAGGGGTTGAGATGCGTTTTTGTAGTATGTGTGATCTGTGTGTATCCACTGGTACAGACTACTGCCTGTATGGGGCAGGGCAGTGACCACCAGTTTATGATAACTCCCCACTCCTACCCCAGGGAGCAGTACTGTCAAGTCATGTGCACAGCCAGGCTTCAAATGCATTGCAGCGATTTTATTCCTTGTCTGTAGTCAAACTGAGTTGAAATGATCTTTGTATAACAGCAAGGAGTAACTCACCAAGAATGCATTCAACCATGATGCTGACCAGTTGGAAAATATCTAAGTGATACCTATAGAATTGAAATATTCAAAAACAAATGTTATGTTTTAATTGCTTCTATGATAACGACCCCCCAAAAACCTATTCCTAGACCAAACTTTATCTTTCACTAGTACCTACACCCACCACCAGTGGCGCTGCGCCACCCTATTGTATATAAGGGGTACACGCTACTAGCCAGTCAGAGAGAGCTGGGTAGGGTACTAGGTGCATACCATCGTAGATTGTACAATAAACCCAAACTACACACCTAATCACTGATTGTAGTGTTACTTACTTTCGTGCATATCAAATCTCAGATATTAGTCCAATGCTAACTGACGATGGCCTGATATGACATAGGGACTGGGCCTCAGTCTACATATAGTGAAAGAAGGGGATGATCAGTTATCAAAGTATGATAATATTTCGATACATCCTTGATTAACTAGAACTTTGACCCAAGCAGGCTTGAAGCCCCATAAGAATGCATTATTCAGCTTGATGGAATGATTCTTTGAACCTGCACGCGAGAATCGACCTTGGAACAGATTGTTTCACCAAAGTTTACTCGAAGATTTTTCTAGAAATAAGAAAAGTAAATTTTGAGTCCTGTCTAGGAGAGATGTTTGGGTTCTTTGCAGTTTCGAAGAGGTTGATGCTATTAATACTCATTGATCATCCACCATGCCTTGTAACAGTTTTCATTGCTGACTCACACAAAACAAACACATAAGTCTGCTTCTTCTTTCCTTGGCAGAGTTTGATAGTGACTTTATTGCATCTGTAATGAACACATCATTATTCTAGGCATCCATAACACTGTCAGAATTCACTATAAGTATATGAAAATAAGTACATCATACCACACTCCCAAATTCACAATGCTTATGTATCCATTCAAGCAAACCTCTTGACAAGTTTTGAAAAAGGAAGGTAGGCATGGTTCCACTGTATTCTTGAACCATTCTGTAGATTAGATATAACAAGAACAGACTTCATAAGTATTTGAATAATTATAATAATTTCCATGAGTGCAACCTCCTGGGTAGGCGTCCCATGTCAGTGTCAGGGGATTTATATGACAGGCTTGAAAGATTTCCGGAATAGTTTGGCGTTTCTCATGATTTCTGTTGTGTCGGTCTCATAAGAACATCATGTACCTAGATAGATAGAAACAAACAAATGGAATGACACAGTTGGTACTAAAATAGAGGTTTTCCAGATTGAATATTTTATCAAAGATAGTTTTCCATATCATTATGCTGTAATTGTCCTGGACCTTTCAGACATAACGTTTTTCGAGGTAGTAAGCACACATCCCCTAATAACTGCACAACCCCTGTTAGGGCCAATTCTCCCCAAAATATGTCAAATTATTAATCCAAATGCACTTTTAATCATTAGGAACGTGTAATATAACAGTCTTAAGTGCATTATGTGTTTTGTCATGTCAAATATGGACTGCAACTGCAAAAAATCGCAAAAATGGGCGGGGGTGTGCACTAGAATGAAATTTTGATTTAGTTTTCTTTCGGCTTAAAATGATGTTTTAAGAGCACTGTGTGCTAATTACGTCAAATAAGGTAGGCATCTAGCAGAAGACAAACAAGTAATTTTAAATCCCTGTATTCTCAAGTAGTGCTACGTACAGATACATGTGGTGGGGCTGACATTACGTAGATCACTGCGTCTGTGATATCCTCTGCTTTTAAACACTGTAATACAAGGAAATAACATGTATGAATTGTCAAAGTGTAGCACGAATGAAGGATAACTCTTTGGCTTGAATGAGAATTATATTCTAGTGTAAATAAATGAATGTGACTTATTTAGCTTATTAAGGATATATTCATGAATTGAATTTATCTATTCTAATAGACAGATGGTATCAACTGGTAAACCATAATGGGTCTCCCAATCAAGTGTTTTTCTATTTGGCTGAAATACTTCTTTCAGATTAAGATTCAACACACACTAAGTGTGTACATTCTCTAAATTAAACCATCTAAATCTAAGAAGGCAGACATTGCAGATTTTCCTACTTACATCTATGCTACCATACAGAGCTCTGGCAGCCTCCTCCCCAGACATTCGATATACAAACTCTGTTTCCACCGGTCCTGGGGAAATCTCCTGTAAATTCAGAGACAAGATTAGTTTTTTTTCTATTTTTCAATATGAAAGATATGACAAAACACAAAAGATTACTGTCCACTCATTGGCAGTATCCCTGCAACTACTGCTCACATGAAGAATGGAGTCTTACTGTTAAACATAAATTATTTAAATGATGAATTCCCACTACTCATTGCTGCTGTTGAAATAGTATCTCTATGCTACAACTATTAGTACAAAATCATTCTGATAAATTTTGATAAATACTTACAGCAACTCTGATGTTAGAGTTCATCTCCCTAAGCTCATTGCGCATGCCCTCTAGAAGTGCGCGTACAGCAAACTTGGTGGCGGAGTAGAAGTGAATGTTCTTACTGGGCACAACACGGTGACCACTCATGCTGCAACAGAGACCAGGGGTTATCATGTTAGGAAATAAAATCAATTTAAACGGTGACGAGGAGGGGTGTTCAGAAAAAAGTTAACTACTAAACCAGTTTCTGTCACATGCAGCTTTGAATATATCATAAGGAATATCTCTTGAACTACCCACTATGGGATAAAAGATCTGTAAATAGGTGGTTATATGGAAAGTGATGCACTGCAATGGTGGTCACCCATGGCAGCTGATGATAGGCCAAAGCTATTTTTCAAAAATGCAGATTATCCCCACCCATGATATTTCTTTATAATTAAAGAAAATGAAAAATAAATTATTGTACATGCACCATCGTGGATACAACCAAAGGATATTAACCAGGTTTGACATTGTTAGATTTCATGATGAGAAGCAATACAATGGATCCAAATTATCTCAAGAATCCAAGAATTATGTACGAGCAACTTAATACCTCACCTGCTGATGTGGATGATCATACTGTCATCTACTGCCCTCTCCTTCATAGACTTGAAGGCTTCCTGAGAACAGATGGCCAGCCCCATCACATTCACCTGAGACAAATCAACATAGTATTTGTCTACAGAATGGCAAGTTTTTTTTAAATGATGATGATATCCTTGTTCTTATCTTATCAAGATGAGTTATTGGTATCTGTTTAATGAGCGAAATAAAATCAATTTATAATGTTTAAATATAGCAGCCAAGCTTTGAGCAGATTCACTCACATGAGCTCAGCAGTTGATTTTGTAATGCTTTATTTGACATTCAAATCACACATACTATAATTTGCACTCCTCTTTTGACCCTCTTTTGAGAAAAAAGACCTGATATAGCTATTAGAGCAACTACAACAATAAAATGAATGGTCTAATAGTAAAGCACTGCTTACATCAAGCATGTTCTTCCAGGCACTGTAGGCACCGCTGAACAGGGGCGCAGGGTGAGACAGGCCAGCGTTGTTAATACACACATCCACCCCTCCGTACTTGGTCCTGATGACCTCAAACATGGCCACAATCTCCTCCTCCTTGTTCAGGTCACATTTTATGGCGTAGAGCTTTCCCTGTTCTGCCCGCAGACGCTCTGCTTGCTCCTGTATAGGAAACACAAATAGGGGAATTGGAGGAGAGAGGTCAGTTAACTGAATATATGACAACATAAGCATGTGAACAGTATTGATTACCATATTCGATGTAAGAAGCGCCCTGAGAAAAATATTTCTTTTGCCTTTACTTTAGGATCCTATGGGTGTCCTGGCAGTGAATATATGTGAACAATGGAGGTATACTGTCCAAATAGCAAATACAAATAGTTGATTTAGGGAAAGTGGTGTATGTTGGAATATGAAAACAGCTCAAAGAATACTTTTCATGAGCTTCGAGTTTTGCCACAAGGTGGCTTCTGTGTAGGAACTAGCAATTATCTTTAACCCTTTACAGGTTGCATGGTGCACAATGTAAAGTAGATTGGAGTGGCTATTCAAAACCTGTTAATGTGCGCCTGGCCCGGGTGCCTGGTATAGGGGACATGTCAGAGGGCAAGTTGATGGACTTGAGAAAAGGGGTGGGCCCAAGGATCTATCATTGGCCATTGGTAGTTAGCTACCCATAATGCATTGTGTGAATTGTATATGAGCACATTCAACTGTAATATGTTATTTGGCACTATGGGTCAGACCCTACATAGTGAGTCTTTGTCTGCAGCCTAAACTAGTACACAATGTACCATACCTGGATAGGCTGGATGTTCCTGGCACAGCCAATAGTGACCATCCCTGCCTTGACGAGACGTTCAGCTATGGCGGCCCCTATACCAGCTGATGCCCCGGTCACCAGGGCCACTCGCCCTGTCCACTTGTGCATCCTGAGGCCTGTAGCATCCATAGTGTGTGTGTTGTGTGTGGTGTGGGAGGTGTAGAGGTACACGTGTTGTTGTGTGGAGACCTGGGCACTGTGTGGGGCTACAGCTGATAGCCTGATAGGGACTACTGCACCTACTAGCTTACTCACCTTTTGTATAGAGTACCGGGTATAGAGGATGATCAATTAATTCAAGTACTTTTTTATATCCTTAGGTATGCTGGTACTCTGTGGAGCGTCCCTGCCATAATGTATTGATTGTATTTCAGATGCAAAATGTCGGGTTTCAGAGGGTCCTTTTTATAACCCTCATTGGCACGCTATGGCAGTGCATATGGCAATTAAAAGTGTTATACCTGCCCGCATGATTCCATCTGGTATCATTGTGCTATTATCATATTTCTGTATGTATAAATGTTACCTATAAAGGATGACTTAATTACCCCTTAATCCTTTGATAACGGATGTCGCTAAAAGGTGACATTTATCATCATGATGCACCATTGCAGCTCCGATTACTCGCATTGATGCATCATGCCGACCCTATGGGCGTGTCTCAACCCCATAGGGTCGGCATGATGCATGAAAGTAGCACTGGCTAGTTACTCACCAGAGTTGCATGAATGCGTCATGATGACCAAGGGTATGATGCATTAAGGCATTATGCCGTCCTTTAAGAGTTAAACTAGAGAGGACCCGTATCTCTGTTTAGGACTATTGAAGCAGGAGTATTTATTAGTTAACTTAATTCTCCCCTCTGTTTTTCAAGTCAGCTTTTGTGGCATCTATCGGGTATAGAGAATGATCAATTTATTCAAGTACTTTTTATATCCTTAGCCTTAGGACTGCCGGTACTCTCTGGAGCGGCCCTGTCATAATGTAGTGATTGCATTGCAGATGCAAAATGTTGGCTTTCAGAGGGCCCTTTTTATTACCCTTATTGGCACGCTATGATAGAGCATATGACTCAACGAAATTTGCCGACTCAACTCGACTGGATGAAAAATATCCGAATATGTATTTCGTGCTTTATTCTCCTCAGAACATGCAAGGTACTTGTTGAAAATCACCGTGATCTCATGTTTCTGTCAAACTAACGCAAAAATAACATTTGTTAGAGGAAGGGATGAACACAATAACAAAGGAAACTTCGCTGTAAAATCACTATTACCGTAAAACCCCCGCTTTAAGACAGATTTTTTTTGGCATTTTTTTCTCTACAAGACGGATTTTTTCCTAAAGTTAGGGGGTCGTCTTAAAGGTGGGGTTTTTAAATAAAAGATAATAGTGAAATCGATTTTCAAACGTTTTTTGTACAAGACGGATTTTTTTCCAAAGTTGGGGGGTCGTCTTAAAGCCGGGGTCGTCTTAAAGCCGGGGTTTTACGGTATTTCTGGTGAATAAAGTTGAAATTATTACTCAAAAAAATATTCACAATATTCAGTTACAATAATCTAGACCTACATACCTATTGTGGTATGTCATGCCTTTAATATCCTTTTATGCTTTCTATTCTATCGTGATTATGAACCATTAAAGTGCATGAAGTGGAGTAGAGAAATGACCCTCTTCAAGGTACCTAGTGCCACAGTAGGCCTACAGATAATCACCCTAGCTATAGTCTGCAATGACCACTTTTCCCTACTGTAGGGTATGGGAAGGGTTTCCCAAAACAACTCTGACTCTGGTGCACGTTCTGCTTAATTGCACTGGTTCTAAGGCACATATCAATATACAGTCTTTTGCATTGTGTTCCCGACATATTTCCCTTTCTGGGGATAGGTCTCACACTTTTGTAGACATTTTATTTCAATTTAGGGGTAAACACCCTACCCTTTGATGGAGTGGATTAATACAGCTGGTGTCTGTAGAAAATGGTTTACCAGACCATTCATATCTGACGTGGTAAATGAGAGAAATTCAAATCAAATCAACTCAGTGTACTGTTTTCTCTCTGTTTAAAGTTAGTATCCCAACTGTTACGCTGACTAATTTCTACTTTTGGTATCAGTAAGTTAGGCAAAGGTCATAGATAACCTTAGAAACGGTTGTTTCCGATTAACATATACCAAGGGTTGATTTACATAGTATATATGTACACAGCCATAAGAGTGCCTCTATATAGGGTAAAATTCGACACGGGTGACATGGCGACACGCCCTTTTAAAAATCGACACGGGAGACACGCCCCTTTTAAAAATCGACACGGCGACACGGCCCTTTTAAAAATTGACACTGGCGACACAGCCCTTTTAAAAATCAAAGGACATCATGAGATTGAGTATAGCTTTGTATGGTATAAAAACAGACACAGTGACACAGCCCTTTTGCTTAAATCCAACACGGCGACATGGCCAAAATAGAGGCACATAAGAGTACAGAGTCTGCAGGACTGCTAAGTCGCTAGTGAGGGGAGGTAAGGATCGGTGAAGACGTATGTGTGAAAAACAATCATTAAGGCCTTCTATAGGACTTCTAAGTCGCTGGTGAGGGTAGGTAAGGATCGGCGCCGACACGCTCAGACCTGACCAGGACACATACTGAAGCAGTTATATAGATGTGTTATGTGATCACTGACACTGTAGCCCTATGCAACACCTCAGGCAAGTGTACAATGTACAGTGTACAATGTCAGAGTAAAGAAAGCAAAAGTTCAATATGCATCAATATGAATTACTCACAAAACCAGGAATTAGATATCTGATTGGCTGAGTCATGTGGTCGCTAATTAGGTCACGTTACCATGGTTACCAGAATGCTGGCCTTTGATTGGCTGAGAGCCCCTAAGTAGGTCAGTAGGTCACCTAGAATGCTGGCCTCTGATTGGCTGAGAGCCCCTAAGTAGGTCACGTTACCATGACAACGGGTCATGTGACAAAATGGAGGCCTCTGAGTGGCTGCACGACCAATGAGTAAAACCTAGTACTGTGTATAGTCCCGATACATATTATACTACTCATGGGGTACCTATACCATGTGCCATAGTCCGACCCAGAGGGATATCCAGAGATTAGTGAACCTGTTAATCTTAAGCAATTAATTCTGAAAAGACCACTCAACTTCCAGACCAATAAAGTACACCATTAGAAAGCCCTAGCTTTATTTATTATGGAACCATTGAGTTTTGTTCAAATTCTGATTTAGGAAAAAATATCTAGGCAGGGCAGGTAGGGACAAGTAGGCCGGCCTCAGGCCTACAACAGGGCCGCCCCTAGTGGCCTGAGCGCCACACCTACCCCCCACCCCCTCCCCTCCCCACTCATTAGCATAACAATACCGAGACAGTCTTCCCTGGCATGTCTAAGGATTGCATTGGCCGTTTCCTATCCTTCTTTTACGTCCTTGGTATATACAAATACCCCACTGCTCAGTATGATTAGAGCAATTATCATGCATCTAGATCTCTTACAAAACACCAGGTGGCAGCAGTGTCTCCATGTTATTCTCGCTACTGTCACGCCACAAAACCCCTTATTATACCTTCATCAATTGTATTACGTCATATTACGTCATATTACGTCATAATTATGATTTATGATTATTAATATTCATATTTATCATTATTTGTAATACGCACAATACTTTATACATATTTTCAATCCATATGTCCATCAAAGTACACCTAGACGTCAGACATACCTATTACTCATTAAGCCAAGCCAATCTAACCCTCATATATAACTAATCCATAGATCACAAGCAGACCCTTATCCCATGGACAATAGGTAACTGTCAGCCCCTCCAGACGACAAGGCACTGACCGGTCACCTATACACAAACAAATGAACTATATGTTGACCCCAAGGATTAACTATCACAAATAAAACAATGCTATAAAGCTGGACACCCTTAATCAGTGCGGCACCACCAAGCCACTTGAGCCGGCTGGACGCCACCTGGAGGTCGGCGACAAAGCCCCCACGTGTGCATGCTACTTATTATGTAATCTATTACCCATAATGCACTGGACCCAGGCTCCCCACCCGCGGTCCAGTGTACGCCACATGTTAAAGCCATGAATATTTAATTATCCAATCAAATGTCAAATGTATATTATCCAATGAAAACCACTGTTACATCTACTTCCGGTCACATGGGCACCCCCTCCACCTGCCGGGTGCCTGTACTTATACCCCGGTCAGATGGAGGAGGAGAACACTTATCAAGAACTCAGCAACAACTTACCATCTATACTGAGCCCTAGTGACTGGTACTCTGATATTAATTTTATTATTAATAAAAGATACCAAGTACTGAAACTGACGTCTCACCTCATCTTTACGCCCTCATTGATGTGGAAGGGATTTCCCTAGCCACACTACAGACCTGGGAGCCCATTTCCACACACGCACACACTGGTGTGTCAAATTGTGTACAGGTGGCAGCACATCTCTGGAAGAGTGGCTGTGTGATGTTCCTCTCAGCTGCAGTAGTGTACTGGGCATGTTATTTTACCATTAAAACTTAGCAGTTTATCAAATTTCAATGATCTAATATAGAATATCCATCTAAAATGTGCAGAATGTTCACTAGCTTCATCCAAAAATGCGAACATTTAAGTCAAATCTAATGTTAATAGCCATGATGCTGCCACTCTACTACTAAAAACTGAATGCAGCACGCTTTCTTTCTTCATAACCCAAAGAATGATGAAAGAGAAAAAACCCAAACTTGATCTGGGATTGTTCTTGCGGATAAAACTTGATAAATCAGCCTTTGATCAATCTGTTGTCTAACTTGTCAGTCATTAATTGTTTGTACATAGTGTGGCTTTGAATATCCGGCTGTTGTAGCAACCAGCCATGTTTTGGTCAAAACAAAGGGGTTCAATATATCAAAGTCTCAATCACTGCAATTATATACAGATGTGATCTTATTGTTTTATAATAGGAAAACCATTATTAATTAAGGATAATGTACTATTCATATTGTACTATTCATAAACAACCATTCAGAACTGAAAAATCAAAACACAAACAAGTCAGTCACATTGTTTAGAAATAAATATAACTTTATTAACCTATAATAACCCATTCTGTCAGCGGTCACACCGACCCGCGACAACAAAACATGGATACTGCGGCAAACAGTGGTGCCACCATGTGGCGTATAGCCGCACTACACGTACAGGACCCTGTGGTGTCTGTGTACTACAGACACCAAGGTCTAGACCCCATCTCCCTGTCAACCCAGTCATGTTCAGTGTGTGCCTTACTGCATAAATGTTTGCAAGTAAATTAAATATGCAGTAACACCTTAAGCATGTTTAATTAGGGTAAATGCCAGTTAAATCCATTTTAATGCTTTTTACCTTTTCGCCACATTTACATGACATTACTGAAATTAAAGCTGTTTAAAGTGTTCCTTCAAGGTATCTTAAATTTGCTTAAATGCAAACATTCATGAAATGTTGTTTTATGTACTGGATTGTTAAACCATTGTATACTATTGTATAGAAAGTAACTTTTAAAATGATCTTCAATTGAGTAAAGTTCCACTGAACAATAATAAACTTCTTTTCTTTTTTCTAAACAACAATCTGGAAAAAAAACCCATTATATTCAGACTAAATAACCATTTTGGATATTCTTTGCCAAGTCATGAGTAGGTAGGATATAATTTCAGGAACATTTTATTTGTCAGGATATTCACATTGTCCAAGTGCTTCTTGATTATGCCTAATTTCACATTTTGATCTCTGCTTTTACAGCGTTTTATTGCTTTATTGTTATCAACATCCAAGCGGCTCTAATCTGACTCATCAATTGAAAATTTATTCTTCACATTAATATAGTTCTGCACCTAAATGACTGGGGTGACACAGGAGGACTGAACACAACCTGAATTTAGGCACAACCCCCCAACGTCTCAAACCTTCTCTCTGAGGCCACAATGTACATGCACAGTAAGCTTGGTTAACACTTTAAGGAAAACATGATGCCTTAATGAATAATGCCCTTGGTCGTCATGATGCATGAATGTAACCCTGGCAAGTAACTTGCCAGTGCTGCATTCAAGCATCACGCCGACCCTATGGCGTCAAGACACTCGTAAAGGGTCGGCGAGTTACTCGCCGCGCTGCATTGTTGTATCATGACGATCAATGTCCTCTTTTAGCGACATCCGTCCTTAAAGGGTTAAGCCATTGTGATCATGATGCATGAAGGCAGCAATGGCGAGTAACTCGCCACTGCTGCATTAGTGCATTCATGCATCTGGCAAACCATATGGGGATGATGCACTCACACAAGGTCGGCCTGATGCACCAATGTAGCCCCGCCGAGTAACTCCCTGGCAATGCAATGGTACATCCCAATCACAAATGAAAATGACGCCTTAATGCATCATCTGGTTAAAAGACTGAGTATGTATACAAGTACATCCACACGTACTTAAAGAGGTTTATGGAATTAGGGCCAACAGTAGGAATTTACAAAGTTGTGGAACCTTATCGAAGAACATTGACTTTTCAACATTTTGATTTCCACCATTTCTTAAGGACACAAAAATGTTTAAAATATTTCAAGCATAATTTTACATTTAGTTTTATTAACTGTAAGCACGTCATAGAACAGATCGGTCTTAGGCTTGAGACTTGGATTCATCTAAATTTAAAACTTGTATGGGCAAAAATATTAATGCAGCAAGTTCATTTAACTTGTAATTAGAGTACAATTTTACATAGAGACATAGTACATTATCTTCACCTTCCTTTTCTAGCAACTTATACATGTAGAGGACCTCTTGCCTGTTCACCATAGGTTCATGTTGTGAGTGGGTTTCATATTTCTATATTTTACCCTTTTAGGGGCTACATCGTGCCTGAATGCACTATACCCTTTTGTCTTCATGATGCATGAATTCAGCACTGCTGGGAAACTGCCCAAGGGTGCATCCATGCATCATGCTGACCTTTTTTGGGGTTGATACACTCCTAAAAGGTCAGCATGTTGCGCCAATGCAGTTTGGCGAGTTACTCGCCAGCACTGCCTTCTAGTGGTATATACACAGTGGTGGGGTGCAGCCGTAAGCGTAGTTCCCAAGGTGACACCCAGGTGGCAGCAGTGGTGACCCGCCCCCTAGTGAGAGTTGTGGGTATCATTGTTGAGTCTTTTTAAAGCATCGAGCACACACGTCCCAAGCGTTCCCTCTACAGTTACCTCTGTGTCTAACACATTGGACCATTGAGGGACATTATTTGAGCTCCCTTTTTGATTAAATTCGGTCATCATGTATCAGAGTAACAGACTCAGATGTGCCCTATTTATAACTGCTGGTGTCACAACAAGCTTTATATATACATCCACATATTATGCTTAGAGAGTGGTCATTTATCCATTAAAGGAGGGGGTAGGCGAAATCTCGCTCGGAGACGCGGAAATATTAACGCCTCCTTTAGAGCACACATATTTTTTTGCGCTCCTTATGTTAGGTGCCAAAGATACTTACCCCACCCCTCTTTAAACTATGGCTTTTTCACTAAAAGTGACTTAACTTTTTACGCCTCTCTCCCGCCCTCAGGATTTGTTATGTCCACCCACTTCAAGAGGGGTCAAAACCTTTTACACCACCCCTCCCAATCTACCGACTCCCCTTTATTGATACATGACCACTCCCTAACCCTTTAAGGGTCACATGATGCATTAAAGCACTATTCAGGCCTTAAAGGGTTAACCTAGAGGGGGGCAGTTCTAATTATTCACAATTCACCTCCTTCACAACGCGATGTGGCTATGTGTAGACACGCTGGTATTCTGCATCACTCACTAGATGGCACTCTGCTCTACACGTCCTATCATGACGTCACTGTGACGTCATTTAAATCAATATGACGTCATTTAATGTCACTATGACGTCACTTGACTTCAATATGACTTCACTATGACATCACTTGAAGTCACTATGACGTCATTTGAAGCACTATGATGCCATTTAATGTCACTATGGCGTCATTTGACTTCCCTATGATGTCACTTGACATCAATCTGACGTCACTTGATGTTACTATGACGTCATTTAAATCACTATGACGTCATTTAACATCACTATGACGAAGTACTATGTGCAGGCACAAGTCATAAAACAACAGGCTCTCGAAAAACACAAAAACTTCACATAATTCTCCGAGAGGGACTATAATACAAAATTTACCCATCCATAATAGGTTATTACACATATTATCTTTAATGTACATATAATATATTATTATAGTATATAAACTTAAATCACAGCACCACCATAAATGGATGACCTTCATCAATGAATGACCTCCAAGTACAGGTCATCCACACAGCACTACAGCCACCATGCAGCCTGCTGTCCAATGCCGACACCAGGCCTAAGACAAATAGGTTTGTTTCCGGTAACCTGACCGGGTCTAGCAAAACAGTGCCTGGGCCTCCTCTTCATTCCTGTTTCTGCCACTTTCTGTTTTTTACGGTTTGTAAATCAAACAATTATTAAGGATTTTAGAGTAAAAAAGCTAAATCCAGGACTAAAATGAGATAAGCAAAACCCGACCGGCCGGGCCTGCTTTGACAGACCATGTTACCGGGAACAAACCTTTTTTTAAATTATAATGGCCTCATTGATATGCAACAGAAAGTAATGAACAATAATGAAATCATGATGTCATTTACAAAAGATGAGATTTGAATGAATGAAAAACCCAGTCGTGACCTTGATAATAGTTGTAATAGTGACGCGTTGCAAGCATTGGTGGATAGTAGTAGTTGTAGTAGTAGTAATGGCAACATTGCAGAGGTACAGTTCCAGCCACTATAGTAGACAGTCAGCACTACATCCATCAAGAGTATTTCTTGCATAATGATAACATTGCATCTTTGGCAAACTTAATGGTGTATAATACAACAACATGATGATGAGGAGTATGTATATTTTTGAACAACAGCACAACTTTAAGCGTTCTGGTTTAATCGTAATCCAAAGTGTCTCCATGCCTTTAATCCATCCGCTTGTTTCAGCAATGCAAGAAGAGCAACTATTACTTCCTAATATTGCCGCTAGGTGGCCATACAGGTTGGTGGCACCCCCTGGTGGATATCACATGAAGCCATTCAGAAGTTCTCGGCATTCTCCGGGAGCCGCTGATCATCCGTTTCAAGGCGACCATTTTGTTTATTTTTAATTTTATCATGGAATGCTTAGGATCACATGTAGTGTCATGGATTTGGGTACACCTCTGCCAGTTGAGACCTAGATATTCTAACTTTCCTACTACAGTTGTATCATATCCAGCAGAGAATGTATTGGTCCGTTAAGTTCACACGTGATTTATCCACTGTTTCCCGGTATGGGACAGGGTCAGAATTTCGGGACTCGAAGAATGTTAACGCTGTAGGGCTAGCCGAGATCTGAAATGACAACAAATGGTGGTGATTAGGATAAAGCATTGGTGAGCATAATGATATGTACACAGGTCAAACTCTCAGGCGATGTATGATTGAAATTTGCTGGCGTTTTCATCAGCCCAACATGCCATAGAATAAAAGCTTCTGAAGTAATATCTTACATCTAATTATATTAAAGGGACAGGCCTTGAATTGAATGAAAAAGATTGTATGTCCAGTGAAAACTCTTGGAGTGATAAGCCTCAAAAGTTGAAAAAAAGAATGAACTAGGAAAACAGGTCGGTTTCTCTCATCTGGATTACATCTCTTTATCTTAATTAAGTGCTTGGGGTAGCTTGACAAGTTTTAGGGTTGATATTAAAGACGACAACCTCCTTGGGGCTATTTTAATAAATTCAGATATTAATAACAGAGGCAAATCCTACCATGGGGGCTAGTCTGATGGATTTAAGGTTTGAAATGAAAACCAAAACCCACCTTGGGGGTAGTTAAATGAATTTTAGGTTAAATATTCAATACAAAACCCACACGGGGGTAGTAGTCCAGTAAACGAAAGGAAATATATGGCCTAGTCTCAACAAAATTGCAAGAAAAGGTTTCTTAGTGGTTTTCACCTCTTTGATATATGTACTTTCCAGAAAAAAATTGTTTCCGGCGATCCCGCCTGGGGAAGTGCCCCAAATCCAACATGGCCACCACTAAACCAGGTCAAACAGGAAAACTGCTATAAAAATGGAACAAATCATCATATTCACACATATGATGGCTCAATTAACATCAGCATGAACAGATCTACCCAATAAAACATGTCTCTTAGTTTTGAAGTTTCAAAGAATAGCGTAAAATTCAAAATGGTCACCAAAAAGTCGTTAAAATGCATTAAATGATACATCTCTGCTTCTAATCAACATAGAGATACAAATGAAGGTTCAAAATATATGTTTCTAAGGTCAGAGAATTTGAATTTACTATGTGTGAAAAGATAAATGGCAGCCATTTTGAATTTTTAATGAGGTCACTGCTGAGGGCTGTTTAGATTACTACCAGAAAAAAGAATATTTTCCTGATTTGTTTCCAATAAGCATACGGATGAGATTTGGGAAGGAGACTTACATAACATTTTGTGAGACCAGTAATATGAACTCAAGCATTTGCAAGGGACAAACATATATGTGAGCAGGCAAGCAGAAAGGATAGTCCCTGCGGGGTTAGTTCTGATTTTAGCCACCAGGGGAGTACCCTTTTCCCTTGCCTGTGCACATATCTGCAGTTTTGGGCATTTAATTAGATGCCTGCCACCAGGTTTCATAAAAATTAAAGGTAGTGATGTGTATGTGCACTCTCTTAGTTATATTAAACAATAGCAAATCTCTAGCCCTAATCAGTATGGAGATATGATTCAAGTTTATAAACATTCAGAATTCTCTGAGGTCAGAAAATACAGATTTACCATCCATTTACCATTTACAAATTTTAAATCCCACCTAAATATGTTCCAATATTGTAACAGTATAGTATCTAGGGAATGGGTCTCTATGGACAATAAGAGCTCAGAAATGGGGACCCATAGAGCCCAGTCATGGTCTTTCACAGGGGATCATCAATGGATAGAATAAAATTGTAATTCTATTTAACACATTGGCCATATTGGGTAATAACATTAACTGTGATCAAAATAACAAGAATCTGAATGAACTGCAGATGTAGGCAGAGAGGTATGACTTTGGTGAACATCCTGAATCAACTTTAAGATTGAATTGTTAGTTCCAGTCAACAATTTTGTGTATATGATGATAGAGGCATATCTTCCATCAGTGTATTATCTGAAAATAGAGGTATTGCCTGGAACATTTTTTAACAAGCTGGAAAGAATCTGATACTTTGGGCATAGTAACCAATAGCGAACCAGATGCCACCAACCGTACATCACAAATTGAACTTGTCCCCAATCCCAGTCAGTCACCTAAGTAGGTCCTAGCCCACTGGGATGCGTGCTTGTTGGCATCATCAAACTTTCCTCCCACTAAGGTCTTTGTTAGTTGCAGATTTTTGGAGGTGTTTTAATCATTTATTGACCACAATAAATACACATAAATTCTTTGTGTTTGTCCATCGTCGATGTTACAGAGTAACGTGAATCATGGGATTATTATAGGCATGTTAAAGCATGTTGGACAGAACAATTCATGATAAATACATTATATCACAGTCAATGTAGATTAGGGTAGCACTCAGCATAGCTGATTTTCAGTGTGATTTATTCATTATCACGGTATTAAATAGTGCACTTGTTCTGTAAAGAGCAAGATGGACAGACAGGACTTACTGGACATGTACAGAGATTAATTACTATCTTTGTGTTATCCGTATAATATTTAGGACTCATCATACTTATCTCATAAAAGAGGTATAATTCAGTTAGTGGCTAACACAATTTCACAGCTTTCATTTTAAGAGAATCTATCACATTTAAATCGACGACATATATAGATGCACCACGCGTACCGGTACTCGGGTGACCAGATGCTTCCATTAAAACATATTCATATACAAAATAAGATACTATATAGTGTTGTTGTCTTCACACCTGTCCCAAACCAACAAGGGCATGCATTCCAGCAGATTATGGAACAACACAGGGTAGATATTGTGGCAGATTGAAATAAAGCATCTTTACCTGCCCAAAGCATCGTTTGTGGTAAAAGATCATTTCCAGGTTCTTACAGTAAGACCTTGATTAATCAGTCTTTGATAAGTCTGTGGCCTAACTTTTTGGTCTCTTATAATTTAGGACGGTTTTAATTGCATACTAATTCTTATTAATATATTGGTTATTTGTGCTTCCAGTATCGGTCTGTACTTTTTGGAAAGAGTGAGTCTTGTTATTTTATCATATATGTTTCAAATGATATAGTCAAAGGCACCTGCTTACCCAGTAAACAAAAAACGTTATACAACATTTTGTAGCGTTATATAACGTTAAATAACGTTTCTCTAAGGCTCCTCACTATAGCAAAATGTTAAATGAAATTTTCTAACGTTATTTTGACGTAAAATAACGTTTTTTTGTTAGCTTGGTAGTCTATGCAGTGTGGCATCGGTCAAAAATGATCTTGGCTTAGGAAAAGTGGTTGTTCCAATATACATCCCTGCATAAAATCACCTGGCTCTCAGCTCTGCATACTGTAAATGTATTAATTTTATTTCACTCTGTTCATATTCCTGCAGATCCCCTGAATTAAAAACTCCACAAAATTTTGTACAGCAAAAATGTTGATTGAATACAGTGACTATATTTTTAAATCTGCAATATTAGATTGCGCGAAATTGAACTTTCTACCATTACAATTTGTACCACTACTATGACGGTGAAGCAGCCCAGGGTGTATGGCCAATACAGCAGTTTAATACTGTGGCAGAGGACATGTATAATTTAACACCCTACCATCAACAGTGCAGCCCCAGACACAGGATCCACACTTTTGGCTTATTGGACAGACCACCCTATAGATAAAGTACATTTTCTGCACCAGGTGAGTGGTGTGTGGTCTAATTTGGTCTTGCACATGATATGGTTGTTCAGATTGTATTTGCTCTGACTAATTTAATAGTTATGGCTTGCAGCTTCTCATGTACTAGCAAACAGTCTACAGTGTAGTGTTGATGATCAGATAGCACAAAAGGCACAGAGTAAAAAGCTCACTGCAAAAAAATACCTACACTTTTCATTTCCCCCTGAAAAAAAAGCAATGCTCATATGAATACATGAGTGTACAGATATTGTTTCAAAATACTTTCATCTGAAAAACTGTCTCAAAAAGGGGTCTCATATTGATATCTATGCACATGAAATCACACTAACATGTCTTTAGGATCAGAAATACATATTCTGCTACAGATGGCATGTGGGCTTGCATACTTATGAGATACAAGATATAAAAAGGGGACCAACTTCAGTTAAAACCAACTATGCTAAGTAAGTACCAACTATGGGTAAAGTAATATAATATTTATATAGTAGCTTAGGATTATATGCACTCCAGAACCAGTATGCAATCAATGATTATCATGTCCCTTTCTCCGTAAATATGGTACACGGGTGTGCTATAGTGAAGATGTAGTGAGGGTCAGAGGTCAGTGGATGGCATGTGTGGCCCTCATTTAAGCCCAAACACCCCTATATTTAGGGCTGAGTACATGTCCTGGCTCCACTCCGACTGCCGCTGGAGGGGTACCGAGATCTGCACCTTTAAGGACTACATGGCTGACATGTACATATGACAATTGTTACTCACCCAGGCAGTATATGAGCCAGACCAGAGTGCTCTATGCGACAGTACCAGAAGTATAAGATGCAGTTAACGTACACCTCATGTTACAACTCATGATGAGGAGAACGACATGTGGGTTGATAGTGGATTGCTCAACTTCTAAGGTTTGATATGTGCATGATGTGCCAATGTAATACTAGTGAGGCACTTTGATTCATCATGATGACAAAATGAAGATGAAGGCTCAAGGCATCATCTGGTTCTTAGAGGTGTAATGAGAAAAGTTTCTTAGAAGGCACCAGGCACAGGGACATACTACCTATATTCAAAACACGTACCGACTGGTCTGACCTGGTGGCAGTCCGTTCACCAGGACATAGTGTACAGCAAAGTACCACAGTCAGGGGCTGTCGGAAGGCTGAGTATAGACATGTGTTGATATTTTGTTGTTTAAGACATATAAATATATATTCTAATTTGATTCCAAATTTGCACTACAACCGAGTGAACGAATAATGTTTTACAACATTTTCTAACGTTATATAATGTTTACCTAGCCTTTATGGACTGCAAAGATAGACCTCTCAAGTGGATAAGCTGATGCCTCCAACATTGATGATGGGGTTAACAAGAGATCACACGGAATTATTGGACTATCCTTTGTCAATCCTATCACATGCCAGACCTGATTAAACTATGTACCACTTACTCGGTGCATATAATGTACTTTCTCTACTGGGGGGTCTATCCAATAAGCTGCTTACAGTGTGGATCATTAAGCTATGCCATAGGGTTTACACTGCTTGTGCAGGAGAAATAAAGGATGAAATGAAAAGTGCTGCTCTGCTTTACAATAAGTATTTCAAATTGGTCCCAGAATGCTATCCATGTCTCTACAATATGGACTGTTTGCTACAATAGATCAAACAAGCATTAACCATTACATCTTAGTCAGAGCCAACACAATTAGAACAACCTTATCACATGCTTGAACCAATGAGCCTACAAATCATGGAGTGACCAGGTGCAGGTAATATATTTTATCTACAGTGAGGTCAATCCTATAAGCCACCAGTGTGGATCATGTGTGTTGGGCCAGAGCGTAGATGGGTGGGTGCTAGATTATTTTTGTTCCCAGCAACAGCATAATCCTTCTCTATTGGTGATATGGCAACACATCCTGGCCTAGTACATGGCATGGTAGTGGCACATATGCCATGAAAATGCCCCTTTTTTTTATAATTTCATTGCTTTCACAACATAAGTCCCAGCAGCATTTTAATGTTCCAATGTTATCAATTATCCGGATATGGGCACTATTGCTGTTTTCAGTATCAGGTCTAAGCAATGACCAGGATATTACCCTGGAAAGACTTATGAAGTCAGGACCATTTCTCTCTATGCCTCCCTCCTCATTCTCCCAATGTGTGCATGCGCAAGGCAGGTTAATTTTCTTGGGTAGCCCTACCCCTCTGCTTGTTGTGGAATCTCATTGAATACACCTCCCTCTACGCCTTCCTGCTTTGCCAGTTAGGAATACACATACAAATATAATTTAAAATTCAGATTTCTCAGATGCTATACTTCTGGTACCAAAGTTCTGTCACAAATGTGGCACGGGATTCACAGTTGCATTCTACTGAGAATAAAGAGCTATTTTCACCCATGAAAGTATTTCGTATTAAAATCAATTGGAGATATTATGAAACACTAAATTGCTTATGTATATTTTACATGATTTAAGAGCAGGGTCATTTTCAACAATGGCTTTAATGTGCGTATCTGCAAGGCAAGTAAAAATAATTGTAGAGATAGATGTGAGCCTGCTTTGGTAATTTGTGTAGACCAGCAGGTGATTTTTCAACAGAATAGCAGCTTCGCTCCTGTTTTGTTGACACTCATACCTCCTTTAGGCCATATGTACAGACTTAACCTGACTGAGGTCCTCCATAGCAGCATACCGACCATATGTGCCCCAGGCCACAAGGCAGTATTAACCTCCATCAAGTCGGGAGCTCTCTGGGAATAGCTCACAGCTGTATATCACATCTTAAACCATCTACAGCCAGAGAAGTGGCAAAGCATAACCTCTATGGCACTGCCTTTGGGTTGGTTGTTACTTCTAAATAGAGGTCAGAGTTGACAATTTGCCTTCCTTGGTTGTAAGGTGTTTGCATGTTGATTTGGTGGTTCCCAATTGTAGTGAGTAAATATGCTGTGAGAACAGTACATAGAACATCATTTGAATAAGACAGGAAGAATTCCTCTTTGTTTATATACTTTTCCTGTGCTGTATAAACTAGATTTATGCTGCTCCGATCACTAATGTGAGTTGTACTCTGATCCTATTGTGCTACCTACAGCTCTATTTTGTGGACTATTTTCTAGTTCACTACACCCTACAAGCCATAACCATTAAATCACAGTCAGAGCCAATGGAAGCAGAACAATCCTACTATTGCATGCCAGACATGATTAGACTACAAACCACTTAGCTGGTGCTGATAATGTATTTTATCTACACCGAGGTCTGTCCTATAAGCCACCGATGTGGATCCTGTGTGTCTGGGGGTGCAGTGTGGTGTGGTGGGTGTTAGATTATTCATGTTTATTGCCACAGAAGTATCCTGCTCTATTGGTGATATGGCTATACTCCATTATGCCACTCTATTGGTGGTATGACCATACACCCTTGGCTGCTATACCATTATGCCACTCTGTTGGTGATATGGCCATACACCCTAGGCTGTAACACAACCATAGTAGTGGCACAAATCCCCCTATATGCAGTCTAATGGTTTTTACTACAGTGCCCAGACTGAACTACATGACCTTCCATCATTCAGGTGCATTGTCATCAACTTGAAAGTACTTTAAAACCTAGTTTTCCCAACATGTTGAAATCGGAAAAAATGAACACATGTGAGCAGCCGATAATCATGCATAGTGCCCTTGCATTAAGTGAAGCATGACACTAATCTCTGACACAACTACCTAAACCCCTTAGTAATGAATAATATAATACCTTAATATCCCTTATTGATCTTACCGATTTAGCTGAGCTCTATCATCTCCCTACAATCCTCTTTATGCTTAAATCCGTTAGTATACTTTCCTGGTAATCATGAAATCAGATAATATGGCAGTGGGATCTAGAATTACAGAAGGTTTAGTGTTATGTATTGATAGGATAGATGACATGCAAAAGTGTAGTCACTTTAGGCAAGTGTAGTTAATGCATCGTACCCTTTAGTCAATGCTTCATTCTTACATAGTTTGTTAATATACTCTAATATGGCATGGCACTCCATCACACACGATAGCATGCTCAAAGAATAAAGGGTTAGGTTTATTAAGGACACATTTGACACAGTTCTTTCAATGGGAAAATGGGGAATGTCTACTTACCCCCCAATTGGTCGCCATATGCCTATCATTTCATGAGTTAATTTTTTACTGGAAACACTCGAGGTGCCATCTATTGAGTGTTGTGGTTGCTACTGAAAGGGTTGGCTTGATGCATGGATGCAGAACTGCAGAAGCTGAGGGTGTTATACTGTAAAATTACACTGGGAATCCCAGACCTACCCTTTTATTGAGGCCATTTTCTTTCCACTTCGTACTACCTCAGTGCAGCACATGACTCTAAATCGCCAATTATCTATACGCTGATTACAAGGTGGTACCACCCTAAATAGTGCCACTTCCGGGTAGAATGGCAAAATAGTCCCAAAAAAAACATGAAATATTGCTTTCAGAGGCCATAGAAGGTGTCAAAATGATGCAAAGTCAATACATATTGGGCTTAAAATTATCCTTGGGTCCAGTAGAATGTGTTTAGAATTTAATCTGCCAGAAATAAAATTTATAGGGGAGGGATACAGGGGTGAGAAGGCACCTATGTGGAAATCACGGGGCTCAGGGGCCACAATCCAAAATCACATGTCCGGTTTCCATGGCGATTAAAAAAAAATCTAGCCTGACTTAAACTATGTTATCCTATATGGTTAAAAGCGGAATTTCAATAGCTACAATTTGGTATATTACACTTGTCTCTCAGGAAATTCTAAGTATTTATTTTGGCCTGTGTTCCATCTTAAATGTTGGATTTTTTTGGATTCTGGGCAGTATTTAGGGTGGTACCACCTTAACAGTAGGAAGAGCAGACACCACTCTGCAGACTTGGGTCCAACATTGTGAGTTATTTTTCAATGATATTGAATTCTAAAGTGAATGTCATGACTTATTCATGTATTATATAGCATATTTACTTGTTAAGGTTGATGATTAGATAGTATATGTGCCATAAAAGTGTTGAAAATCGATGCATAGAGCCCTATTTGGGATGCTATGCCAGTGCTGCTGTGGGAGAATGAACAACAATTAGTCATGATTTTCCAACACTTTGTTTTCTTCATTGGTTTATTTTATAAATTTGTTTATTTTATCATGTATCCTTTTCCTATAGGTTATTACAGTTGCAAATGATAAACATGAGTGAGTCTCTGATAGCTTTAATGTCACGGGCTTACAGGAAGGTAATAACCGAGAGAATATCTAACCACAGCCAAGAGGTACAGGGTACCGAGTGTCGGCACTGGAAGAAATCTTTCAGTTCTAACGAATATCCACAAATCAAAATTACCGTGAGTGGTTGGGGATCAAAACCACAGCCTGTTCATTGTATGGTGTATTTCTTAGCAGGAAATACACAAACGTACCCTGACCAGGTTTCACATCTGTGCCATAATAAAAGGTGTGTCACACTCAGCCACTTGACTAGTGAGCCACCATCACTTAACAGTCTGCGGAATACATGTAAAGAAGCCAAATATTGTGCTGGACATGGAGATTGGCCGCCGTGTGTTCTCAAGTATACCTATTTGTAATATTACTTGTTGAAACAAATAACAAATTTACAGTTAATTGGTTGATGTTAAACTGTTGTGATTATCCCAGTATAGTTTCACTTGATGTGACACCGCCCTCAGACAATAGGCGGGGCGGCCGTCGCTCGCTGTCACGCTTGATCAGCTGAAATCATCTACTGAATGCTTAATGTTGAGAACTTCTTGATGTTGATCGCGTGCCAGCGAGATGACTTTCGGCTCAGACGAGCCGAGTCCGTTCTCTTTAGTTGACGGCGGTGTCTAGCTTTTGCATCAGCCTTCATGAGAGCATTCAACGGTCCCTTCCCCCTGATCGGGGCCTGCCTTGTGAGGTTGGCCAGGACGAGTGACGCAGATGTTCCGAGGCTGTCGTTGTGTAGTGGGGACTGGTTACGTCCCCCAAAGTCCCTCTCTATGGTCTAATCCTTTAGTATACTTGCCTGGTCATCATAAAATCAGATAATATAATAGTGGGGCCTTGGATTACAGCAGGTTTAGTCATGTATTGATCGAATAGATGACATGCCAAAGTGTAGTCACTTTAGGCAAGTGTAGTTAATGCATTGTACCCTTTAGTCAATGAGATCCATTCATGCTTCATTCTGACATGAAAGGTTAATTTACTCTAAAATGGCATGGCAGTACATCACACACGATAGCAGGCTCAAAGAATAAAGGGGCTTCTGAAATAGACTTAAAACACTCTGTAGGTTTATTTAGGACATATTTGACACATTTTTTTCAATGGGAAAATGGGGAATGTCTATTAGCCCCCCAATTGGTCGCCATATGCCTATCATTTCATGAGTTTATTTTTTACTGGAAACACTCAAAGTGCCATCTACTGAGTGTTGTGGTTGCTACTGAAAGGGTTGGCTTGATGCATGGATGCAGAACTGCAGAAGCTGTGGGGTGTTATACTGTGAAATTACACTAGAAATCCCAGACCTACCCTTATATTGATGCCATTTTCGTTCCACCTCATACTACATCAGTGCAGCACATGACTTTAAATCGCTAATTATCTATACACTAATAACCTGTTCCTACACTGATAAAGCAGCTTATACCTTCAGCATTGAGGGTAAATGACCATGTTTTTAATTCTATATCCTGTATCCAGTGTGAACTTTAATCAACTGCAGTCCACCTTTGTCCTTGAACCTGTTCCTCCTCAGCAACCTTTGGTGCCCTCTGGAGCGTGTTATCTTTATTGCTGCAGGACTAGAGTTCAGGGTGTGAGCAGCATAAGGCAGACAAGCCTTATATATGTAGGGGTGTCTGTAAATTTAAAAAACAACACTGGATCTATGGACTAGAAATGCATTTTCTACTGACATATCCCTGTTTCAAGGTGCTTCCCACAGAAGTGGTAATTACGGTGACATAACATCTTACCTTATATGCCAAAGTGTATTACTTGCCTAAATGATACAAGACTGTTTAGGTTGTTCAGACCAGCCCATTGTGAAACACTCCACCTAGACTTAAGACAACTGACCTCCTGTTGCTGAGACTGTGGGGACCAGTAAACCATTAGACACCAGGGCCTGGACATGTCTACCTAACCAAAGATCCTATTGCCTGTCATGAATCTCAGAGCCAGTGACTCATCCAGGAAGTTAGAGGGCCATATTACAGAACCAGTATTCTGCCACCCTTCCAGGGACTTACAGGCACTTTTGAGAGGCAGGAGTTACTTGCCCTGACTTACAGGCACTTTTCATATTCTGGCACACTTCCAGGGACTTATAGGCACTTTTGAGTAAAAGGAGTTACTTGTCCTGACTTATGGGCACTTGTCATATTCTGTGACACTTCCAGGGACTTCAAGGCACCTTGGAGAGGCAGGAGTCACCTGCCCTGACTTACAGGTACTTTTTGTATTCTGGCACACTTCTAGCGACTTCCAGGCTGTTTTGAGAGGCAGGAGATACTTGTACTGACTTATTGGCACTTTTCATATTCTGTGACACTTCCAGGGACTGCCAGGCACTTTTGAGAGGCAGGAGTCACTTGCCCTGACTTACAAGCACTTTTTGTATTCTGGCACACTTCCAGGGACTTACAAGCACTTTTGAGAGGTAAGCAAACTTCCTGTGACTTCAAGACTTTTCTGAGGGGCAGGTGCACTTCCACTGACTTACAAGCAGTTTTGACAAGCCGGCTTACTTCCTGTGAGCTAAACACACTTTTAATGGTCTGGCACACTTTTACTCATTTACAGGCACTTTTTACAGGAAGGCACACTTCCAACGATTAAAAAACACTTTTGGAAAGCAGCAACACTTCCTGTGAGTGACAGGCACTTTTGAGAGGCAGGAGTCACCTGCCCTGACCTACAGGCACTTTTTGTATTTTTGCACACTTCCAGGGACTTTCAGGTACTTTTTAGAGGCAGGACTTACTTGCCCTGACTTTGGGGCAGTTTTCGTATTCTGGCACATTTCCAGGGACTTCATGGCACTTTTGAGAGGCAGAAGTTACTTGCCCTGACTAACAGGCACTTTTTGTATTTTAGCAAACTTCCAGGGACTTCCAGGCACATTTGAGAGGCAGGAGATACTTGCCCTGACTAACAGACACTTTTCGTATTCTGGCACACTTCCGGGGACTTATAGGCACTTTTGGCAGGCAGGAGCTACTTTTCCTGACCTACAGGCACTCTTCTTATATTCTGACACACTTCCAGGGACTTAAAGGCACTTTTAGGAGGCAGGAGTTCCTTGTCCTGACTTACAGGCACTTTTCGTATTCTGGCACACTTTCAGGGACTTCCAGGCACTTTTGGGAGGCAGGAGTTCCTTGCCCTGACTTACAGGCACTTTTCGTATTCTGGCACCCTTCCAGGGACTTCCTGGCAACTTTGGGAGGCAGGAGTGACTTGCCCTGACTTACAAGCACTTTTCGTATTCTGGCACTCTTTCAGGGACTTCCAGGCACTTTTGGGAGGCAGGAGTTCCTTGCCCTGACTTACAGGCACTTTTCGTATTCTGGCACACTTCCAGGGACTTCCTGACAACTTTGAGAGGCAGGGGTTCCTTGCCATGACTTACAGGCACTTTTCATATTCTGGCACACTTCTAGGGACTTATAGGCACTTTTGAGTAGAAGGAGTTACTTGTCCTGACTTATGGGCACTTCTCATATTCTGACACACTTCCAGTGACTTCCAGGCACTTTTGAGAGGCAGAAGTCACTTGCTCTCACCCTGGTAGTGTCACGTGACACACCTGTGAGTTGTGGAGGATGTCTCTGCCCCTGGTAGTGTCACATGACACACCTGTGAGTTGGAGAGGGATGTCTCTGCCCCTGGTAGTGTCACATGACACACCTGTGGGTTGTGGAGGGATGTCTCTGCCCCTGGTAGTGTCACATGACACACCTGTGGGTTGTGGAGGGATGGCTCTGCCCCTACAGCATTCATGAGTCTGCCTGGCGCTGTATAGCCTGATCGATGAGAGATATCCATGGGCACATGTTGATATGCTGATTATGGTGTTGCCTTACATTGGTTTGATTCTGGTGTTTTATACTATGTCTGATGAGCAGATTATGTGGGTGGTAATGACTGAACACAACAATCTACCTTGCTTTTTATATTCATAGGATTAAAGACAGTGCATTATGACAAAACACCTTCCACATCTCACTGGCACTTGTATGACAAAACAGTGTTTTTTTGAGAAGGCAATATTCTGGTTAGTTAACACTTTCATGTTCCATGAAGAGAACACAGAACAAGTATATTTCCATCCTTTATCTATACAACTATGGACAGTGACTTTCCATGTGAAATCTATATATTTCTTTTCTGGGACAATGTATGGAAAATACATTTGACCCCCAATTACCCAATTCATGACTGATCCACTTTTGTTGTTGGAAGTAGTCCATGGTGTTGAGTTGAACTAGATGTCGTTCAGCCTTGACAGGATTTCCGCATGTCAACAGAAGCCTGTCATGACACAGCATCATTTAGCACTTTGCCTGTCACCTGCCTCCATTAGAGCAGGTTATCATAGGCCAAAGTCCCCAACAAGAAGTCACTGGTATGGCACTCCATCAAACATGATAGCAGAGTAAAAGGCTTCACAAGGAAGCAGATTTTCACAAGATGCATGGTCTCCGATTGCTTTTAGGTTGATCTAAAACAACCTTTAACTGTATCTATTTCTGGTAATCATTGCCCAATTAAAGGTTGAGTTATGGGGTTCAACTTGAAACTTGTAAATATGACTTTCATGTTAAAAGGTGGTATGTTAGCATGTTAATTCATTTTTAATGCTCCTGACTCCTGGTAGTAGGTCAGCTCAGACATGTTTAACCACACAACTCTTTACAGAGATATTAATGTTACATTTTGGTTAGCTAGTATCAACAATTGTGGAAAGCTGTTTCAATTTATCATTATTTAAAAACCTCACTAGCATTTTACAGATCAGGTTACTTAGTGACATATCAGATCCGTCCCCGTGCCCATGTTGAGTTGGTGTTAAGTGAAGGCAATGAAGCTTTGCAAGAAACCCTAGTAGATGTGGTAGTGGTACGTCAGCCTGATATTTAGGTCTGGGAGAAGCAATTAGTGAGGAAGCTCAGTAACACTAACTGCTTAACAGGAAATGGGTGAGACTGCCTTGCCAAACCTTGTGGAGTTTATTAATCTAATAGGGTAAGTCTAATGTGTATGTTTTTGTATTAATGTAGATTTGTGGGAACGTATTACACGCTTAAATGTGTTCATGTAGTAAGTCTCCGTAGAGATATTGGAATAATACATTTATGCTGATACAAAAGTCGGGTCAGATCACCCTTACTAAACACTATGCAGATATTAAAGTGCTGTGGGAGTAATGGAGAAGGGAGTAGGAGTCGGGGGACAGCATGGAGGTTGCCAATTTTTAAGTGTTTTTCCTCTAGGTAACAGGTATTCCCTGTGTGAAGGAAGGTGGGAGATGAGAACACTTGTATATCAAACTTACTTGGGACTGGGGGAAGCCATTACAGGTAATCATTTACAAATGGCACTGGAGGAAACCTAATTAGGTGGTGAGAACCCTCGAACCAAGATCCTGGTCCAGTGAATGGAAAAGCCCAACAATGGCTTACCAGTGCTGTGTTGGTATTGGGAGAAATCTTCCAGAGTGTGTGAATCCGGTGGGACATTTGCAAGTTACTCAGCACGGCGGCTGTCATGTTTCATGACAACAAGAAGACAGTTAACAATCAAGGCTCTCCTTTGAGGGTTAATGAAGGTGGTAGAAGTGGACGGGTCTGTTGAGACATATCCCATATATAGTGTAAGTGAGATACTTCCCACACATACAGCCTTAACACCTTCCTGACATATACAGGTGCAGACAAACAAACCTAATTTACAGTTGGACTTTGTGAATGTTGAAATAATGCTCACTTCAAACATTACCCCACGAGCCCCCAAGCAATCACTAGACAACCTGATTGTACCAGCAACATTTTAACTAACCTAACCACCAAGTCTCAAGTCACAAACAACTTTGTATCATTAAAAAAGGAGTGGGCTATGGGAAGGTATGGGGGGAGGAGTGGTTAGAAGTGAGGCAGAGAGGCAACGTGATGGCCGGGTCTCTGCAGTGGATGTGCTAACTATTAAGTCTATGGAGACCAGTATGCGCTCGTGCATGTGATAAGGCCACTCCTACTGAGCTCTAGTCTCCCTGGAGCCCCTATATACACTGACATGGGCTAGATCCACTGATATTAGTGAGCTGTTAAGTATAGCCTAACTGCAGTGCCCAGTCTACTGCCACTGCCACATAGTGCTTAAATGTTACATACCCTTTATACACAATGACAAAGGATATATTGCAATAAAGCAGTATGAATGAGTTTAAACAGGGGGGGAGCAGATGTGGTGGTTTAAATACTTTAGTCATCATAATACAGAAATACACCAGGCAATTATGTGTCAGGGTTATATTTATTTATAAATGCATAATAACAACAAAGGGCACAAAATAACACAGCACTATGTGGCCCTTAAAGCGTTAAAGCCTCCTTAACCCAACCCCTACTGCACCCAGCCAATGACCAGTCTCTATCCAGGCAGGCCAATAGGCAGCCCGTATATCCAGCAGCAGCAGCAGCAGCCGGGAGCTGCATATACTGGAGGCAGCCGAGCTGGAGCTGTTAGATCATCAGGTGCGTGTGGCGTGGAGAGTAGTAGTAGTACAGGAGGAGTAGGGGACGGCAGGAGTAGTACTCAGGAGGTGCCGCTGTACCAGGCACCTCTCTGTGGTAAAGCTGTGTGTAGAGCCTGTAACTGCAGGAGGAGTGTATACAGAAGGTACATGCAGCTTCTGACTACCTACACACAGGAGAGTTAGTGGCAGTGGAGTAAGGAGCATCTCAGTGAGCAATCTCAGTACAAGTAGTACACAGGAGGTTCAGTTGTAGCAGGCACCTCTATGTATTAAAGCTATGTGTATAGTTTTATAGCTTTGAACTGCTAGAGCAGTATATATCAATCATGCACCCACGGGAGAGTGTGTGGCAGTGGAGTGAGCAGCACAGTGAGCAGCTCAGTGTAGAACAGTGGTTCATGTAGCAGGCATTCCTGTATTAAAGCTGTTTGTATAGATTCAAACTGGGAGGTACATATAAGGTGCATCTAGTTCCCACCTACCAACCCACCTACAGGAGGGAGGGCTGAGTGTCAGTGGTGGAGGAGCTTAGGGAGCAGCTCAGTGTGGCACAGTGGCTCAGTGGTAGTGAGCACTGGTCTGTATGAAAGCTGTTAGTATAGCTGTATATGCTTTGAAGAACTATGTATACGGTGCATGCAGCTCCTGCCTACCCACACACCTACAGGAGGTAGGGGCGAGTGTCAGTGAAGAGAGGAGCAGCTCAGGGAGCAGCTCAGTGTGGCACAGTGAGCACATGGAGGTGGCAGCATTCCCACACGGGCCGCCTTGTAATGCAGCCTCCCACCCCAGTCACGGGACACACCGCGATGACTCACAGCCAGAGCAGTAACCACTCAGCTGAGCAGCTCAGGTGCTGGGGGAGTAGTTACAAACAAGGAGATTACCTACCATATGAAAGAGATGTTTAGCTGTTAGCTGGAATTAGGGGCCAATGAATAGGAGCTACATAACCACTGTGTCAATAGTTTGCCTTGTGTACAAGCTTGGAGAAGAGCTGTGAGTGTTGTGGCTAATACCCTGTCATATATGGAATTTTACATCTATAGGATTTTACACTGCACTGAATCATACTGGTGAGGTATCCATATTGTCCATAACTAGGAGCTGCATGATCATTGTGTCAAACAAAGCTTGTGTTGCTGTGAGTGTCAGGGCAGTTACCCAACATTGAATTATAGACTTCACTCAGCAGCAACCAGCCAAGGGTTGTACTATAATTCATCAATCAGGCTACTGGCACTTAGCACCTGAGCGGTAACCGTCCTAAACCCCTCAGAATGGAGGAGTCAGTTGTCTTTTGTATCTACAGGCTGCCTAGTTCTAGTAAAGGAGATTCCGTTTGATGTTTATAAATATAACCCTGCATAGCATTCAAGCAGCATTCTCCAAATCAGTGGCTATAAAGGCGTCAGCGATAAAAGAAAGCTGTGTCATGTAAGGTTAGCTCTCCTACTATAGATTGGGTATAACTCACTATTTTGATGAAATTTCCTCATACTCAACCAGCCTACTATGGCTGTATAGGAGGCGTGGAAGAGAGCAGTATAGCATTATAAACTGCTGGGACAAAGCATTATCCACTGCATTATCCGGTGTGAACAGCCATTCCTGGCCAGTGTTATAACTGTCATTTGCAGCCTAGTCCTGCAGTTGATGCACTGCACTGTGTTTATGGTTTATGATAAATATGCAAAGGGCATGTCCTAATAGACCTATTACCATAATGAATTGGTGTGCAGGGCAGGTCTGTCTTATAATTACAATAATGACATAGCTCTCAGGTCTCTTCTACTATTACCAAACAGCCACCAGGGTGTCTAGGATTTACCCAGCAGGATGGCTGCCTACTTTGAGGATGAGTTTGAGGAATTCCGGGCACGAGCTCTGTCAGGTGGAAGTCTCCCCGGCATCACCCAGCTGCTGGACAGGACTACGGGGGCTTCCACATCTGCTTCAGGGAGCTCTGTATCTGGTTCATTGGAGGATTACCGTGCCTCGGTGTCCGCTGGAGTGCACTCCATGACCTTATCACCGGCGTCATCTCACCATTCTGTGCCTTCCAGCTCTCCCTCCTCCTCCCCAGATAGATCTGCCAGACACACAGTCAATACCTCCACAGGGCAGTGCACAGATCAGGACCAATCCGTGTCAGCATTCAAACTGCCTGATGATCTCTGTGGTGCATGCTCTGAGATGGCCGTACCAATGGTTGTCCTGGATGACGCGCTGAGTGATGCAGAGACAGAGAGTACTTTGATTGAGTCTGATAGAGGGGAAGGAGAGGGAGGAGGCGGGGAGGAGGCAGGAGGAGGGGTGGGTGCCCATGGGGGCTGCAGTAATGGCTCCCCCGGGCGGCCATTGTTGACCAGCCCCCGTCAGGTGATGCATCGACACTCTGCTGACGCCTCAACCGCACGACATATGCCGCCCGAGTTGACGTCACCATCAGGGACGTCCAAACATGCAGACCGCGTGCTGTCACACATGTCATGGGTCGTCCTAGATGACGATGAGTGGAATTTAGGTGACATGCGGCCACGTATATCCAGCATGCCTGCCCAGTCCCTCCAACGCAGCCACTACCAGCACCGAGGGGCTTCACCGCTGGAACAGCGAGGTGGTCGGGGCAGCCCCGGGGCACAACACAGGGTGCGTAGCTTTGCCATCACGTCTAAGGGTGTGGTCAGTAAGGGGGCTGTCCTTGTGGCAGGAAGCTCCTCTAACAGTGTGGCCTCCAATGACAGTGAGGATACCACACAGAGCAACACGTCCACCAACCTGCCTAACTACCGCGTGATGGTGAGTGGAGAGGCAGGGGTCGGCAAGAGGGCCCTGGTGCACAGCTTCCGCTGTCCTGATGCTGACCCAGTGTCTGAGGCAAGTTTTGGTGAGTAGCTCTCTCAGATATTGTATGGAAGTGGTCATTATTTCACAGCAGGGGAGTGTTGATAATTTGCAGGGAATGGTAAAATTCCGCATATATATGTGTAAGGGAAGTGGTTCCCACCCCCTTTGCGCACCGAACCAACCCAGTAGCATACGGGGCGGTCAGATTGTCCGACAGGAAAGTAGCTCAGTTGGTAGAGCAGCAGGTTACGTGATCTGAGGGTCCATGGTTCGAGTCCCACTTTCTCCAGATGATTTTTCAGCGACTGTTACATTTGTTGTTTTTTTAATTACCTTTAAGTCCTGATAGTGCAATAAAACAAAAAGCAATCTTATCAAAATAATTTGCAGGGGTGGTCCACACAGAAGGAATGTATCAGTCAAAGTCAACCTATAATGTTCAGTTCTATCTAAAGTTGACACAGGTTCATATAATCCTGAGTGTTTTGTACTCATTTACCCTATGCTTCACTGAAAATATTGGTTTTTCACATTTGAATATTTGAAGGGTCACAATCAATATTTATCCTAGCAGATTATACTCAACTTGAGGAATCAAAATCATTTATCTAAATGTAAGACTCCATAAGGCTAACACTTATACTAAACCTGGATTATGTATCATGGATACAACTGGTCACATCATTAGAGCATCTTCCAAAACAGATAATATATAAAGACATTGTGACCCCTGTGGATTTCTATCTTTCGACCTGTTGATTTTGAGGATATTACACATTTATATTTACCTAAGTAACCCCTTACTGAATTGGTGTAGCTAAGCAGAAAAATGCATGTTTGTGGCAGCTCTTGTTGAAATCTCACTTAGCTTGTAGAGAAAATAATATCTTCAGTCTGCACCAACACCTCTGATAGGCTCTTTTATCTTTTTGAAATAGAATGTCACAGACAGCCAGGCTGTCTGAGCCGTGTCTATTCCTGGTGACTAAGCTGAGGATATTTCTTACATCAAGCGTATTAACTACATGCTCCCACCAGCCATTGACATCAATCTGAACAGGGGGAAAAGGCCTGTTGGTATCAATCCTCAAGAGGGGAAAGGCCACAGTGAGGTCTTGTGAAGGTGCCCTTTCGATTAGCAAGCCATTAGCAGTTCCGGGCTTTCACTTTGACTTTTACTCAGCTGGTTTTCTGAAACTTGAGGCAAGCAGTCTACAAAGTGCAGGGTTTGAGTTCCTGTGACAACTTTAAAGGACTGTGATATTTAATTGGGAACTGCAACTTCAGTCTTACACCTCTCAGTGGTATTTATCCACATTCAGTGATTTCCCTTGCAGTGACAGTTCAACCTTGTTGAAGGGTGACTTAAAGAGCTTCAGATAGAGGCTTCCATTTCTCCAGTGACAGGAAATTACCCGTCCTCTCTGTTGAATCCTCACTTTGCCACAAGCAGCTCCTCCTTTAATATCATCAATCAGCATAGACTGTTGGACTGGGTAACAAATACCTAAAGCAGTATTGGATGGACCAGGTTCAGAGGCAGTCAAACTACTTGGCTTTTCCAGAATAATGGAATACCAACTTTCACCAGGTGCTTTTTTTTATGTTCCAGACAAAGACCAGTGAGGTAATGATCTCTTTTTCTGTCACACTGCTACAATAATAATGCTGTGGCTTGAATACTTTTTTGTAGCATGTTATATTTAATGTGCCCCAATGTTTTCGATTTACATTTCCAGCAGACACACCACTCTTGACAGAATGAAAGCTACCCTGGGGTGTAGTATTTATAAACATATGTGCCTGTACTACTTCAGGTAGACTCATACTATATATCAGAGTTGGGATATAGCACTCCAGATCTTAAGTACAGATTCTTATATATATATATATATATGAATGATGTACATATGTATGAAGTTTCATATTGATCTATATGCTTCCTGTTACAGGCAATGCATTGCAGAAAGCATATAGGGAGACTGTGCACTCAGCCTAAGGACTGGTCAATATAAATAGAGGCAGGGTTACGTGTGGTGGTAGCTAAAATGCTGCTATTGACTGAAGAGGTGGTCTGCTAAAGTACTTTAGACTTGAAAAACTGAGACCTCATATACATGTGAGAAATTACTGTATTAAGAGTTAGTGCCCAGAGCTAAAGGAGGGGCCAATATTTCAACCGGGGCTGGGGCAGGTGCCATGGTAGTAGATTTGGGGAGGGGGACAAGTATATTTAAACCCCTCCAGGGAGTAGCATAGCAAGAAAATAAGGGCACCTCCCCAAGAGTATTTATTTCAGGAAACATGGGGCCTGAGTATAGTACCATTGGGATAAGGGAGGTCTATAAATGATCGACCTAGATGATCTATGCAGTTGGAGGTAAACATGGACAGCATATCAGCATACCATGGTGGTCTTTTGGTTGCAACCACTCATAGATCTCCCCTTTGTGATACCATGTATGTGAAACCATGAGACAATCCGGCCATCACACAAGCCTGAAGACACAGTAGTGCATTTCTGTAGACACAAATCACTGCCTGCCTCAACAGCCAGTGATACATCTTTATTTATACCATCTTATTGAGAGCAATAGGGTAACAGGAGATGGAGAGGAGACAGAGGATCTTAGTGATTTTAATCGCTCATGATAGTATCAGATGACTGCTGTCTGCACTGGTGAATGGGACAGCTTAGAGAGGCCTAGTCTGGAGTGCACTATCCCTGTGGGGATTATATCATTGCAGGCAATTTTAGGATGCCTATTATTACAACAATAAATTAATAAAGTTTTGAACATTGGATTACAATTCCTCTGAAGCTTAAGTGAATGAAATGGTTCAAGAGTTGTGTCTGGCACCAGAATGGCCGTCTGTAAGAGGGAAGTGAAGTCATCAGTTACAGGACAGCTGTAAAGGGCACACCAGGGCAGGGTCACGGCTGTAGACTGGTCCAACCTTTCTACAGCCAGAAGCTGTTATTCCCCAACCACATTAACCTTAGACCTTCAGCAGGTTAGATATCTTACTAGCATAAAAACATTGAATGGATAATCCGAGAGGATGTTGCAATCAACTGCTATGTATATAGTGAATCAATGTCATATTCTATTATGGGTGTTAAACCTGCACTTTATACTCTCTTCACTGATATTTTAATACAGATTTCTGAACTATGACCATCAAACAGTTTCATAAGAACTTGTGTCTTACGTCAGATATCCTAAGATAGTTTCATACCATGCAGTGTAAAGATTGGTTACATTTAACACACTGCCATTAAATGATACAATTAAAAGGCAGAAACAGTTGTATGAATATAGACAATGTACAGCATTGATTGATTTTTTATAGATACTGGTAGATTCAGAAAATGATATAACAGAGTGCAATGACCTCCATCAAGTAGGTCATTATAATCATGAAATGGAGCAAGGGAGTATTTATGCGGGCTGAATAATATACAGGTGGAATCAATACCAATGTCAATGTCAAGGTTATCAAGGGGTGGTCATTGTTTAACAATTAGGAGGAGTTAGTATATTTAGTGGTAGGTAAAAATCCCGGGTGCTTCTTAAGCTCAATATGGTTGACAGGAGACTTCCCAATTTCTCAAGTTGGGTATAGCATTCTCCCCTTCTTGGTGCATAATCGCCACTCACTAAAGATGTTTGCACATTTTATTGTAACATGTGAAAGGTAGGCTGTGGGACCATTGTCACATCTTTGCTCTAGTTAGGTGCATTAGAACTTTACTGGGAATAGGAATATTTTGTACACATTAATATTAAAGCAGCCTTGTACATTTAAAGGAAATAAGTTTAAGTGTAAGTAAAAGTAAAAGTTTGTTCAAATTTGTAGAAACATATTTATCAAAATGCCACCACTTGAATACTTTGATATAGATATCAAGCACACCTTTTACAAATGTAAACAACATATTGTTCTACTAAACCAAAGCTGCTTAAAGGATGATTATCAGTAAAAATGTTTCTGCTGGATTGTAATTAATGTTTTGTACTGAAACGACAACAGGAAGTACAAACATTTCTAGTTGTGAAATAATATGTAGCTCTGTATAGAGAGCCATAAACAAAAATGCCAATGACCAGAAATATACATGGACAAGAGGAAGAGCGTCAATAAGGTATTGACAACTTAATACCATGTATGGTATACCATCCACATCCCCTGACATTCAGTAAATACAGGGTCATGGGCCTGCATCCACATTACATGGTAGTTATAGCTTACCTGGGACTGTTCAATACCAGTTGGTGATATCAGGGAGTGGTCATTGTGGATTATCTTGAGGTACATTTTAGCCAGGTTTTATTCATTTCAAGGCATCAAATTGCTGCAAAGGTTGGCAAACTCCTCAGAAACCCCCCTAAGAGAGGCAAAACATCTTGATTATTATAAAGATCAGATGCAGTCCATAGGGAACTCATAAAAAGGGTTTTATGTCAAGAGAAAACTTATCCATTATTGAATTCACCTATTGACCATGATGATTATAATTGGCAAACATAATAAAATTTGATCAAATTCAAGCCTGCTCGGAATGAGTAGAAAGAGAAAGATGGTCTTGATGAACATCCTAAAAAAAAGAAAATCTGACTGAATGAAAAACCACTAGCCCCAGCCTGGAATAACACCTGCCCAACTATTGTCCATTAAAGCCTTAAAATAATGCATAACGAGTTGTAACTGGTTCTGGTAGCTAGGGGATTTGGATGCTCTATTGATTAATTAGAATTGGTATATTATTGCATTGATATGGCAATTTTACTATCTTAAGAGCAAGAGACAATTAATGACAATAAGTGAGTATTACTGGACTGTGGACATATAAGGACCTGGGCCTGCATCCACAAAACAACTTTCATACCATGAAATGTACAATACCAGCATGTGTTCTAATGATGGCCTTCAGATGATGCAGAATCCATCGAAACAACTGCACTATTTGCATGGTAATGGACAACTAATGATGACATATAGCGATGTGGGTATTATCATTGTGAGCACCCATCCCCTCGTGCTAACAGTCAGGGTGGCACCAATAACTATATAACAGCGCCACTAAAGCCTCATTATTCATTTCTTTCAAAGGGCAACACAGTGATTCAATGTTAGTTGCCAGACATCATATTCATCTTTATACATAATACAATTGCACATTCTTCAAGCCACAGTGTCATCTGATTTGGGTTAAATAAGTAGACAAAGGCCCATGGCTAGTAGATATTTTGGTATCGTTCCCCCCGAGGTGGGGCTTGGGCCGTATCCACCGAAGACGGATGCGGCCCCAGCCCCACCGAGGGGGGAACAATACCAAAATATTGTCTAGCCATGGGCCTTTGCCTTTATTTCATGCCAAAACTATCTAAAAGTGAAGAATAACAACGATATTGACCTCGTAGTGACGTCGTGGCCTCATTATGACGTCAAGCTCATTATGACGTCATGGGCCATGGGGAATGACAACACTGTATCCCATGGGGGCCATGTGATACGAGAATTCTAGTACTTAAGCATAGTAATAGCCATCCTGGTATGAAATAAAGCTAAATATTACATACTGAGTAATATACTACAGCGTATGGACCCTATTTCTGTGGGTTACCTGGTGGAAAGCATGAACTGTATCATTAGGAAATTGAAAAATGAAATGTGATATATATGGAACTGTTATAATCATAAAGGTACACAGATCTGCTTGCGAATTAGTCTGTGCAGCTGAGAAAATCTTATTGGCTTTTAATAAGTAAGGATAGTCAGTATTAATTTTCTACATCTTATTGCTTTCCTTCAACCAAACTACTTAGACATGTAAATTGGAGGAGATCAATCCTCTGTCAATGAGGTTTATTTTTCCCCAGAGATGGGTGTTTATTCCTCCTTCATTGCTTTGTGAGGAGTAAGGATTGAATAGGGTTATTGATCAGTGTCTGGTTAAAGAGTTTAATAAGGGACATGGGTCACACACTGTGTAAGTGAGGAGTTTTGCAGCTGGATTGCTTTCCAAAAATACTAAATAACATACCAACCTTCCACAACAGCTGCTATATTCACACACACAAATAACCTAGGATGGGAGAGAAAACAATGAAGTGAAAACAGTTCTCCTCAAGAAAAAATAAATTTCAATAAAAATTCTGCAAAACATTCATGACCAGTAATTTACCTGAGGTATAGATGTCAGGAAGCATAGAACATGTCAGTCTGGTAATACCAGGGTCTGGATCTGAATCTATAATACAGCTCGTGGTTTTACCTGGGAATGGTCAATAACAGCAAGTGTACTGCCCATTAACAGGCTTTGCTTGCTGTGGATTTGTCAAAACCACTCAATAATACGTGTGATCCATACTGGGAGGTCTTTAACCTAACTGATCCCTAAGAGGACTTACACACAGGCTCCTGATTCTATGTAATCTCCCTTTGAGCCCCATTGTCAATGCAGGGAAATGAATCAACATAAACCAGCAATGTAGAGCATTACTCCTTTATTGTATTTCAATACTTGGATTACATGGATCAGTGTTTTGTAGTTAACAACACTACCCCATAATCAAAAGTGCCCAAATATCCTATATCCTCAAATGCTTTAAAATTAGAATCTAAAGAGGCAAAAGCAAATAATGACAGGTATAGCAAAAATAAATCAGAGCAGAATTGATTGCATAAAGAGTAGACAGTGAGATGATATCATAGGGTGATGACATTGATATACAATTATAGAGAGAATGATAAGGAATCATTCTCAGAATAGTCAATGGTCCCAGTATAGCCCCAGTAATCTTCCAAAAACCAACAAGGGTATATATATGGCCTCACATACATATTTATATATCTGATTGAACCAGCTCAGTTTTAGCTGATCTGAGACTCTAGATCTAAGATCCTTAATCTGGTATCCTAGATGTGGGTGATAAGGGGATTAATAGTGACAGGGCCAGGCAGCAGTCTGGGAGAGATGATCCAGAAAAGTCCCAGAGCAGAATCAGTGAGCATTGGATGCCACTATATGGATTGATGGTGGAGGTGGCTGAGTCCTATATTGAGTTGTAGGTGAGATGTGTCCCTGTCAGCATGTGATGTATGTGAATATGATTGTATTACCTATGAATGTTGATTTATGGGTTATAAGGGGTGATGTATGTAGGGATGATTGCATGTTGAGGAATGGGTTCTGACTGACTTAAGGATGGGTATCTCTTGTGCCAAAGGATATTCGTTTTATTAAGCAGGTGCATTTTAAAAGAAGAAATGAACCAACTGGGTAAGTTTACAAAAAGGCCAAATACAATTTGATTTTAGGATTAAAATAATATTCTCAAGTAGCAAAACACTACAAGCATAACATCTAAAAGACAGACATGGCATGACAATACAGGTAAGTATCTAGCAGGGAAGGATAAAACAAGGGCAGAGGGGAAGTGTCAGAAGAACCAGTTATTGACTGTGTCAGAGTGGCATGTTTGGTGTGCGTGTATCTTGCAGGAACACCCAATCTGTGGTCATGATTTATGAGCCCACATCATGCAATCCCTTCTTTAAGACTCCATGCAGACCAATGCTGTAGAACTGTGCATTGTTAAGTCCAGTCTGCATTTCTATGGACTATTTTCTTTAAAAACTTGACATTTAGATCAAGCGTAGTGTATTGAAAAACAGGGTCTATTAAATGGCATACAACACATAGATTTGTTTTGACGATTGGTTTTAAGGAATATAAGGCCAAACCTCTCTGCTGCCAGTTCTACCCTGAGTCTTGCAGCAATATCAGAGTTGACCATATCAGACCATATGTATGGTATCTAACTGGATAACATTAATATATTTGGGAGCAGCGGCAAACGGTAGTTCCGTATATGTGTCCCAGGGGGAGCTCCAAGCTGGCCCCACCTGCCATATCCGCCCACCGCTCGGTCAGTCTGTGGTAGTGAGCCGTTGAGTAAGGTTCAAATTTTTCTTCAGCACTCTGTGCGTCAGTTATCCGTCACAATGCCGAAGTTTTGTGAAGGCTGTAAGGAAGAGTTTGACGGACGCAGGTCAGATTGTCCATATCGCAAGGACGATCGTGAGTACAGGGAAGAAAGGGAGAGGAGGAAAAGTGAACTGGAGGAGCGTGAAAAAGAGAAGGAAAGAGAAGGCGGCTACAGGAGGTGCTTCAGGTGGCGCTAAGTCTGATCTAGATCAATCTTTGCACGAACTAGAGGATTTATCCGGGGTCCTTGAGGAGTTTAATAAGCTCTCTCTTGACCTGAACGCAAGGATGTCTAAGATGGAGGGCATATATATATATATATATATATATATATATATATATATATATATATATATATATATATATATATAAACACACATATATATATATATATATATATATATATATAAAACCCAGTGGGCACAGACAATATTCCTTCATTGACTTAATATAGATCAAAACATTGGTACATTGGCCACTTGATACCATGAGCTATTAATATAGAGGTAAACTGCTCCTTGATAACACTTTTAATGAGTCGCAATATGTAAGCTTTTTCGTATGGCAAGTATAAACGAAAGGTTGTCAAGGCTGCATACATGCATTTGTGTACTATGCTGCCCTCACAGGGTAACCATCTCCTTCTCAAGAAGACAGCAAACTGGCATCTTAGACAGCAACAGTGCACTTCACACAGATTGATCTGCACAGTATTAGCAGGGGACAGGAAGAGTGGGTGGTGAGGGGGATAGTGGGGCTGGTGGAGGCAGTGCCTCTGATGGTGTACTAAGTCCCTCTTGTTGCTGATGGGTGAAATCCACATACTCTGATCTCCTCCCACAAAGGGCACAGCATTGACAGAGGATAATTGCAGCTACCTGCCCGCAGCACACAAAGTGTGGGGGCTGCTTAAGAGGCTCTCAGTCTAAAGATAAAGTCTGTAAGTATACCCTTCTGGGGGTATCTATGTGGTTATAGGCTTCACTTAACAGAATGGTCCTGAAACAGATTTTATTTCAAGTGTTTGCTGTATATATAACATAGTTATCCTCTCCACTAGATTCATTTGTGCAAGGTGATTTTTTAAGGCAGTCAAGTGATTTAGTTATACTTGTGAAAGGGAAATCTTGCCAACACACTTTCTCAGATGTAGAGGCTCTTTACATTCCATAGTTCAGAGGAATATTTTGTAAAATTTTGAGAAGTGAACATCATCATCAGGGGTGAACCTTACAATAATTACATTACCAGAACCTGCTAAATACCACCCTGTACCTTGACCCTACAGTATAGTGGGTGTAGTACTGAGCATCTGGTATATGGCATCCGGTGTGGTGTGGACACACTGCCTGTCTGAGTATCTGGGTTAACTTCTGTCAATGAATAGATAATTGGAGATAATTGGAGGCCATCTAGAGTGTGATACATACTGTGTGAATATATCTGATGTTTTCCACATTACTCAAAATACATTTAACACATATTAAGTCAGACACACAGTGTATAAAGGGCATGCTTTCATACATAATGGTGTACTGTGTACACTGATACAGTAAACCATGGGAGCACTCTTAAAGGGACCTTTTACTGCTAAGAATAGCACACTGATGGTCTTATGTGAACGAAACATCTCATCAAATGGTGATTCCTGTTCACACAGAGGAGTCTGTACACTATAAGGGCGCCAACCTAAACAAATAGCTGTTCTCTTTGTGGCATACACAAAGCTTTTATCCACTTCTGACAGGCACTCTAAGTCACCTGGGACACCTTGTATTCTACTTATCCTAATGTTCTAATTGGGTTGTCTGTCCCCACAGTAGCCGGGCCTGACCACGATACATGGGTGAAGCTAAAGGTCTAACTGTGCTAACATAGGGATGTGGGTAATGTCCTTGACAAAGCTTTTATCCACTTCTGGCTGCAGTTTAAGTCACCTCATTCAGGTCCACTCCCAGCGAGAGCTAAGATACAGGTCACCTCTGACAATGCCCTTCACTTAAGCTTGTAGGGAGACATGCAATGAGGCTCAGCCTTTCAATGTATGAGATAGAGTGCCTCAGTGAATCCCACTACTGATTCCCTGTGTACCTGTTACAGTTTATGGACCTGCTAACACTTTATGAGAAAGTAAGCCCTGACTATGATCCAAAAACATGCAGTTTTGTGGGTGAGCTAAACCGTTTAAGGCGAGGGATTGATCAAGTGTTATTACTGTGATACAGTGATAAATGCCTAGTACACCTTGCCCCTGGTTTGGCTTGTTGTCCATTGCATAACTCCTGGTGTCAGATCAACATGGGGTGTTTGTGCTGCTGAGTGGATGATGATAAACTCAAGGACCCCCTGTAGTGCAGGCTTCCTTAACAAGAATTGCGGTTGTTGCCGCGTAAAAAAGTGCCTCAGGCATTTATATACGCAGCAACAACCGCAATTCTTGTATTCAAAGAAACATAATGTCTACATGGTTGGTATGTTTGAAGGGAACCCATTCAAGACACCAAAAAAGCAGGGCAAGGAAGGGGTTATCAGGGGAAAGGATGATATTACTTCAAATATGGCAGTTACTATGGATTCCTTGGGTCCATGTTAGGGGGTAAGGAAATGTGTGCTGCTAGGCAGATAAACAATTAGAATAGATGTTGCTAGGCAACCAGCTGAATTAGCAACAAACTAATAGAACCATTGAATTCCTTGGGTCTATATTAAGGGGGTAGGTATGATTATAATCAACTTCAGGACCATGGAAATGTGTGTTGCTAGGCAGATAAACAATTAGAATAGCCGTTGCTAGGCAACCAGCTGTATTAGCAACAAATGGACAGAACCATTGAATTCCTTGGGTCCATATTAGGGGGTTAGGTATGATTATAATCAACCGTAGGACCATGGAAATGTGTGTTGCTAGGCAGATTAACAATTAGAATAGCCATTGCTAGGCAAACAGCTGTATTGGCAACAAATGGACAGAACCATTGAATTCCTTGGGTCCATATTAGGGGGGGGGGGGTAGGTATGATTATAATCAACTTCAGGACCATGGAAATGTGTGTTGCTAGGCAGATAAACAATTAGAATAGCTGTTGCTAGGCAACCAGCTGTATTGGCAACAAATGGACACAACCATTGAATTCCTTGGGTCCATATTAGGGGGGGTAGGTATGATTATAATCAACTGTAGGACCATGGAAATGTGTGTTGCTAGGCAGATTAACAATTAGAATAGCCATTGCTAGGCAACCAGCTGTATTAGCAACAAACCGATGGAATCATTGAATTCCTTGTGTCCATATTAGGGGGGTTAGGTATGATTATAATCAACTTCAGGACCATGGAAATGTGTGTTGCTAGGCAGGTAAACAATAAGAATAGCCATTGCTAGGCAACCAGCTGTATTAGCAACAAATGGATAGAATCATTAAATTCCTTGGGTCCATATTAGGGGGGGTAGGCATGATTATAATCAACCTTAGGACCATGGAAATGTGTGTTGCTAGGCAGATAAACAACTAGAATAGCCGTTGCCAGGCAACCAGCTGTATTAGGAACAAACCGATAGAACCATTGAATTCCTTGTGTCCATATTAGGAGGGGTAGGTATGATTATAGTCAACTTCAGGACCATGGAAATGTGTGTTGCTAGGCAGATAAACAAGTAGAATAGCAGTTGCTAGGCAACCAGCTGTATTAGCAACAAATGGATAGAACAATTGAATTCCTTGGGTCCATATTAGGGGGGGTAGGCATGATTATAATCAACCTTAGGACCATGGAAATGTGTGTTGCCAGGCAGATAAGCAATTAGAATAGCCGTTGCTAGGCAACCAGCTGTATTAGCTACAAATGGATAGAACAATTGAATTCCTTGGGTCCATATTAGGGGGGGTAGGCATGATTATAATCAACCTTAGGACCATGGAAATGTGTGTTGCTAGGCAGAAAAACAATTAGAATAGCCGTTGCTAGGCAACCAGCTGTATTAGCAACAAACCGATAGAACCATTGAATTCCTTGGGTCCATATTAGGGGGGGTAGGTATGATTATAATCAACCTCAGTAACTATCAAAGGTTGATTTATATTATTGTTATCACATAGCAAACATTTGTGTTGTGACACCTTTATCCAAGATGGTGGCATAATCCAAGATGGCGGCGCCCGTTCTGACTTCTGGCAAAGTGCAAACATCATATACCTTGTTCTGCTTGCTACGCCACCACTTCGGCATAAAAAACAGATGATGAAGGTAATATGATACAGGTTGCTAACACTCAGAGAAGGTGGATAAGATGATGATTATAACCGTTTCAATATAGACAGAAGTACAGACACGAGATATACTTGTCATATTGGAGCAGTGATAACACTGATCATACAATGGTCAATTAATCAAAAGGCTGCCATATTGTTCTCTTTGGTTAACAAGGAAAGCCTTTTGCTATCTAGATGCAGTTTCAAAATTATTGTAGCCCTATAAATTGAAAGACACATATCCCTAGACCTGTGAAGTGTATGTGGCATGCAGTACTCAGAGATCAATATCAGGACCACAGTCAGCCCACACAGGTGTGTATCTGCTGAACTATGCACTGGGACATTATAACAAGAACACAGCTTTGCTCTTAAAGCCTGGCAGTCCACACCTGTGACATTTACCAGTATCTGTTACCGTTTGATTGTCCACACATAGGCAATGTCTGGGCCCTTTATGCGAATGTGATAGCAATGTGATCATTCACCACTCCTACTCCATCACCAATACACTGAAGCACTACAAACAGGGGCTCAGTAACACAGATGTGGTACAGAGCGGCTATTGTATGTCTAGACCAGCCCCTCATCTATATCTGTGAGCTTCTCACATCTCAGGTCATAGGTGAGATGGGAGTAGATCTATGAGTCAGCTCAATAAAAGGTAAGACAAGCTAGCCAGCATATTGGTTGGAGACTAAGCCAGTACAGCAGTATAAGCAGATGTCATATAAAACAGTATAAACTGGTGACATATTGTAACATAGAGGCTGCTGTATGGCAGGTACAGCCTCTAATCTATATCTGTAAGCTGCTCACGTCTCATGTCTCAGGTAAGATGAGAATATATCTATGAGACAGGCCAATAAAGCAAAGGTTTTCAGGTGAGCCAACCTAGCCCGCATATATTGGAAGGATCTCACAATATCTAACATCTATGGTTTATACAGAATGTATCAATAGCATGAAGCTTACCTTATGGTTACCTCACAAAACAGGTCTGGCAAATCGTTTTCATTAATGTTTTACCACTTTTAATCTTGAACCAGAATGAGGAGATCTTTCACACTTCTAGTGAGAGCAAAGATCTCCTGATCTTTTCTGAAACTAAATACTTTCCTCTGTTTTCTGTCTCACTGCTGTGTGGGTAACTTGCAGCTGCTGAACGTGAATGAGGAGGGGATCAAACAGGGTCTTGTGACAACACATGTTGGATTAAATTTGGACAAACGCACCTAGATTACTGACTGTTGGCACTACATTGTACTCATAGATCATTTCAATGAAGAAGGAGCCTCCCATAGTGACCTAAGCAGGCATATTGATAACATGACAATTCTGGACAAGAAATGATTTGTAATGTACTTTGGGAGGTGATAACCGAAAACATCAAATGTTGTATGTCTTCCACACACTCACATCTACTCTGAAATGCCTAGCACTTTCGGATTAGGAACCTTCTCTAAGTTTGACCTTAGACCTTGTATGTACACACCAATCAGACTACAGCATGTAGTAGACCTGAGGGATAGAAGCTGAATTCAATGCTGTTTGGCTCTAGTCCTAGCTAAAGCTGGCAGCAAAAAGAGGACCTTGGGAACCCAGGCATAGCATGGTCAAAACAGGAAACAGATCCAGCAGCCAAATGAGGCTCAGCCAATTGCTTCATCAGCTGGTTATCACTAACCACTTGAGTTCTGGGGGAAATTGGAGTTTGAGTGAGTGCCTGCAGTGAAATATCTATCTGGCAGAGATTGGCATTTCAGTTTGCCTGGAGCCACTTGTAGTTGCTGCATATTAAGCATTGCATGATTTTGGATGTATTGGATTTGCCATTTGAAATATTAGCTATGCAACAACAGGAGAGGAAGATCCAATTATTAAATAACAGGGTAAGGAGATCGCAATTCTCCACAGGATACATAATACAAATTCTACAATTCCACCAGTTCCAGCTGATATATAGCACAGCCATCAGAGTCTATGATAATTAGACTGCCCTCCTTGCTAATCACTCTAGTTAGGGTATAAACTGTGTTAATTACACTATTTGTGACATGTAAACATGCCATCATCCTAGCATTTCCCAAACCACTTTGAATTTCCATTTGAGCTGAGGCTGTTCTTCAATACTTTGAAGCTATTCCCATAACAGCTGAGACAGGCAGGGTCTAGAGAGTCAATAGTTTAACCAAACAACCAGGATTTCTGTGGGAAGCCAAGCTGGCACCATCTAATTTCCTTTGGTCAGTGATTTCCGCTTCAGCAGAGATTTATACTTGTTGATGGGAGACATTAAGGGCTTTGGCTGTGGACTCAATGCAGGATTCTTGGGCAACAGGAAATTACTCTTCCCCTCTCTCCCTTGCTAGGAAAACTGGAAAGTTCCATTGTTAAATCAAGCAGTCACAGGTTCGAAAGACTGGAGGGTCATAGAATGTGTAATTAGAGATGCTAGGCTGAGTGCTTTACAGAAGGCCTCACAGTATACAGCCAATTTTCAGGTTCAGGTTCATCACCACTGTCATTGAAAGAATATTGTCAGTTTTCCTATCTAATACTGAAAGTAATCAGATCATCCATAGCTGTGAAGGTCACAGGCTTTACAAGTATTACATGTTGAGCCAGTATTTGATATGATGTGTCGTGTTATTCACAATTACTCTGACAGCCTTTGGACACTTTATTTAAAGGTCACGCTTCCTTAATGTAGATAGACAATGCAGCATCAATCAAATACCAATACTACAGACCTACAGCTCTGACTATGTAGCAGCTTTCCTTATTTATTCTAAAGGGGCCCCTTTTTATACTAGGTAGTGTTAAGTTGTATTTTGATGCACATTTGAGACAGTTAATTGTCCTGCGTATCTTTGAAATTTGATGCCAATATTGTCTGCCAACATGACTTTTTGCACTGCTTTGTCTTAAGTTATCAGAGGATTCTACCTAACGGAGCATTTAGAAGCATTAGCATTTACTTCTGAACTTTTAAAACTTATCCAGGGACTTTGCTTCCTCTCACTATTTAAGCAGAATTGAGCTGAAAGCAGCAGCCTGATAACATGTTAATTATTTAAAATCATATTCTAATAATTCTTAAGGATCTTAAGGTAAAGATAGGGAGCAGCCTATATAACAGTATCTCAAGAAGCTATAGGATATGGCAAGACAGGGAATAACTAACACTGTAGAAGTGCAGTAATGGGATTGTCCCAAACAGTGTTAGATTATTAACCCCCTGTGGTACTTGGAGAACAGTGTGCTGACTGAGATGAGGTGACAGAGCTCGCTAGGTCAGGATGCTCTGGGTAAAACATGGAGTAGACAGTAATTCCCTTTGGGGTAGCTGACAAACTGATTCACTGCAGACACTCTATTCTAACCTTCCCACCCGTACCTTATAGATGTTATGCTTGAGCCAAAACAGAATTATAAATTCATATTGTTTGTAAAGAAAATCGTATGATGGTGAATTCTGGATGTGAACAGACATCTGCAAAGTCAAGCCCCATATATATTGTGGGTATGGATCCTTGATGTCAAATGAATTTATATCTGAGGTAAATCCCTTTTGAAATGCATTCATAGAGTTGTGAAAAGAGACGTGGCGTGTATCCTCCAAACACCGGGAGTGTAACGCATCGTAGTAGTATAGTGTGTATCGGGATGGGACTATGACTGAGCTACTAAAATGGTCCAAATGACAAGAGACTAATCACAGGCCTCCATTTGGTCACGTGACCTGAAGTGACCTACTTAATCGACCAATCAGAGAGCTCCCTTTTGGCGGGAAATTCAAAAGGGGTCATGTGGTGGTCACGTGATCGGAAGTGACCTACTTAAGGGTGAAGGGGTCACCTGACCGGAAGTGACCTATTTAAGGAAGTGACGTCACATAACCGGAAGCGACCCACTCGTTACATAAGGGGGGAGGGGGGATCTTGCTGAACACAGCACTTAGAGGCATTAACACTTATTTCTAATATATAAAATGTATCCAGGGACTTTGCTAGCTCTCACTGTTTAAGCAGAACAGACTTTATAGCAGCAGCATGTAATCTTGTTAATTATTTATAATCATATTAACCTTGACGGGAGAATATTATATTAATAGTGCTATTGTATACTGAGACTCCATACATGATCAGCTTACATATAAATGATAGTCAAGTCTGGAGTGGCGAATGGTGTGTAATTTGCCTAACACACACTGGCAGGAGGCCCTGCCCGTTTAATCAAAATTAAACGACAAATAAACAATTACATTGTAACATTTCATATAAGCGAAAAATTGTAGTAGAAGTGTCAATATATTGCGGCGTAGCAGCCACGCTCGTGAGGAGTGGCGCCACCTGACGAGTAGAGGTGGAACTGTCCCAATGTTAATACCCACATAACCGGGGCTTATATGACGAATTAACCTTGACGGGAGAATATTATATTAATAGTGCTATTGTATACTGAGACTCCATACATGATCAGCTTACATATAAATGATAGTCAAGTCTGGAGTGGCGAATGGTGTGTAATTTGCCTAACACACACTGGCAGGAGGCCAAAGCGAAGCCCCCAGTGAAGTTACTAATTATGACATTCAGACCCACTCTGGAGGAGGTTGGGCTGAAACACTGCTAAGTAGATTTGCCACTCTCATATCCTGGTTAATTCTCTCGTCGAAAGGGGTTTTCAAATACTCCATCACACAGTCACTTTTCCAGTCGCCGCGCGTTTTTATTTCCTCCAGGCTGGCTCCTACCATGCCTAGGTACGTGCTCCCCCCTCTTCTTAGGGAGTGACTTGAAAAGTCTTTCTGATTCAGTCCGACCCTCTCACACATCACGTTGAGGGTATCCTGATAGTCCTTATACGTCTGACCTCTAGGCCCCAGTCCTCCCGGTACTAAAAACAGGGGAGCTGACTCGGGTGCCTTTATCTGCTCTATGTGGCGTTCCACCCAGTGTACTGCACACAGGCGGGTATCACTCACTCTGCAGACTGGGATACGCAGTTCTCTCTCCCTAAACTGGATAGTCTTGGATTTCTTCACGTGGACTATAAGTCCCCATTTGAAGATTTCTATGTCCTGCCTTGTCAGCGTGGCGCTGGATGTAGTCACTTGCTGCTTCCTTAATAGGGCTCTGAACGACAGTAGTAGGGCTGCCCTAAAGGCAGTATGGCCTGGGTTCTCTGATAGACACTGGCCTATTTTAATAATATGGTGGGGGAGAATTGGGGAAGCCTGCTTGACTTTATCACCCAACTCCCTCCTGCAGCCTTTAAAGGCCGTGGATACTAGGTGACTTTTGTAGTCCACGCCCGACTGTCCCACTGACACTAGAAATACTGAAAGTGCGCTGACATAGCACCTTATAGATTTATACTTCATTGTCCGAGACAAGTAGGTTATATACAGAGCCACCTGCTTGGGGCGGCATGGGGTTGGGGTGACGTAACCACTGAACTCCCCACAGAACTCCAGGTACTTTTTCAACTGCGTCGATTTTGTTTCCCACGACGAGTCTGCGTAGCATCTTTTGGCCATCGCCTCACACTCCTGGTTTAACCTCCTCCAGCCTGCAATGATGTAAACATATCTGAGCAACACAACAACCCCTCCCCATCCGCTGCCTGGAGTCTGGAAATGGATTCTGGGTCGTCGAGCCTACTCAGGCTGTCACAGATGACATTGTCTTTGCTCCTTATATACACTGACTTCAGGTCTAGGTTCCTCTGTACACACTGCCAGAAGATCCATCTCAACCAGCGCATAGAAGTCCTATTCTTGCTTCTACCTGACCTCAGACCCGCCATCACCTGTGTATTGTCTGTTACCATGCACACTGTCATGTCCCTCCAGTGGTCCCCCCAGCGCTGTAGGGCCACCACTATGGGCCAGAGTTCTAGCACGTTGATGATGTTGTCGCCTGGCGGTATATTGTCAGGTGGGTCCTCCAGGTGGTGACCCAATTTCTGGGCCAGCGTCTTGTTCTCGGGTGACTCCTGGCTCCAGGGGGCTGCTGCCCAGTCGTTCCCGTGCAGTACCCCATACCCCCACGACGTGGAGGAGTCACTGTATGTAGATATTACTGGACCTGCAGGGCCCAGGATTTTAGCAGCTCCATTGAACTGTGCGGCGAACTCGTCCCACCATTCCAGATCTAGTTTCAGGTTGCCCGCCACACGTATCTTGTGGTGAGGTCTTCTGACACCTTTTATGGTGTCATACACCCGCCTGGAGAAGACCCTGCCCCCCCTGACCTCCTTGCTGGCGTGTGCCAAGTAACCCGCGAGCTGCTCGAGTTCCTTTCTTTTGATCTTTCTTTTCAGTAGGATCTCTCCTATTTCGTCTCTCAGTTTCTGTAGTTTATCAGCTGGGAGACTCAGGTTCATCTTTATAGAGTCCACATCTATGCCCAGGAACCTGCACTTTGTAGAGGGAGAGGTGAGCTTTTTAAAGCTGATGCTGAAGCCGATCATCCTCAGCGCCTGCACTAGCCTGAGCTGGTCCTCTCTGCACTCCTCCAGGGTGTCTCCCAGGATGCAATAGTCGTCTAAGTAATTGACAATCCTGGTACAGCCCTGTCGGTATGCACACCTCACCACAAAGTCTGATATCTTACTGAACACGTATGGGGCCGAGGATAGGCCCATAGACATCCTGTTGTCTCTTAGGTATACTGGGCCTTCTCCCCAGTCCCAAGACAACCCCTGACGGGACCTACTCTCCTCGTCTATGGACACGGTCCTATAAGCGTCTGATATGTCCACGGACGCTAGGTAGTTGCCATGACACATCATGTCTGTGACGGTGTCCACTGAGTTATATTTGAACTTGAGACACACCCTATCAGTATGTAGGTTGACCGCATCCTCTCCCGGGGCGCTGCAGTCCACTATGGCCCTTATACCGCCATCTGGTTTTGGGACAGCTCCCAATGCATGAACGCATATCATGGGCGAGTCTACCACTGATAGGACTCCTGTGGCTAGTTCTTTATCTAATTTGCTTGTCATTAAAGGGTACACATCCTTTGTGGCCGAGTCATAATTTTCTTTTACATACGCTGATGTACAGTCTTGGTTTATGACCTTGAACCCAAAGATGGCGCCGTGGAGGATGTATGACCAGTCCTCATCGGTCTCACCCCGGCAGAAGCACTCCACAAAAACCCTGCACGGTTTTATACAAGCTGGGGAACCCCCAATGCTGTGGGTGCATGCACAGGTGCCCTTCATGCAGTCTGGTGTCACATGTATTGTGATCACGTCCTTGTCTGTATGGGGGGACATGGAGTTGCTGGCTGACATAATATATCCTGACTCTGAGCAATCCACCTGTAGCCAGTCAGCTACTGACCCACACTCCATTTCCAGACTCATATGACTATTGCCCTCATCATCACACATATTGACACACTGACCCATATCCGCGGGCTGGGTCAAGTGGTCCAATTCAATACACATACCAATACCATCACCACATATATTATTATTAACACTATCACAGTCCTGGGACGTTTCCTGATTGATCCCTGCAACCACAGCACACTCGGCAGTTGGGGCCCCGGTCGGCTCACTCTGGGGACAGCCCTCCTCCTGCATGCATAGTCACTCCTTTTTCCCCCAGCAGTCGGCTTCCTTATGCCCCGGGCGCTCACAGGCACTGCATTTGTGTGCATATTTGCAGTTCCTCGAGCTACAACCCTCTGAGTTGTATTTCTCACAGGCGGGGCGGCCGCCCTGCTGGCGACCTTGACCTTGGTTGCCCTGGTTACGGGCTCTGTTGTTGTTGTTGGTCGCGCCGACCTTCAGGTTGGCCTGTATGGTGTTTTCCACGCTGAAGTGGTCCATGGAACACTTATGGTTTCCCTTCGTGAAGGCGTCAAAGCCATACTTATCCACCTCTTTCCTGATGGCGTGGTCGTATTTTGCCATAGCCCGGTCCAGAAATACACGCGAGCGGGCTTTCTGTGTCACAAACTGCACGTGACCCAGATAGCGCTCGTAATCTGCCACCTCCCAGCCTTCCTGGTCGACTGCCCACTCAATCATGGCGTCGATCAGCTCGTCGTACTCTACGTGTTTTATCTCTTTTTGATCCAAGTACCTCTTAATGCTGTACTTACTCCTTGATGTTGAGGGGGATTCTCTCCGCGGTGTACTCCTCGCCCCTCGTCGGGACAGCGACCGGCGGGGAGACCGGTCAGACGACCGGCGGTAGCGGTGGCTGCGCTCCCGGCTGCGGGCCCGGCCCGCCGCCGGCCTCTCCGGCCTTGTCGTCGGGCAGCTCCTCCTCCTCGGTCTCCTGCTCGTGTCGTAGTTCTGCTTTCATCCTCTCGATTTTTCTGGCGAGGGCGATCTTGTTCCTCTGTTGCTGGAGGGACTTCAGCTCCTCCACCAGCTTAACTTCGTCCTCAGACAGCTCTAAGGCCTCCAGGGCCGCCGTCACCGCCTTTGACTCGTCCGCCATTGTTGCCGGCTGAAGTTGAGGTTGGTGCCTTGGCGTGCTCCTTGTCACCCTTTTTTCGCTCCCGGCCTTGGTGCACTTTGCTCCTCGCGGAGGACAATGTGCGCTCCCACAACCACTACAATAATCCGCATTGGACATACCCTGCTCCTCCGGGAATTACATGAAGACCGGGGACGGCTCGGTGTACGTGTACTCCAGCGAAAAATTGTAGTAGAAGTGTCAATATATTGCGGCGTAGCAGCCACGCTCGTGAGGAGTGGCGCCACCTGACGAGTAGAGGTGGAACTGTCCCAATGTTAATACCCACATAACCGGGGCTTATATGACGAATTCTGATACTTCTTAAGGATCTTAAGGCAAAGAAAAGAGAGCAGCTTATATAACAGCATCTCAAGAACCTGTAGGATATGACAAGACACGGAATAGTTAACACTGTAGACTGCGGTAATGGGATAGCCACAAACAGTGTTAGAATATAAAACACCCCCTGTGGGACTTGTAGCACAGTGTGCTGATGGAGATTAAATGACAAAGCTGCCTAGCTCAGGATCCTCTGGTACAACATGGAGTAGAAAACAATTCCCTTTGGTGCAGATCACAAACAGATTCACTGCAGGCACTCTAACCTTCCCAACCGTACCTTATGGAGCTCATGCTGACCCAGAAAGGAATTATATAAGGTCATAACATTCATTAAGGAGATCTGATGATGGTTAATTCTGAATGTGAACAGACGTCTGTGAAGTCCCCCAATATATGTTGTGGGTGTGCACGCTTGATGTCAGATGTCAGATGGATTTATATCTGAGCAAAGGTGAATCCCTTTTGGAAATGCATTCATAGAGTTGTGAAATGAGATGTGGCATGCATCCTCCTTACGCTAGGAGTGTAACTCATGGTGAACCAAATTGTTTTTTATTTTGGAACCTTACCCAAGCACCCCTCAATTTTTTTTAGGAAAGGTACAGGAAATAGCATGTGAATACATAGTGTTGTTTGTCAGCCATGTCTACTGTACTTAAATGCATCTGCAAGTTTCCCTCACCATTTTCACTGACAAGACTACAATATCTGGCTTCCTGTCCCTAATCAAGGCTATTTTGTCAGACATTTTTCATAGTTGTCTTGGGTTACTTTTCCCCATATTGGAAAAAGGCCCTATGACCGAACATCTGCTCCACCAGAGGGTTCTGCCAGACAGACCCTTTCATCTGCAATCTTATCCAAAGCCTAGGGGGCAGTCAGTGCTAAGGAAAGCACAGGGGGTAGGGGGTGCTAGACCTACCATGGCTTGCATGCTGGCTGGCAGTTTACAGATCGGCAACAGCTGCACAAACCCATTGACACCTAGCTAACAAAAAACATTATTTAACGTCAAAATGGTGTATAACGTTATTTGTTTACTGGGCAGTGCTACATGGTAAAAACTCATTCCCAGCACTTCCATTTATAATGCATGGTGATACATCGCCTGAACCCCTATCTATGAGCCCTCCATGCCCTTTACAACAACCAGTGAAACCCCCATAACCGTCAGTCACATGGCTTTCATTTTTCATGCAGAAGTCAACCCAGTTTCAGCCAATTGCTTCATGAAAGTGACCACTTAGTTTTTTCTGGGGGAACAAACAACTTGGAAACCCTTTGAGGGCCTTTTAGTACAGTGATGCTATGCCATGCATATATACTCGCTACAGTTATACATCTGCCTACATATCTAGACTATATATACATACTCTCCCTGTAGCTTCTACCCCTCTATAGCTTTGCTTCTCACCACCACATGGTCTGTGGAAGCGCTATAAACCTCCAGTCAAGCTACTAAATCATTTGGCCCCTAGTGGGGTCTGTACCCTGGTACATTGATGGTGGCAGGTGGTGATGTAGTTGTCACCTATCCTGTCACCCACTGAGGGACTACGTGCTCCCAGTAATACATACTAGGTATGGGTGACATAGACACAGCAGCGTCTAGTTTACCTATGATATAATTGTTCTATTTTGACATTGTTCTAACTGACTAACTGTTGTTAGAAATAAACAGACAGAGGAGACACCTATCTTCAAGCCAGATATATAAATTCTAAACAGGTATATTATGAAAGAGCAGATCAAACTTGATTATATCTGTTAAATCTTGGTCTTCTGTGACCACTAAATAACTTTGCATTAGTGATGAATTTGCATTTAGAAGGCACTGTTGTTCATTTGGGAGAAAGGCTTCATGATAAATTAGCCTCAGCTGTTCTTAGAGTCTTTATCTATTTAGTCTAGTTTAACTGATAGTAAGAATGGGTGCCTTGTCCATTTCCATTGTGAGTGATGTTCAGAATGAGAAAATGAATACAAAAATAGTCTCAGACTCAACATGTAGTAAACTTATCAAGGAAAAAGACAAAAGAAAAACAAAGCTGTGACTAAAGAAATTGTTATTCTCAAGCATCTCTTCGTTTTGCATTAAACAAACCAGCTGGACAGCAACTCTCATTTCTCAAGGGAATAACAACAAAAGAAGTTTATGAGGATTGTTTCTTTTGAAAACAATCACTTCCATTGGTGTTCTTTGCCATTTGAAACGATTTGTCAGCAGAAACTTGTTTAAAACAAATGTAGCTGAAAACTTCAAAAAACAGGGAGATTGAGTTACAAGGCTGATTTTCTAAAATGAATTGAGTATGGGAATTGCCAAAAGCCAATCTGCAGTCATGCATGAGGAGAGGACAGATGAATTGAGATATAAATGACAATAGAGGTAAGAAGCTGTCACTATTGGAAAAAACTATATTGGATCTCATAATCAATATGACCACTATTTAAATGTCTGAGTCCTGTTTATATCTGTGTCCCCTGAGATAGGGGACATTGTGAATGTGTTTGACTGGGTGCAAGCTTTGACCGGGTACCAATGAAACATTATTTCTTTTTTTTACAGGTATAAGGTGTTGAAAAATGTAATGTTAGTGGTTAATTAACAAGCCGTCTGCTGTTATTTTGATACTACGCAACCCTATTTTAACACTTCCTAAGACACTTACTAACACTTCAAAGCTGGCACCCGGTCAATGCTGGCACTCAGTCAGAGATGAAAACATTGGCCCGATCTCATGAGACACAGCCTTATGCATTTGCTTGGCATGTCATAGTACATATATGCATAAGATCATGTTTGTGTTGCTATGTCACAGGTTAGGTGAAACTTAACCTCAATTTGATACCAAACATGACAAATGTGTGATCACAATTCTCATTTAAAAATTGCATGCAGTGATCAACATATTTTGATTTCAAGATGATAGTTATTGATGTAGAAGATGCTTCATTATTCAACAACAGCAGGTTGGTCATTTCCTGGAAGCTGGCAATACTACCATACTGGCCACACACAGCTGTGTGGGTGTTGTCAAAATATATATCAGAATATGACATGTATAGGGAGCAGTGCCATATGGCACACATGCAACATACAGTGTATATTGTGAAACCACACAATATAGCACAAAACAAGGTCCAGCGACATGTGCCCAGAAATTACAGTCACATAGAGTCTTTGTATACGGTGTGAATCCCAGGGATTTTTTAGTATAATATTCATGGATAAAGTACTGTGCTGGCTGAGCATGTGGAAGTGCCACCTGTGGTAGACCGGGCAGGGTGAGGGTTAATGCTGGTTTAGTGCCTATCCTGATATTCATGAGCCTCAGGAGACTTCCTCTTGGGGAGCAATTTGCATATTTGACTGCAGTCTGGTCAGGCCTCCCCCATTATGAACTGTCTCCAGGGTTGGAAAGGCTGTCTAGGAATAAGATAGGATGCAGAGGGCATAGATAATCCAATGTATGAAGACATCAAGGTGGCAGTTTATCTTGTTTGGGACAAGTTTTGCCACAATAGCCTGAATTCAATTTGTGGATAAATTCTACATACATTTTAGGTTATGATTGTATCGCTCTTATTGATCTATAAACTGCATTGTAGTTTCTTAGTGTCGTCTGTTTTAATTCAAATAAGAATCATAACTCAAAATCATTTGTTCTTCATTATTTGATTACACCAGACTAAGAGACAAATGAATTACTTTGTGCAGATCCTGTCATTTCTATTGAATTGATAAAGAGCATGGTTGATATCAATCCTTAATCTAATATACCTCTGGCACGTACATTGTATTTCAACTGTGTACTGCACTATGTACAGCCTGCATTGTTTTACTCTGTCACTCTGCAATGCTTTGCTATAATATAGAGCATGACCTTTCTCTAAGGCTAAACCATATGAGCAAACAGTTTATAATTCCTTTTATTCCACGTGTTACAGATGATGATGATGATGCAGACCACACCGTGTCCATACTGCTGGATGAGGAGGAGTCCACCCTGGAGTTCATTGACTTCACTAAACAGGAGGTAGGTTATGTGAGCTATAGTCATCATGGCCAACATATAAGCCTACACAGAGGCCTGCACATTGATAGGAAATCATTTCTGAGTTCTGCATTTGGAACTAAAATTGAACTTTCACGTTAAAAACAAAGTTGTGCTTTTCTCTTGACATCCCAACAACCATTTTATATTTGAGTGTGATGTGTGTTACTGATGTATGATCCAATCATATTACTTTGATCAGATGTCCCTATTATTTTATCCAATGTAATTTAAACAATCAGGCTAGAGCTCAGAAAGAAGATCCTGTTTCTAGGTAAATTATGCCACATTCAGTTGAATGGTTCAGGTTGATGTGGCTATCCTGAAGCAGGAAGTTGTGGACAGGAAGTAGAAGTGTAAACAGCAGGACTGGGTACTGGCGTGCCAATTTAGATCCTGTGTCACGGAAGTAACTAGCAATACTCGCTGGTTGAATTAACCCCCTATGGGTTGCAGGATACATCAAGGTCTCCTTTTAGTAGTCAATGTGAAATACTCATCAGTACTACAATGGTTTTTCATGTCAAGCATATGGGAGTGTTACCAAGCTATATTGTTAGTGTAAAGCCTGGCTCTAGGTGCAGCTGCATTCATACATGATGTTGACGAACTCCATATGAATTAAGCACAAGTAAATTTTCTTACTGTATCTTAATATTACAGCTGTCTGGTGCCTTAGCTGAGGGGGACTGCTACATTGTGGTCTACTCTGTAGAGTGGAGACATTCGTTTGAGGTGGCCGTCACCCAACTGAGGGATGTACGTGAGAACATAGACCGTCCTGTAGCCATCATCTTAGTCGCAAACAAGGCAGATCTGGTACGGAGCAGAGTCGTGGGAGAACAAGGTAAGGAGTTGATCAAGTGACAACTAAATAAATACATAAAGACCCATGGCAAGAGGCTCATTTTTGATTGTTCTTCCCAAGGAGAGACAAGGGCCATAGCCTGCAAAGCCGAGGGAAGAACAATCAGAAATAGATTTGCTTTCATTGCTTTTGTTTCAGTTTTACTATTCGATATATGTTGCATTTAAATGTCCATAAAGTTTAAAGAAATGTTTAGCCAAGGTAAGAACAATATCTAAAAGGCACTATGCTGTCACCCTAAAAGTCTTTGCCTGCACTGTCATGCCAACAATAATCTATGTTTACTCAGCCATGGTATCACATGCTTGATGCTCACTCTATGATACATGCTGTTACAGAGGGGAGATCAGCAGCCAAAAAGTATGACTGTAAGTACATCGAGGTATCGGCTGCCATCGACCACCGTGTGGATGACCTACTGGTGGGCATCCTGAAACAGATCCGACTCACCAAGAAGAAGGCAGACAAGCTGGCCAGAGCGCAGGGACACCGGCGGGTCATGCACCGCCCAGAGGAGGCCTGTTGTCACATACTGCGGGCTCAGCAGAACATGCTCTCTAAGCTGTTCAGGGGGCAGGTCACTGCATCCAAGTCCTGTGAGAACCTCTATGAGCTGTGACATGGTCAATAATTTACTGATCAAAGGTTGTGTTGATCTGATAGGACTCAAGTTCTGTTTGATAGGGAAGTGATCATATTCAAAAACTTTACCTTATTTCAATTCTGTGAAAACTGATATATGTAATACTTATTATGTTGCTTACCTTGCTGATATTTCCTAGGAGATTGAGAATTTCATTTTGGCACCAATTCTGCCTTGTTATATGTGAATTTCCGGTTTTGAAGGCAGTGGACCAGTGGGATCTTAAAATGAATTGATGGCATGTTGTTTGATCTTTGAATAAATCAGTAGCCTGAAGTTCATAAATCATATTAACCTTTGGATATCTGAAAACATGAGGTATTATATATATACTTATGATATATAATATAACAAACATGTTAGATAAAACAAACCCTCATTTATATACAACCTCTGAATGTCCTTTGACCACTGTTGCATATGTAGCAGCAGAGGGGGACAGTTGTCTGAAAGTGTATGATAACTTCTCAGTAACCAAGATGAGTGCTTATTACATTGCTGATTGTTACAACTTGTCTCCTTGTTTTTCCACTTAGTGGGTCGAGCCTCAACAGGTTTCCTGTTCTACACAAAGCGTTATTACAAGGTGCTTCATACTTTCTAAATGTATTCCTACCAGATGCATGAATCAGATGTATGAATCAGATAAGATCAGATAAGTATTTGGAAGAAGTTGTGTTGAAGTCAGTATAGTGAGATAGTATTTCAGGATTGAGTTCTTTTAAACAATGATTCATGCTTTCCTACGGCCTGTTCATATCATAGTCACTAATTGGACATAAGACAGGTATGCATGGAGTAGAACCATGCCTTTCTTTGATACACAAAGCCAACATATTATTATCTAAATTCAAGAAAACTAAATAAATATATATATATATATATATATATATATATATATATATATATATATATATATATATATATATATAATTGCTCGGCAGACAAATAACTAGTTTTAAGAAAATAACTATTTTACCCCAAATTGTGGGTTGGAGTGACAAATTTTTACATAGGTTGTGGAGACTCAACAGACACTGGAAGGAGAATGCTTTATTGACGGTTGAAATCCACCAAACCCAACTACTGTTAAATGAGAGATTGTGTCCTAGTTCAACTTATTATATTCAGTTTAAAATTGTGTACATGTGAAGTGCCTAACAATGTATACCTTTGCCTTGCATCCTATCTGAAACTGAGTTTATTTAAGCTAGATCGAATTAAGTATTACCATAAGTTGTATATTATTTCTAATGTTGTCTGCAGTACTCTATAAAAGTATTTTAAGTGTTGTATGTATGACAGTGAAAGATGTAAAAGAGAAATATGTGATTAAGGTATTTGGAGAATGCTATTATAACAATTCTCACAGTTGGACTTTCAAATGGCTATCTATACGGTATACCCATACATTTATAATGTATAGACACTGTGTGTTTTGTCATTTATGCTGAAGATTTTGATATTGTTTTTGCCCAATATATTAGTCTTTGAATATAATATGACCTGATCTGACTGCTTGTCAGGAGATAAACGTGTTCAATCAAAAGGATAAACATATTCAATCAAAGCATTGCCGATTATTATATTAATTGCTATGTGGTGAGTAAAGTACACACATGTAACTGGCCAATACATGACTTGGAGATATTCATCCATGAATATAAAGACAGGAAATTAAAGTCTTAATTGTACTACCATACTTAGCTCATGCCCATCTCCCCCTGTCACAGATGCATACAATGAGTGAAGTTGAAAACAGGTGTTTCAGGTTACCGATCTACTTGATGTCTTAATGGAATTGCTGAGTCACAATTGAAAAATGAATAGCACTGCTTAATGCAGCTAGTTAGAAACGACAAACTCAATCAATTACGCTATTGGTAATTTCCCAGACAATTATCTTTGTAACAATTTATTCAGTCAAAGCAAAGTTGAAATTGTTCTACCTTTCATGCCTTGGTTATGAAAAGAAAGCCCTTTATTCAGAGTTATTGATTTTACTTATAACGCTATTGATATAGAGGATATTTAGTTTGCCTTTTAGGCCATTTTAGGCCTACATGTTGGTATGAATCTTCATTAATTAGATATCAACAATCTTTACAAATGTAGGTCAATTCTAACGTGATATTATTATAGTGCAATTAGATTTGACCAATCAATCTTGTATTCCCACCCTTGAATATGCCAATGTTATCCACATGTCCATATTCATTGAGAGTTGACCATTCACAGCAAGGTCTGTCAACAAGTGGGCAATTGTATTTGTACCCTCATGTTATGAAGTATCTATAAAAGTGTCCATTTTCCTTACTTGGGGACAAGGAAATATTTCTGCCATAGTTTCAGCAGAAATAGCACCTTGTGTAAGGAGATGTTGTTTATACAGGCATTGAATAAAATGATATTATAAAGACTGCTGCATCATTCTAAATGTCTTGCGTCTCATTCTTACTTATACATTATCTTGGTGACTCTGTTCCTGCCTTCATTGCATAATGGATCAGTTAATCACAAGCCCATTCTACAATAATAATATAGTACATGTGTATTGCATAACCTCTGGTATCCTGTCCCCATGTCAATGCAGGGAATACAATATGTCATGTGCATTTAGGTGAAGTGATTGCTGTATGACCTCAATTGGACTTGATGAAGCTCCAGATCAAGGTTGTAACAATATTGTCTAACTTCTTCTCCCGAGTACAGGGAGGTTGACTTGAGTGAGAGACTGCAGATGTAATGGGCTGCCTCAATAGACAGTGGCATTATAAATGTAGGAACCACCCACTCAGCCTTCAGTCCTGACTACAGTTTAGGGCTTTAGTCAATCCCTATATTGCAGCAATACCTTTCACCATTGTGTCCCCAAAGTACAGTGAGGTCAATCTGTGGTAGTTCATGGATATTAGATGGGTTGCCTCAATAAACAGTGGCAGGATGTGGAAACCACCCACACAGTAATAAGGCCTGTCTACACTGACATGCTCTTGTTCCCCTACCAGGGGCTTGCACCACTTCACATATTTTCGATTAAATTTGAAGTTGACACTAACTTTTTCCATGAATGGATTGCAATTTGTTTCTAGCATCCACTCCCAATAGTAATTGATGTTTGCTCCAAACCAATGTTGACCCGCCGTCAGGTAGCGCAATTCAAAGTTCATGGATATTTAATGGATGGCCTCAATAAACAGTGGAAACCACCCATGTGATCATTCATCTTCTCTAATTGCCAGGTTACTTTTACCATGGCACCATTATGTTAGAGACCTCCTAAATAATGAGGCAGATGAATAGAGTATGATTTGTTAGGCTATTATCAGTCAGAGTCATTGTTTTTTGCCCTGTTTACATTTCCCAACAATGTATTGGTTCATTGCTGCATGACTGGGCAGTTGCACTCTTGATATCAATGCATGTCATTTCCTAATGGCAACTGAGGTAATTGAAATGTAATTCTCGTTTGACCACTCATAAGAGTTTTAACTTCAAAGTGGCCTTAGAAAATTTATTTTTAATCAGCTTCTGTGAGAGTTTTATTTGGAAATATTTGTCAGAAGTCCCTTTCCCATGTTATTATCTGCATTTACCATTGTAACTTTAGAACACTACACAGAGCTGCTGTCCACTATTATTGGTAAGACCAGGGATTGTCAACACACATCAATACTTCTTGCAAAAAGATGATACTCTTTGGCTGAATTGCTGCACAACATCAAAAAGCTGTATGTATTTAGAGGCAATCACTCTGAGTCAGTCCAAACAGGTCGGTCCTCATTTAATCAAGGAGGATAGGAGGTTAGTTTGAGCGATGAATTCCTGGGATTGGAATCTCTAGTGGGGGCATCACTCAGCAATAAGATTCTTGCTTTAGACTCAAATCTAGCTGCACAGGTGAACATAATGCGTTGGGGCTTATGATGGCTGTATCCATACAGTGAGTGAGTCCACAGCTTTCAGCATCTCTCATTACAATATGGCACAAATTCACTGCAGGATGTGACTTCAAACAACATTTCCACCAATGGATTAACTTGTCATGCTTGCATATGTCACCATCAAAGATCATAGAGAAGTATAGTTGAAAGTTGTTATCTTTGTCATATTTGGACACTGAGTTATGTCAAGGATATGTGCCCCAAAACATGAAAAGATTATAACCACATGTCAGGCTAGCAAACATAATAGAGACCTGCCGCAGTGTCCTTGGCAAACCCAGGTTCAACAGGCAACAAGCGCTCTCACCCGACACTGTGTACGGTATGGAGGCGGAAGATGGGGGGAGGGGGTAGGACAAGCAGCACTGCCTGTAACAAGGCTGGCCCCCTCGAGTCAGCCCAAGGGCTGAGGGACAGTATTAACAATGGCTTAGTCTATTGTACCGGATTGGTGTGAAAAGACTGTATAAGGTTTAGAAATTAATATATGGCATAAAAGATGTAAAATGAGGGGATCCCTCGAGTCTCCATCGTAAGTGGTGTATGATATACCATTCTGATAGACATTTATCATATGATAGTTAATTAGTGTTTGTACTGTAATGATATGTGGACAGGGCCTTTTTTCTGAGGGATCCATTGGGATACATTCAATCCTACAGCATATTTATCATTGATCACATAAATTGCTAATTGGTGTTAAAATGTTCCCTGCAATATAGGGGATCTAGTATAAAAAAGATACTTGCATACGTTTTTTTGGAATGGGTACTATTCTATTTAATCACTAAAAAAGAGCAATCTTTGGGTAGTTTTGGCCCCCTAGCTCCCTTGATTAGTGGCTGACATAGATACACCCAGGTTCCCCTTGTAGCTCTAACCACGCTCAACCATACTAGACCAAAGAAATAATTATATATGAGATATTAAACGATTCATTCAGTGGAGAAGAAAAAATGTTCAAATCCTGATGATCCATGACATTTGGTCATATCTTCTCAGCAAAGATGGAGGGATGGGTCAAAAGAGGGTTAGGGGGTGGTAAAGTCAAGCATGGACAAGGGAGTGCTCAGGTGCTGGGGTTTAATAGGCCCCTTGCATTGTACAACATCTCCCAACACCCTCCTCGCACCCCTCAAAGTCAGTAAGAAGTCAGTACTGTACATCTACAGCAAAGGTTGCTGGCAACTTTTGTTCCGGTAGGTTTTGCTGTAGGTAGAATACTGTATGTCTGGAGCGGAGGCTGCAAGAGCGTCTTATAATAGCATGCAGGTCAGTATGGGATTAACATCAGCAGCATTAAACCTATATTTTCTAATTTATACTTATATTATCAAATCAAATGGTTATTATAGAGATGCCAAAGAGAAACCTGTACTATAAGGACATGCAAATTTATTGAACATCACGTAAATGAATAAAATCTGCTTTAAACAAAAAAAAAAAAAAGAAAATTTCTATCTTCTGTTACATTATCAGCACACTTCACATCCTACTACGTGTTATGTTTTTACAACGTGTACAGTACATAAAGCACTCTGGTGGATACAAAAACTAGCTTTAGCATTATTTCTATACATCTTCTGATCACCTTTTCAGTAATTTCAGTTCATACCATAGAGAATACAGTGCCACCTCTAAGGCCATGTCTTTTACTCTCATGGAAAGTATCCCTTTGCTCCTACCAGGCTCTTATATTGTTTCTTTCCTTATTCCATAATCTGACAGTGTCTGAAGCCAGATGATATCGCAAACACGGTGATGTACATTATGTCGGCCCCATCACATGTTTCGGTATGTTGTCATATTAACCACATATATCAGTATGTTGTCATATTAGCTTCATGTATCCGTATGTTGTTATATTAACTACATGTATCTGTATGTTGTCATATTGACCACATATATCAGTATGTTGTCATATTAACTACATGTATCTGTATGTTGTCATATTAACCACATGTATCTGTATGTTGTCATATTGACCACATATATCAGTATGTTGTCATACTAACTACATGTATCTGTATGTTGTCATATTAACCACATGTATCTGTATGTTGTCATATTACATTTAATACGTTGCATAAAGCTTAAGTTGGGCTGGGCATTTTTTCATTGTGGAGGCAAAGGTTTAAAGAACAATGGATCCAATGATAAGGTTAGAATGATCCATGGGGAAAAAATCTATTAAGACACAAAATGCCTGAAAAAGTATATGTCAAAACATTTCAATATTCGTTATAAAGATGACTAGGTTAGTTAGTTCAATTTTTTTAATGTTAATATATGTGTGTTTCTTTTTTTTATCTTTCTAGATCCATGATGTTATTCTTAGACCGACACAAGAGAAAGAATGAGATGTAATGAATACTAAACATTTGCAAATTGGCATAGAGAGCAATATTCCCTGAATACCTTTTTCAAATTCAAATTCAATTTAACAAAGGCTTATTGCATCTGTTGTACTGAGAGCTGTTCCATTTTTTTACACTAAAAATAAAACCCTAGGTAGGTGCCTGTGACAATACTACACCTGTCTCCACCTTATCCTTGATGAGTTCATTATAGATCATGACAGTTATTTAATGGCGTTAACTAATTAATTAGGCTCTCACTAAGAGCTGCTAATCACACATACCATAATTAGGTTTAACCCGGTCTAAGCCAGACCTTATCTAATCCTTGGGGAGGTAATTACTTTTGCACTGGTCATAGTGTGGGCAAATTCTTGTCAGATTTATCTCATCTTGATACTGAATAAATGATGGTCACATCCACATATTTACTCTTCAATACTAAGCATATATCATGATGGAAAAGGGGAAAGCACATACGAGACATATGCTGAAGATCATAGAACAAGCACAAGACATGATAGAATCATGCATGCTACTAGCACACAGAACTTCCATGATAAGTAGAGGGACTGTTTATCTATATCTATATCTATATCTACATATCTATATCTATATATATATATATCTATATCTATATATATATATATATAAAGACAGAGAGAGACAGAGGCAGAGACAGAGATGCAGATATAGATAGATAAAGGGCCACTGTTGTTTATTTAGATAATGTGACCTTGGACTTTTGATTTAGAGGCATGCAAAGAGTGTAAGATTTACCTATCAATACAATTAGATTTATTTCCTCATCACTGGCACTTATCCATCTGTGTAAAACATAGCTCAAATTGATGACTGATCTTTGCAGTTTGATGCTTTGGCTGTTAACACTGACTTCATCATAATTTCATCTATGGTTAGGTTGGAATCGAGTTAGTCTTAATCATAGTTTCCATGCAAACAGTCACTTTAGACCATTGAAGCTTTGTTCCTGGCGATATATTCACTCATCATAACGTCAGTCATCATCACCGTCACTAATCTATCTATATATCATATCATTATAATGGACGGATGGGCTTTGGATGACCGCCCACCATTCAAAACCAGCCTCGAGATGCGCCGGATAACTGACAGTAGGTGTACATGAAATATTGATGTATGGCAGCATCTACATCATCCTTATAGTCAGAACTGGAGAATTTGGTGAAAGCTCAGCTGGGAGGTCGTTACCTTCAATTACAGGTGCTGGCTCATTACCTTCCAATACCATCACCTCACAGCATTCAAACAACCCTTCATCATAATTTCCTCTATGGTTAGGTTGGAATCGAGTTAGTCTTAATCATAGTTTCCATGCAAACAGTCAGTTTAGACCGTTGTCAGCTTCATTCCTGGTGATATATTCTCTACATCATCACCGTCACTGATCCATCTATATATCACATACTTCAAATGGCCAGATGGGCTTCAGATGACCGCCCACCATTCAAAACCAGCCTCTAGATGCACAGGATAACTGACAGTAGGTGTACATGAAATATTGATGTATAGCAGCTTCTACATCATCTTTATAGTCAGAACTGGAGAATTTGGTGAAACCTCCTGCTGGGAGGTCGTAGTCTTCAATTACAGGTGTTGGCTCATTACCTTCCAATACCATCACCTCACAGCATGCAAACAACCCATTAGAATTACCATTTAGGAGCAACTCACTGTCTTTTGACATCAACACTATCAGGTATCACAGGTTTACAATGCTCATTGATGATGGACCGACAACCCTCACCACCACAGGTCACTTAGTGTTGCTCCTCCAAGTGATGTCCACCATCCTCATAATGACCCCCACCGTGTCATCGATAAAAATTCTCTCGCGCAGCTTCACCAAATCCTCCGGTATAACCTTTACTGCCTGCTCAGTTCAGGACCCACAGCAGGAGGCTCACCATGGAGGTGATCAGACTGACAGAGGACCGCATGATTCCTGCCGCTCCTGTAACACATAGCAAACACATGATTAAAAATACAAATTAGGAGTTGCAGTTAACTAACTTAGGCCTACATGGCACTATCAGCTGACTTCTATTACATCTAGGAGCTCATTAACCACCTTAGCTCCACAAATGCTTAAAGGATGCCTTTTTTCAGCCACCGCTGGTCTATATAATATTGACAGAGGTCCACAACCTTTTTTTGTCCCCTGAGGTAAAGTTACTCTAAAGGAATAATCAGGATTTTTTTTTGATGACTATTGATCAACTATTGATTCAATATCCAGTAGTATATATGCAATAGCATTGAAACAAAAATTTATAAATATTTGTTCCTATGTGATGATAAGGTAGGATAATTTAGTTCATTATAAATAAGGTCAGTGAAACTTGTTAATACCTGATTGAGAAGTTATGTACTAAAGTCCTACTCACCCTCTTTGAAAGTCACATACTTTGTTCCGGTTCCCTCAGTGTTTGTGGCGTTTATAATGTAGCGGCCATACATCTGTTTGGATGTTACCTTGGTGATAGTCAGAGTTGTGAAGACACCCTCAAACCTCTCCTGATGTGCGCAGTAAGGCAAGGAGTAGAATCAATGAAATAGCTAATATATATAGGGTCTTTTAAAAGTTATTTTTGGATGTTCAGGCACTTCGCAGTAAGGAAGTGGTCATTTTTTTACAACAAGGGGGGGGTTAGGGGATTCGGGGGGACCTTAAATATTGCACCCCTTTTTTGCGAAAAAGCCTGTGCGCCACTATAGCTCAAAGGGGTCAGCTACGCTCAATTTTAACTTATCTGAGGAGGGGACCGAAAAAATGTCAACCCTTCCGGTGGTGATGACCAAAATAATTTCGACCAGCTAGCATGAAAATCCACTGATCTCTCCCCCTGTTGTTAATAAATGACCACTCCCTAACTGCTAAAGGTAGTGGCAGGACTGTCATTATTAAATTCATGAAATATCATTGTTGATTCTACCTAACAACTTGTTGAGGTATTCCAGAGTACATTTCTCTTTAGCTGTAATGAGTATTAGAAGGTTAAGGCCAAATTTGGTTCCAGTACCATGTCATCTTAATGTTCAATGAACATATGACTCTGCCCTAGCTTGTTGATAAAAATCAAAATATACTGAACAGCTTACAGAGTTGGTGACAGTGTAGTTGCTGTTATTTGAGAGCTCTGTGAGAGGAGCACCGTGCGGGGTGATCCATGTGACGCCAGCGGCAGGGTGCGCCTCTACCAGACACGTCAGGTTCACTCCTACAGCACCCACCTGGGCCTGCAGTGCAGCACCGTGACATGGCTTGTTGTCAGGTTTTGCTATTTGAGAACATTTTGAAAAAGTTATTTCTTTTCATTGGGATGCAAATCTATGAAAGAATCTCAGAACTGTGCTGGCTATATATATGGTATTCGCTCCACTCTGACTGTTATTCTAAATGGGATCTGAGAAAACTAACTGTGGGTAAATGTTCTAATAAAGATTACATATTCTTAGTAAGGGTGGAAATAACTATCAACGTTTTCAAGGTTTATAAAAAAGTCTTTACTGCCATAGGTTAAAACATGTGTTGCAGTAATGATAAATGTAATGAAGAATCCTTGTTAATTGTTTAGATATCACATTGTAAGCACAAAATGGATGAAATAAAAATAGGGAATATATATATACAGACTATATCAAGATGATAATCCAATAAGATATACAACAATACATTTAGTCTACCATAGCATTGAAGAAGTTACATTGAATTTGATTGAGAATGAGACATTGACTCACATCTGACTTGGATGTTTACTGATTTCTCCAAGGTTGTCCCAGGCACAGAAGCCCGGCAGTACACGTCCCGAATACTTCTCTGGGAAAACTCAAAGCTCCTCTCAAAGGTAACTGTACTTAACATCTGATATCCTCCGGACACTAAGCGCGAACTTGAAGAAGAGAAAAAAGAATTTGAATTGCTGTGTTCCTTTCATGTGGTTTTCCATTTCAAATAGACAGAGGTCAAAGCTCTAGATCAAACTTGGCAAGAAGCACCCATAACTTGATATCAAGTGTATATTTATATATAGCTTTAGTATTTTCCTTAAATTCCATAACATCTTCTTTACTATTGTCTTAAAACTAAATAGGCAAAGAATTTAGTTGACCCTCCCCAAAATAAAGAACGTTCTCCCACCTCCCCTCACATAAGGATCACAATCAGTAAGATGCATCAATAACAACGTACGTAGAAGACAGCCAGTGCCGGTACTGATGTGTGATGTTGACGGTGCCGGGCTGACCGTAGCGTCCCAGGGTGATGCTGACCTCAGGCTGCACATTAGTTACATCCACCAGGCAGCCAATGCTGGGCCGCCCGCCCCCCGTCAGATGGATACCTCCATCTGAAACATGTAAAGTACATGCCATGTGTTAACTTCCATTCCCCCACATTCCCTCCAATTATGCTCAAGTCTGATATCATTGCCCAATATGTGGTCATATTGGAATGAAATCATGCACAAATACCTCTGGATGTGTCAATTTCTGGTAAGAATAACATTGTACTATTATACACAACATGAAGGCATATGTAGCATAAATAACTACAAATAGAGGTTTTTGGTGGACTCTTGGTGAATCAGCCCTAATTAATGAAATAAAAAGAAATGAATATGGCTTAGATAAGCTATTTCATTTTATGTTATCGACAAATTACCTGTCCACTGTATGCTACTCCAACATCAACCCCATGCTCTTGTCACTGCTCAGAAATAAGAGTAATCTTTTACCCAACTTACAGTGTTTGGTTTTGTGTGATATCTACATTCTCAGTAAATTATCTAGCATGTTATAGGCACCTTTTATTGTAGGTGCTATATCATGCATTTTCTAAACCTAAATAGTTAAATAATGCATTGATACATTTCCTTAACTGTTGGATCTTAAACTATCAAAAGTCAAACTATACCTGGTATTTCTTCTCGTCGTGTGGTTTCATTGTAAACATCTGCAGTCCACCGGAGGTTCATGATGGGCCCTAAGCATGTAGGAGAAGGGAACATGTAAGCAGCCGATATGTTTGATATAGATGCATCCCTCCAAACAGAACTCAAGAAGGAGACACATTAAAAATGTGTGTATTTCCCAGGAAAATATGAAGCTGTATACACAAGATAGACATGGGAGATTCTCCAGAATAGTGAACCTTCCTAGTGACATGTTTAATTTCTGATGTGTATTTCCTTAGTTTTACGTGTGCAAATAACCAGAAATTCCACAAATAGAATGAAGTTGTGCAGCTTCACTACAAGAAATGACCATGAATATGACATAAGAAAATTGTTCCAGCAACATTCTAAAACTCTCAAGTTTTGATACAAGAATGGTACGAGTTGCGCTTGAGATTTTGTTTGCAGGGATACTTCAAGCAGTTATCTTCTGTTGTCCTCATGACCAGTAATTAAACGACTTCATGGAAAATGTATTGAGATGAAATAAGTAGGGCCTTACAGATATGGACCAACTTCTAATCCATAAAAAAAACATAAATTGTAATATGTATACATCATAGCCCTGGGAGAAAACTGGTCCCATGGACAATACATGTTGTCAGTATCCACCACCATGAGTTCTTGCATAGAAGCTGTAGCTAGTCTGCAAGTCAGATCACCAGTATGGTATATATAGGAGTCTGGGTACAGCCTATCTGCAAATTTTTGCTACTTAAGTACAATACTAAAGTCAAGATAATCTGATCACCAGTGCAGCTTATAGTATCAGCCAAAAGCAAGGGGCAGGTTATACCCGAGTTATGCTTGTACGTTATAATTTAAGGTAGCTGTCATATTTGATGTCATACATTACCTGGAACAAACAGCTCTGTAGAGTCCTGCGTCATCCATGTCCGATTCCTTTCTACGTCAAACAAACGGCATCCATAGAAGCCAGAGTCTGAGGGTAGGAGGTCTGTAGAGAAGGAAAGATAAGTAATAGTAGTATAGAGGTCAGAATAAGTATAGAGATGTAGAAAAACAGGCAAAATTAAGAACTTATGTGGTTACCATGGCAAACGCATGGCCATGACCACATTGAATCATCATTTAGTTGATAGCTATGTCATAGAACTTTAATCTAAGCTATTAAATGACCATATATGTTCTAATTATCTTATCTGTGTAGTATTTGTATGTTATCTGTGTAGTATTAGTTGTTATTCCAAGAAGCCCTGTATAGGTACAATCCTTGAAGGTCAATAGCAGCATGTTTTACACATTTGTCGCAATGTTAACCACTGGGCATTATGTACCTGTTCAGCCCAACTGGTGAACGACGGAAACCAGCGTTTCTTTACCCAAGATGCTGTCTGTACCAGTTTAACAAATAAAATAAAATAAAATCAAATCAAATGCACGCCTTTTATTAAAAATTTCCCAAATCTTTTTAAATCGCTTATTTCCAAGGCGGTCATCTTGAAAAATGGCCGCCACGCCCCATCCACCAGATACAAAAGTGCAAATGGCCAAAAACCTTGATATATATATATCTTTGAAAAAAATAGGCTCTCTGAAAATCGGGGGAGGGTTACGGGCCCATGGTCTACTAGGGTTATTGCATTCATTCAGCATTGACAAAACACAGGGGGAAGCATAACAGCATTGCCGAGCCCAGAGGCAGATTATCTATTTACATGATAACTGTATACCTTAATAAAAACACTTAATAAAAATTCACAAAAGAAGTGCTACCTTTAATGCTGAGTGTGTATTCACTTCCCACTTGCTGCAAGCTGTACCTGTCCGTACTGTTCAGTGTCTCTTCATTCACCGTCGTGTTCTCTGAGATGATGTACAGTCCAACAGCAGTATACACAGAGTTGTATATCTTAACTTGCACCTTGTCTCTGTAGAACTGGGTGAGGTAGCGCTGGTTGTTGAGTCGGCAGGTTTGTTGGTACACTCCCCCTGGCTGCTTCTCTGCTCTCTGTGCCACCACAGAGCCTACCGCAAGAGCTGAAAGTAATGTTTAAACTTAAAAGAGCCACATAATGCATTATTGCACTCCTGCTATAATAACTTGCCCATAATGTGGTTCACTAAGGGCAGATGGCTTTGCCCATATCTAGGTTATGGTCCTTTTGTCCAAGGCTAAAAGTGGGTGCCCAGATGGGCCAGTCCAGGAAAGCTTTTTCTCCATAAATACATTTTAAAACATCTGATTTCCCTCCAGAAATCACCACTTTTTATACATTCTTACAGTTTGTGCTAAAGTGGAATAAATCTTGTCATGGGCACTTTGAGTCTGGGCTGACCCATCTGGGCTTCCCCTTATAGCTCTGGACAGAAAGGTCAAGTCAGCTTGCCCAAGTAAATACAGATATGGGTCCAACTAAGCAATATTTGCTGGGCAGATACTATTCCAAGTCTTTTCTTTTTTACACATTGCAGGATGTATATCTAATACTTACCTAAAAGCAGCAGCTGGGGTAGGTTCATCTGAGCCATGTTGTGTATCTAGAGCTCCCTGACTAGTACAACATCTGGCAGCAGGGTCCTTGTTACAGCAAGAGGGACTGAGGGAACGCACAGTTGGGGACAACAGATAGCTGAGGTCTGTGGGTAAAAGCACAGGCTTAAACTGAGCAGGATGCTCATACCTTTAGTATTAATGCCTGTATATATAGCACTAGGTGCAATAAAGATAAATCATCATCTCCCAACACTAGATGGCCCTACTGCACCATATCTTTGGCAATAAACATCTACAAACTGCTTAGTTCACATATGATGGACATGGTGGACATATGATGGACATGATGCACATGATGAACTCATGATGGACATATGATGGACAAACGATAGATACATGATGAACACATGATAGATACATGATGGACACATGACGGACAAATGATAGATACCCGATAACCACAGTCATGATGGATTCATGATGGACATATGATAGACACATAATGGACAAATGATAGACATATATGATGGATACTGTGAATATGAAATTATGCATGTTAATATTAAGGAATGCTTCTCATCTTCTTATTTTCTTATTTTCGAACTGAGGAAACTATTAAAACTGCATTTATTTGTAGAATGTTTTGTTCAGTATAATAAAACATTTAAATTGAAAATTGAATTGATATGATGCACAATTGATGGACACATGATGGACATGGTGGGCACAGGAAGGTCATGTGATGGGCATCATCTTTCACCACAGATGGTGCCACCTGTCTATGGCCAAAGACATCAGACAGTAGAGACATCTAGTGTTAAAAGATAATGATGGTCTCGCTTATGGTACATATAGACAACTACTGCAACCCAGCTAACATAAGTACATTGGGCCAATATACCGTTCCTACCTGGGTATGCATGCTGCTCAGTTTAGGCCTGTGGATAAAAGTATATGAGGTATTGACAGGAACACGGTGACCTATGGGCCAGTTCCTTATCTACCAGCCCGGTGTGGTGGTAGTCCCTATCTGGTACCTTGTGGCAGAATCACTGACCCAAACACACACTCTTGATATATAACGCCCGGTGACAAAACTCCTGTCCCTCCCACCAACACACACCTACAGGACAATGGGATATGTCCATCACTACGGCTGATGGGAACTGTGCCTCATTCTCAATGGGTCTTGAATGTAGCATTTGTGAGTAACTTGCAAGAGTAATATCCAACTCAACTACTGTTTGAGTGTCAATAGTCTCAGATTCCTTGCATTCTTATAATACCATACCGAAATGAATTCAGCCAAAGACCAATAATAACTGAAAGTTGTTTTATGCATTTTATATAGTAGTCTGGTTGTTAAACAACGGTTTAGAGTCTAACGCCAAATTCTTTGCTTTAAACTTTCATAAGCATAGTCTATGTGACTTAAAATGAGGTGTACATGTTTGTAATAGTTTTCCTCTACCGGAAGAACTATCAATAACATAACATGTATATGTATCAATCGCGAATTGCCAAGACATTTTATGTACATTCATATATATCAATTAACAAATAGAATATATACAATATACACATGTATTTCCCAAATTTGCTGACAGAGACATCATATAGCACAACAGCGGACCATCATGAGGTTGTGAATGAAGTATTGAGCATTGACCGAACAGCCTGGGTTCATGTTGATAGCAGTGTTGGTCTAACAACGACTGCACCAAATACACAATGGAGGTATCAACCGTCCAGCACTATCACTGCTAGGCTTCATCCCCCTTACATAACACACAAACATCATGTATCAGATAACCAGAACACCAGACAGTGATATTATATTACACTCTGAGATAATGATAACATAGTTTATACCTCCTCTCACAATGTCATAAATGTTAAATGAAAAGACCAGTCTATACGAAAACTTTTTCATCATACAGGACATTCAGTCCTGCAGATTTTTTAACCTTGCAGGCCCGGCTCAACTCTTGCAGGCCCGGATATCAGAGTATAATCTTGCTATTTAAAAAAATGAAATATAAAGCAAGTGTTTGTACTCACAATGATAATGAATAGACTTTCCCTATATGTTACTATTATATTAACCATATTACTCTGTAAATTACTAAACAACATTACAAAAAAATATTTAAGCATTCTGTTTTATGCTGTAGAAATCTTAATGATGGTCCGATTTACAAGGCGTAACAAATGGCATGGAGGCAAGAATCTCTAGAATACAGCTAGTCATTTGGATCAGCAGGAGCCCTTTTTTCTGCTGGACCGGCACATATTTTCCAGCTATAGCAGGTGTCCGGCAGGTTTTCCAAATGACTACCTTGGAATATACAGAAATGTATACCAACTTTAAGCGCTATGTACTGTAGCACCAGTGTTGTAGATATGTCAGTTTGACCATCATGGGTTCAGTATAAATGTAATGTAATAATTGGCACATAACTTTGCCCATACTTTGACCTGGGCTAAAGTAGTACTTCTCTAAGTAATAGATGGAATTTGTGGCTTAGACGAGGTGAGTATTAATGACCTGATTAGGGCATGTGTAATTAGCAGGCCCTGATAAGAACTTAATTAATTAATCAATTAATTAACTGTAACGATCTATAATCAACCCATCTAGGATTAAGGTAAGGGTACTGTAATCAGTCATCTATCTGGAAAGGTTTTATTTCAAATTTGATACATGGCATTGGTTACTGATTTCGACCCAAGCAAATGCAATGATCATATGTTTGATTAAATTTGAATTTTTAAAGTTAGGGCTCTCTATAATTATTTGCCTATGTTCAGTATTTGTTATATATCATTCCTTCTCTTGTTTTGGCCTCAGAAGAATATCATTGATCTAGAAATATAAAATCAAGCACACATTATAAACACCAAAATTTGAACCATACCAACTTAATCATCTTCATGACAAATATTGAAATGTTTTGACAAATACTTTTGCAGGTATTTTGTGCCTTGATTGATTTGTTTCTTTTCAATGAATCATTCTAACGGTATCATTGAATCTATTGTCCTTTAAAACGTTCCCTCCTATATTGCAATATAGGTAAGGAAATGTTCATTTACAGTCTATACGCTTCATTACTTTTCACAGAAGATATATAAACAATATATAACCTTTTTCTATATGCAAGATTATTATTGACTTGGATGAAGAAGTGACAAATGTATTAATCTTGTATTCACAAATGTTGTTACTATTCATTAACCGCTGTTGTTGTAAGGCAATTACCTCTTATGAAGTGCACAGTTGATAAGAGGGATATTTGGTAGATACAATGGGCATCTCTACAAAACGTAGGTAAACTCCCCCTATACCTGGTCTTGGCCATAAGTTTAAGTTTTCTGAGAGCAGGTTTAGTTAGGTAAAAATTGTTATAAAAGGTTATTTACCCATTGAGCTTCCCATAATTGTATGACCTACATTGCCCTCTCCTCCCATCCATACTAACAGCAATGCTATCCCTATGCATCATACCTGGATAGGTTGGATGTTCCTGGCACAGCCAATAGTGACCATCCCTGCCTTGACGAGACGTTCAGATATGGCGGCCCCTATACCAGCTGATGCCCCGGTCACCAGGGCCACCCTCCCTGTCCAACGTTCCATTCTGTCCACACATGTAGTGTTGTAGAGTGTGGGATGTTTCACATGGGACTGTGTGTATTAGAGTGCTGCATCTGGACTGAAGTGGGGTGACCCAGATCTGAGCCCTAAAACCCTACTACTGAGGTCACAGTGGGCTACATATATATATATACAGCGCTTATATGGGGAGCCTAATGACTTTTAACTTACTTGTGAAAGATAAAGTTTGGTCTAGGAATGGGTTTTTGGGGGGTCGTTATTATAGAAGCAATTAAAACATAACATTTGTCTTTGAATATTTTAATTCTATAGGTATCACTTTTTTTTCCAACTGATCAGCATGATGCTTGAATGCATTCTTGGTAAGTTACTCATTGCTATTATACAAAGATTATTTCAACTCAGTTTGACCAAAGACAAGGAATAAAATCGCTACAAGGCATTTGAAACCTGGCTGTGCATATGGCTGGACAATACCGCCCCCTGGGGTAGGAGTGGGGAGTTATCATCAACTGGTGGTTACTCACCTGCCACCTACAGGCAGTAGTCTGTACCACTGGATACACACAGATCACACATACTACAAAAACTCATCTCAAACCCCTCCCCCCCCCCACATTGGTAATAATGAAGACTCTCAAATGTTTATTCATGATGGTATGATGGTAAATAGCAAGGCCACAAATGACAGTATTGAATAGCTTGGGGATGATGCAATGGAAATTTACTAGCATTTGATTAGTTTGGCTTTCCATATTGTCCATCATGTCTTTGTAGCAGAATGGTAGCCCATTGATAGTTAGATAGAAGAAGCAGTATGGTTGTTTTGTCCGTCAATATCATGCCGAACTATCAGTTATATCACTTAGAAATCCATCATATGTTTCGAAGGCAGCATGACAGATTGGGATTTTAGGTTTTCTGTTCTGTTGGTCTCAGGAGAATGTCATGGATCTAGAAAGAGAAACACAAACATATGAATCAACACATGTCATCTTTTCAAGATGAATCATATTATTAAATAGAGTTTTCCATGTACCAGGTCTGGCCATGTCCCTAAACATGTTGACATTGCCCTGAAGCTTCCGACAATTTATGGCTGTGTCTCACGAACTTGGGCCAATGTGTTTGTCTATGACCAGGTGCCGTCTATGACCAAGTGCCGTCTATGACCGGCTATCTAAAATATATTTTTTTTACAATTTTTATAAATGAAACTTTTGAATGTATACATTTTTTTCAATGCTTATCCCTCCAAACAACTTTTTTAGATAGCCAGTCATAGATGGCACCCGGTCAAAGACAAACACATTGGCCCAAGTTCGTGAGACACAGCCCTATGTGTTCTTTGAACAGAGTGATTTTAATCCCCAGCTTCATCATTCTCCCCTTATTGAAACCTAGATTATGTTCACATATTTGATGAAGATATCGACAAACAGCCAAAAATAATTTTCTTATTACAAGAAACTAAGATAAATAAACTCGACTGGCGGACAAATGACTAGTTTTAAGAAAATTGTTCTTTTAAAACTAGTCATTTGTCCGCCAGGCGAGTTTATTTATCTTAGTTTCTTGGAATGAGAAAATTATTTTTGGCTGTTAAATTGTATGAACACTGTATGAACTTTAATTGAAAGTTAATTAAATATGCCTAGAGGAAGACTTTAGGCATATTTGATTTGAGTAAATGCCACTTAAAGCTCCTGACATGGCATTACTGAACTTGAAGCAGCTTAAAGTGTTCCTTTAAGACATATTACATTTGCTTAATTGCAAACATTAATACAGGGGAAGTAGAGAGGAAAGAATCATACAAAAGTGATAAAATGCTACATACTGAGACATGCAGTGGGGCTGACATTATGTATATCACTGCGTCTGTGATATCGTCAGCCTGCAAACACTGTAAGAAATGCATGAAATGTTGAGATAGGATATGTGTCAATAGTAACCATATGATTGAGCAGAGAAATAGTGATACATTACATTTTAAGTAAGCTTTAAACTTCATCCTAGGAAATGGAAATGCCAGTGATTATATCTATAGTATTAATTGAATTGTGTTTCTCTCAACTGAGAGGGAAGTGGGGCCAGTCTGACCATGAGGGCTTTCCATATAGAGTGTGTTCCTTCTCCTCATGATTTTCATCCAAATTTAAACTCAGCAAGTAATAAGTATACATGTTCCCTAAATGTTATCCATTTGAAATTGCAGTGTAAAAGGTTTATGGTACATAACAGAAGAAAATATTTGTTAAGCTGGGTTTTCCTACTTACCTTGATGCTAGCGTATGAAGCTCTTGCGGCTTCAGGACCTGACATACGGTAAGCAAATTCTGTTTCCACACGTGCAGGAGAAATCTCCTACTCATTACAGAAATAAAGTTTAGTATATGGCTGTGTCTCACGAACTTGGGCCAATGTTTTTGTCTATGACCGGGTGCAATCTATGACTGGGTGCAATCTATGACCGGGTGCAATCTATGACCAGCTTGAAAGAAAACCGTTTATTTAGAGCAGATGTAGATAGAAATTGAAATAAAATGAGTGATATAATGTCTTAAAACAGCCATTAACATTTTCCACCATTTACGTCTTCATCTGTCCTAAATGAAACGTTTTTTTCCAAGCCGGTCATAGATTGCATCGGGTCATAGATTGCACCCAGTCATAGACAAAAACATTGGCTCAAGTTCGTGAGACACAGCCATATATGTAGTAAACTTTGAAAGATTAACACTATTTGTGAATGAGAAGATTCATCTGCACTCATCACAGTTAATATAAACCTATCACTAATAGCTGATGTTGTACTGTAATGTATATAGAAATATCAGGGGAGTAATTCTCTCAGGGGCCGGGAGCCTTGCAATCACTATTGCCAGAATCAGCAAGACTATATAGATCTATCCCGCATTTATTTATAAAATTTTGGCTTGTTTGAGAAACAAAGTTTTCATTTTAATACCATCATTTACCCTACACTCATAGAAGACATGCGCTTATTCAAGACCCCTGAGCCTTGATGGTCTACTTATACCACAGTGGGCACTGAGAACAAAGCATTTTACACCTCTTGTATACTGCATACAGCTAGTGGTATAAAGTAGTTATAGGTCTTGTACCAAGCTGTAGGGGCATTCAGTGAAGGGAGCCTTATATTTCGCATACAGCATGGTACTCGTCATATAACTACTACATATTGAAAGCCAATATAAATACAGATGACTCACAGCGACTCTGATGTTAGAGTTCATCTCCCTGAGCTCATTGCGCATGCCTTCTAGAAGTGCACGTACAGCAAACTTGGTAGCGGAGTAGAAGTGGGTGGTGTTCCTGGGTACAATACGGTGTCCTCCCATGCTGGAAAACATTCGGGAGTGGTAATTCTTTTTACAACAAGGAGGGGGATGTTGGGGGATTTTTGTTTGTGCAGGCAGGTCAAAAGTGAGTGCGGGCAACCCTTTTGAGCTATAGTAACAGGCGGGCTTTTCCATTAAAGAAGGGTACAATTTTTGTGGTTCCCCCCTCAAGAGGGATTCAAATTTGTTTACCCCCCCCCCTTCAAGGGGTCTCAATATTTTGCCCCCCCCCCCTCCAATTTCACTAACCACCCCCTGTTGTTAAAAAATGACCACTCCCTTATCAAGGACTAACAAGAAACGTTATCAAGAAATAGAATCAGTGGTAAATCAGGCACTCTGTATAGAAGCTGTGCAGGGGATGGGCCGTTCAGGAAATGGTCAGGTACTGAAGTTCATGGTTTACCCTTTTTATTAAGCAGCTGTCCAACAGAGAGAGCTAAATAAGACAGATACACCGGCTTCACTCAATTGCTGACCTGCTGATTCATTTGAAAAGGATCCGGCAGCTTTGAATATCAAAAGGAATAAATACTCACTTAGATATGTAGAGGCCTGTAAACAGGTCCCGATCCTGAAGGTAATTTGTACATTACTTGGGAGGGAGGGAGGGAGGTGTTCAGGAAATGGTGGGGTACTAAATAAATTCATGTCACAGATTTGAATATCAGGAATATTTTGATCAATAGCTACTGACTTAGATACATCTGGCCTGTAAGCAGGTCTCTTATCCAGAAAGTATAGCAAGGCAATGCTTATCACCTATGACAGCTGATGCTATAGGGCTCACTCTCACCAAATCAGTGCAACTAAAAAAGTGACGTACATGATCGGCGGACGTACATGATCGGCAGACGTACATGATCGGCAGAGTACAAAACCCATCTTATACCCCCTGCACTACGATGTTTAACTCTCCCAACCATACCTACAGGCTGTAATGTATCTTTGGGGAGTTTATTAGAAAAAAAAACTCCCAAAATATTTATAGGGGCCGGAGGGGGGGGGGCTCAATGTGTAACCGATCATGTACGTCACATGACGTACATGATCGGCTTGGAATGTCATGTAACGTTTCCTCATTACCCACTGCTTCACATGTCTATGATTATACATATTTAGACCTACAACATATGTACACCTTGCTATGATTGATTTATGTTTTATATATGGTCAGAAAGGGTAATTAAGACAGTCAATAAATAATGGCCGATCATGTACGTCACATGACGTACATGATCGGGATCGAAATGTCATGTAAAATGATTTTAATAGTCGCATCTATACATTTCTAACAGATAACATTTCAATACACACATCATATGTACACGTTGGTAAGGTTTATTCATGTTTTATCATGTTCATAAAGGGTAGGGCAGTCAATAAATCACCGATCATGTACGTCACCGATCATGTACGTCACATGACGTACATGATCGGTATTAAAATGCCATGAAAAATGACCTTAATAGTCACATCTATACATTGCTAACATATTACATTTCAAGAGACACATCGTATGTACACCTTGGTAAGGTTTATTTATGTTTTATCATCTTCAGAAAGGGTAGGGCAGTCAATAGATCACCGATCATGTACGTCACCGATCATGTACGTCACCGATCATGTACGTCACCGATCATGTACGTCCACCGATCATGTACGTCCACCGATCATGTACGTCACTTTTTTAGTTGCACTGGTTTGGTGAGAGTGAGCCATAGGCATAATGCAATTTTTCAAATGCACATGATAAGGATCCAATTTCTTTTTCGAATGAACGAAAATGCAAAGTAATTTCACAGGAATATACATGCATAATGATATCCTATGCAGAATCGTGTCAGTCCTTAAAAAAGCTCACCTGTTGAGGTGGATGATGATACCATCATCTACGGCCCTCTCCTTCATAGATTTGAAGGCTTCCTGAGAGCAGATGGCCAGCCCCATCACATTCACCTGAGACAACACAAATAGGATTTAATTATGCGAGGTCATGGGTTTATTCATGAGATAGATCACAAATATAAAGAATGCTCAGACAGCCAACACAGATAGGTGGTGCTTTAGTGATGATTTCCTTGTTCTCGTTATAAAGAGATATATTAGTGGTATTTGTTAGATTGCTAGGACTCCTTCATACAGATGAGGTTGCCAAATTCTGAAGGGCTTAGTAAACACTTAAAAATTGGTCTGTCCCACTGGGAAATGACATACACTCTCTCATAGTAAGGCCAGATAGTAATTTAACCACTAGAAATGAGAACCCAAATGTTCACTTAATATGGTAAATATGATAAACAATGCTTACATCCAACATGTTTCTCCAGGCGCTATAGGTACCACTAAACAGTGGGGCTGCATGCGCGAGGCCAGCATTGTTAATACACACGTCCACCCCTCCGTACTTGGTCCTGATGACCTCAAACATGGCCACAATCTCCTCCTCCTTGTTGAGGTCACATTTTATGGCATGAAGCTTCCCCTGTTCTGCCCTCAGACGCTCTGCTAGCTCCTATAATAAGAATTTCAAAACACAATTTGAAAGGATGAAGGACTAAGCTAAAACTGTTCCAGATTACATTATGCTCATAATTGTTAGATACCATTAGTGAAAAGGAAATGAGAGCCTAAAAGCATCAGATCACTGTGTGGGTAAAATTCAACATCAATATATGGCAGCACAGCCCTTTTAAAAATCAACAGGGGTGAAATGGTAAAAAAAGACAGACCCAAAAACATATACTAAAATATACTAGATAAAAATCAGCACAGCGAAATGTCATAAGTTCCCATGTATAGCCACACCGTTGTCTATAAATATCTGACACAGTGCCCTACATAAGCTGTGATAATCTAAGTATGAGTCTAGATATGCTATCTGTGTGAGGCATATACTACCATACCTGGATGGGTTGGATGTTCCTGGCACAGCCAATAGTGACCATCCCTGCCTTGACCAGACGTTCAGCTATGGCGGCCCCTATACCAGCTGATGCCCCTGTCACCAGGGCCACCCGGCCTGTCCACTTGTCCATTTTGTGTAGAGTGTTGTAGGGTATGGAGTGCTTTGTCACATGGGGACTGGGTGTATAAGGTTGTGTGTAGTCTAGTGTCGCATCTGAAGTGAGGGGAAGTGACCCAGATCTGGGGCCTTGATACTAGGTTAAAGGTGGGTTATATATAACACTTATATGGGGAGCCAAATTACTTTTAACTTATTATGAAATATCATTAATCGAATAACAATGGTAATCATTATCAAATTATTATCATTAAGTACCAATAAAAAACATTTTTGTACACCAGACTAAAAGCATGTCGTTTTCCAACTTTGATTTTGGGCGACCAAACTGTCTGGCAAAGTTATCATTTTAATATTTTTACAATAAACATAGATAATCAATGATAAATTCATCATCTTCATGAACCATGAAGGGTGTCTTTGATAATGGGTACATTTTGTGTGTACGTTTTGTATTTTTTGTGAATGTTTCTCAGACATTTTCTTGTGTCAGTAATATTCCCTGGAATTTCTTTTTCTTTTAAATGAGCGGAACTCGGAAAATTCAGAGCATTTCTGGAATGTTTTTTGGACACTTTCTGGAATGAATGGAACTAGAGAAATTGTCACTTTTGAACAGGTCACATTAAACATTATTTGAACAGTAGGGAAATACACATCACTATTGAACATGTTATCAGGAACGTTCACTAATATGATAATCTTCCATGTCTATCTTGTGTATACAGCTTCAGCTTTTTCCCTGGGAAATACACAAGATTCTAACTTGTGTCATTCTCGAGTTTTGTTTGGAGGGTAGATTTAACTGAATTGTAATTGGTTAAATCTTCTAGGACAGCATGGTACCTTACAGCAACAGTTGGTGTCATGCACAAGCGGGTAATGCACAACATAACGCTATAGATGTTACCCTTTAAGAGTGATTCCTTGGTAGCCCTTACCCATGACTGGACAGTATCGCCCCCTGGTGTGAGAGTTGAGAGTTATTATCAACTAATGACCTACCACCTACAGGCAGTAGGCTGTACCACTGCCCCCCCCCCCCCCCCCCACCCACGATCAATAGAGCATACATCAGACTAAGGGCCGGTCACTATACTAGAGACGGGACGGGGGGGGGGGGGTTGTTGGGGTTGCTGCATTAGCTGACCTTGCCACCTGCCATATACTTTTACCATTTCCGCCCATAGGAAATGTATAGAAGCCAATATTCCATTATCTCCTTTTTACCAAAACAATCCCTAAAACCCACAAATTGAAAATCCACACATTTCTTTGAATATTTCATTAATTAATAAACACACTGACTTTACAACATCCTACAAATAAATACAGTGAAAAATTTTTAGATTCTTTTTTTACAGACATTTTCCACCCCTCCAACTCCGTATTCCATAGCTCTGGGGAATCGGGTCGCCACTAACGAGAGCGCTTCAGCGAAGAAACCTGTTTTTCTGACCCCGATCCCCCCAGCAGAGCTGTCAGAGGAGCCAGGTCATGTAGCATAGGACACCAGTGTAGGTCTGGCGTCCGGGCCTGGTTAGAAGCGGTGACCATGCATCATCAAAACATGGCTGCCAATCCCGGTGTCTAGTATAGTGACCGGGCCTCAGTCTACATACAGTGAAAGAAGGGGATGATCAGTTACCAAAGTATGATAATATTTCGATACATCCTTGATTAACTAGAACAGGAGACCCAAGCAGGCTTGAAGCCCCATAAGAATGCATTATTCAGCTTGATGGAATGATTCTTTGAACCTACACGCAAGAATCAACCTTGCCACAGATTGTTTCACCAAAGTTTACTCGAAGATTTTTCTAGAAATAAGAAAAGTAAATTTTGAGTCCTGTCTAGGAGAGATGTTTGGGTTCTTTGCAGTTTCGAAGAGGTTAATGCTAATAATACTCATTGATCATCCACCATGCCTTGTAACAGTTTTCATTGCTGATTCACACAAAACAAACACATAAGTTTGCTTCTTCTTTACTTGGCAGAGTCTGATAGTGACTTTATTGCATCTTTAATGAACACATCATGATGCAGTTATATGCATTCTTCTAGGCATCTTTAACACTGTCAGAATTCACTATAAGTATATGAAAATAAGTACATGATACCACACTCCCAAATTCAAAATGCTTATGTATCCATTCACGCAAACCTCTTGACAAGTTTGAAAAATGAAGGTAGCCATGGTTTCACTGTATTCTTGAAGCATTCTGTAGATTAGATATAACAAGAACAGACTTCATAAGTATTTGAATAATTATTATAATTTCCATGAGTGCAACCTCCTGGGTAGGCGTCCCATGTCAGTGTCAGGGGATTTATATGACAGGCTTGAAAGATTTCCGGAATAGTTTGGCGTATCTCATGATTTCTGTTGTGTCGGTCTCATAAGAACATCATGTACCTAGATAGATAGAAACAAACAAATGGAATGACACAGTTGGTACTAAAATAGAGGTTTTCCAGATTGATCATTTTATCAAAGATAGTTTTCCATATCATTATGCTGTAATTGTCCTGGACCTTTCAGACATAACGTTTTTCGAGGTAGTAAGCACACATCCCCTAATAACTGCACAGCCCCTGTTAGGGCCAATTCTCCCCAAAATATGTCAAATTATTAATCCAAATGCACTATTAATTATTAGGAACGTGTAATATAACAGTCTTAAGTGCATTATGTGTTTTGTCATGTCAAATATGGACTGCAGCTGCAAAAAATCGCAAAAATGGGTGGGGGTGTGCACTAGAATGAAATTTTGATTTAGTTTTTCTTTCAGCTTAAAATGATGTTTTAAGAGCACTGTGTGCTAATTACGTCAAATACGGTAGGCATCTAGCAGAAGACAAACAAGTAATTTTAAATCCCTGTATTCTCAAGTAGTGCTACGTACCGATACATGTGGTGGGGCTGACATTACGTAGATCACTGCGTCTGTGATATCCTCTGCTTTTAAACACTGTAATACAAGGAAATAACATGTATGAATTGTCAAAGTGTAGCACGAATGAAGAATAACTCTTTGGCTTGAATGAGAATTATATTCTAGTGTAAATAAATGAATGTGACTTATTCAGCTTATTAAGGATATATTCATGAATTGAATTTATCTATTCTGATAGACAGACAGTATCAACTGGTAAACCATAATGGGTCTCCCAATCAAGTGTTTTTCTATTTGGCTGAAATACTTCTTTCAGATTAAGATTCAACACACACTAAGTGTGTACATTCTCTAAATTAAACCATCTAAATCTAAGAAGGCAGACATTGCAGATTTTCCTACTTACATCTATGCTACCATACAGAGCTCTGGCAGCCTCCTCCCCAGACATTCGATATACAAACTCTGTTTCCACCGGTCCTGGGGAAATCTCCTGTAAATTCAGAGACAAGATTAGTTTTTTTTCTATTTTTCAATATGAAAGATATGACAAAACACAAAAGATTACTGTCCACTCATTGGCAGTATCCCTGCAACTACTGCTCACATGAAGAATGGAGTCTTACTGTTAAACATAAATTATTTAAATGATGAATTCCCACTACTCATTGCTGCTGTTGAAATAGTATCTCTATGCTACAACTATTAGTACAAAATCATTCTGATAAATTTTGATAAATACTTACAGCAACTCTGATGTTAGAGTTCATCTCCCTAAGCTCATTGCGCATGCCCTCTAGAAGTGCGCGTACAGCAAACTTGGTGGCGGAGTAGAAGTGAATGTTCTTACTGGGCACAACACGGTGACCACTCATGCTGCAACAGAGACCAGGGGTTATCATGTTAGGAAATAAAATCAATTTAAACGGTGACGAGGAGGGGTGTTCAGAAAAACTAAACCAGTTTCTGTCACATGCAGCTTTGAATATATCATAAGGAATATCTCTTGAACTACCCACTATGGGATAAAAGATCTGTAAATAGGTGGTTATATGGAAAGTGATGCACTGCAATGGTGGTCACCCATGGCAGCTGATGATAGGCCAAAGCTATTTTTCAAAAATGCAGATTATCCCCACCCATGATATTTCTTAATAGTTAAAGAAAATGAAAAATAAATTATTGTACATGCACCATCGTGGATACAACCAAAGGATATTAACCAGGTTTGACATTGTTAGATTTCATGATGAGAAGCAATACAATGGATCCAAATTATCTCAAGAATCGAAGAATTATGTACGAGCAACTTAATACCTCACCTGCTGATGTGGATGATCATACTGTCATCTACTGCCCTCTCCTTCATAGACTTGAAGGCTTCCTGAGAACAGATGGCCAGCCCCATCACATTCACCTGAGACAAATCAACATAGTATTTGTCTACAGAATGGCAAGTTTTTTTAAATGATGATGATATCCTTGTTCTTATCTTATCAAGATGAGTTATTGGTATCTGTTTAATGAGCGGAATAAAATCAATTTATAATGTTTAAATATAGCAGCCAAGCTTTGAGCAGATTCACTCACATGAGCTCAGCAGTTGATTTTGTAATGCTTTATTTGACATTCAAATCACACATACTATAATTTGCACTCCTCTTTTGACCCTCTTTTGAGAAAAAAGACCTGATATAGCTATTAGAGCAACTACAACAATAAAATGAATGGTCTAATAGTAAAGCACTGCTTACATCAAGCATGTTCTTCCAGGCACTGTAGGCACCGCTGAACAGGGGCGCAGGGTGAGACAGGCCAGCGTTGTTAATACACACATCCACCCCTCCGTACTTGGTCCTGATGACCTCAAACATGGCCACAATCTCCTCCTCCTTGTTCAGGTCACATTTTATGGCGTAGAGCTTTCCCTGTTCTGCCCGCAGACGCTCTGCTTGCTCCTGTATAGGAAACACAAATAGGGGAATTGGAGGAGAGAGGTCAGTTAACTGAATATATGACAACATAAGCATGTGAACAGTATTGATTACCATATTCGATGTAAGAAGCGCCCTGAGAAAAATATTTCTTTTGCCTTTACTTTAGGATCCTATGGGTGTCCTGGCAGTGAATATATGTGAACAATGGAGGTATACTGTCCAAATAGCAAATACAAATAGTTGATTTAGGGAAAGTGGTGTATGTTGGAATATGAAAACAGCTTAAAGAATACTTTTCATGAGCTTCGAGTTTTGCTACAAGGTGGCTTCTGTGTAGGAACTAGCAATTCCCTTTAACCCTTTACAGGTTGCATGGTGCACAATGTAAGGTAGATTGGGGTGGCTATTCAAAACCTGTTAATGTGCGCCTGGCCCAGGCACCTGGTATAGGGGATATGTCAGAGGGCAAGTTGATGGACTTGAGAAAAGGGGTGGGCCCAAGGATCTATCATTGGCCATTGGTAGTTAGCTACCCATAATGCATTGTGTGAATTGTCTATGAGCACATTCAACTGTAATATCTTATTTGGCACTATGGGTCAGACCCTACATAGTGAGTCTTTGTCTGCAGCCTAAACTAGTACACAATGTACCATACCTGGATAGGCTGGATGTTCCTGGCACAGCCAATAGTGACCATCCCTGCCTTGACGAGACGTTCAGCTATGGCGGCCCCTATACCAGCTGATGCCCCGGTCACCAGGGCCACCCGGCCTGTCCACTTGTGCATCCTGAGACTTGTAGCATCCATAGTATCTGTGTTGTGTGTGGTGTGGGGGGTGTAGAGGTACATGTGTTGTGGTATGGAGACCTGGGCACTGTGTGGGGCTACGGCTGATAGCCTGATAGGGACTACTGCACCTACTAGCTTTACTCACAGTGTAAAAGGACTGTGCACACACTGATACTTAAGTCCATTCTCTCATCGTTTTCAATTCACCTTTTGTATAGAGTACTGGGTATAGAGGATGATCAATTAATTCAAGTACTTTTTTATATCCTTAGGTCTGCTGGTACTCTCTGGAGCGTCCCTGCCATAATGTATTTATTGTATTTCAGATGCAAAATGTTGGGTTTCAGAGGGTCCTTTTTATTACCCTCATTGGCACGCTATGGCAGTGCATATGGCAATTAAAAGTGTTATACCTGCCCGCATGATTCCATCTGGTATCATTGTGCTATTATCATATTTCTGTATGTATAAATGTTACCTATAATGGATGACTTAATTACCCCTTAATCCTTTGATAACGGATGTCGCTAAAAGGTGACATTTATCATCATGATGCACCATTGCAGCTCCGATTACTCGCATTGATGCATCATGCCGACCCTATGGGCGTGTCTCAACCCCATAGGGTCGGCATGATGCATTAAAGTAGCACTGGCTAGTTACTCACCAGAGTTGCATGAATGCGTCATGATGACCAAGGGTATGATGCATTAAGGCATTATGCCGTCCTTTAAGAGTTAAACTAGAGAGGACCCGTATCTCTGTTTAGGACTATTGAAGCAGGAGTATTTATTAGTTAACTTAATTCTCCCCTCTGTTTTTCAAGTCAGCTTTTGTGGCATCTATCGGGTATAGAGAATGATCAATTTATTCAAGTACTTTTTATATCCTTAGCCTTAGGACTGCCGGTACTCTCTGGAGCGGCCCTGTCATAATGTATTGATTGCATTGCAGATGCAAAATGTTGGCTTTCAGAGGGCCCTTTTTATTACCCTTATTGGCACGCTATGATAGAGCATATGACTCAACGAAATTTGCCGACTCAACTCGACTGGATGAAAAATATCCGAATATGTATTTCGTGCTTCATTCTCCTCAGAACATGCAAGGTACTTGTTGAAAATCACCGTGATCTCATGTTTCTGTCAAACTAACGCAAAAATAACATTTGTTAGAGGAAGGGATGAACACAATAACAAAGGAAACTTCGCTGTAAAATCACTATTACCATAAAACCCCGGCTTTAAGACAGATTTTTTTTGGCATTTTTTTCTCTACAAGACGGATTTTTTCCTAAAGTTAGGGGGTCGTCTTAAAGGTGGGGTTTTTAAATAAAAGATAATAGTGAAATCGATTTTCAAACGTTTTTTGTACAAGACGGATTTTTTTCCAAAGTTGGGGGGTCGTCTTAAAGCCGGGGTCGTCTTAAAGCCGGGGTTTTACGGTATTTCTGGTGAATAAAGTTGAAATTATTACTCAAAAAAATATTCACAATATTCAGTTACAATAATCTAGACCTACATACCTATTGTGGTATGTCATGCCTTTAATATCCTTTTATGCTTTCTATTCTATCGTGATTATGAACCATTAAAGTGCATGAAGTGGAGTAGAGAAATGACCCTCTTCGAGGTACCTAGTGCCACAGTAGGCCTACAGATAATCACCCTAGCTATAGTCTGCAATGACCACTTTTCCCTACTGTAGGGTATGGGAAGGGTTTCCCAAAACAACTCTGACTCTGGTGCACGTTCTGCTTAATTGCACTGGTTCTAAGGCACATATCAATATACAGTCTTTTGCATCGTGTTCCCGACATATTTCCCTTTCTGGGGATAGGTCTCACACTTTTGTAGACATTTTATTTCAATTTAGGGGTAAACACCCTACCCTTTGATGGAGTGGATTAATACAGCTGGTGTCTGTAGAAAATGGTTTACCAGACCATTCATATCTGACGTGGTAAATGAGAGAAATTCAAATCAAATCAACTCAGTGTACTGTTTTCTCTCTGTTTAAAGTTAGTATCCCAACTGTTACGCTGACTAATTTCTACTTTTGGTATCAGTAAGTTAGGCAAAGGTCATAGATAACCTTAGAAACGGTTGTTTCCGATTAACATATACCAAGGGTTGATTTACATAGTATATATGTACACAGCCATAAGAGTGCCTCTATATAGGGTAAAATTCGACACGGGTGACATGGCGACACGCCCTTTTAAAAATCGACACGGGAGACACGGCCCTTTTTAAAATCGACACGGCGATACGGCCCTTTTAAAAATCGACACGGGCGACACGGCCCTTTTAAAAATCAAAGGACATCACGAGATTGAGTATAGCTTTGTATGGTATAAAAACAGACACAGTGAAATAGCCCTTTTGCTTAAATCCAACACGGCGACATGGCCAAAATAGAGGCACATAAGAGTACAGAGTCTGCAGGACTGCTAAGTCGCTAGTGAGGGGAGGTAAGGATCGGTGAAGACGCATGTGTGAAAAACAATCATTAAGGCCTTCTATAGGACTTCTAAGTCGCTGGTGAGGGTAGGTAAGGATCGGCGCCGACACGCTCAGACCTGACCAGGACACATACTGAAGCAGCTATATAGATGTGTTATGTGATCACTGACACTGTAGCCCTATGCAACACCTCAGGCAAGTGTACAATGTACAGTGTACAATGTCAGAGTATAGAAAGCAAAAGTTCAATATGCATCAATATGAATTACTCACAAAACCAGGAATTAGATATCTGATTGGCTGAGTCATGTGGTCGCTAATTAGGTCACGTTACCATGGTTACCAGAATGCTGGCCTTTGATTGGCTGAGAGCCCCTAAGTAGGTCAGTAGGTCACCTAGAATGCTGGCCTCTGATTGGCTGAGAGCCCATAAGTAGGTCACGTTACCATGGCAACGGGTCATGTGACAAAATGGAGGCCTCTGAGTGGCTGCACGACCAATGAGTAAAACCTAGTACTGTGTATAGTCCCAATACATATTATACTACTCATGGGGTACCTATACCATGTGCCATAGTCCGACCCAGAGGGATATCCAGAGATTAGTGAACCTGTTAATCTTAAGCAATTAATTCTGAAAAGACCACTCAACTTCCAGACCAATAAAGTACACCATTAGAAAGCCCTAGCTTTATATATTATGGAACCATTGAGTTTTGTTCAAATTCTGATTTAGGAAAAAATATCTAGGCAGGGCAGGTAGGGACAAGTAGGCCGGCCTCAGGCCTACAACAGGGCCGCCCCTAGTGGCCTGAGCGCCGCACCTACCCCCCACCCCCTGCCCTCCCCACTCATTAGCATAACAATACCGAGACAGTCTTCCCTGGCATGTCTAAGGATTGCATTGGCCGTTTCCTATCCTTCTTTTACGTCCTTGGTATATACAAATACCCCACTGCTCAGTATGATTAGAGCAATTATCATGCATCTAGATCTCTTACAAAACACCAGGTGGCAGCAGTGTCTCCATGTTATTCTCGCTACTGTCACGCCACAAAACCCCTTATTATACCTTCATCAATTGTATTACGTCATATTACGTCATATTACGTCATAATTATGATTTATGATTATTAATATTCATATTTATTATTATTTGTAATACGCACAATACTTTATACATATTTTCAATCCATATGTCCATCAAAGTACACCTAGACGTCAGACATACCTATTACTCATTAAGCCAAGCCAATCTAACCCTCATATATAACTAATCCATAGATCACAAGCAGACCCTTATCCCATGGACAATAGGTAACTGTCAGCCCCTCCAGACGACAAGGCACTGACCGGTCACCTATACACAAACAAATGAACTATATGTTGACCCCAAGGATTAACTATCACAAATAAAACAATGCTATAAAGCTGGACACCCTTAATCAGTGCGGCACCACCAAGCCACTTGAGCCGGCTGAACGCCACCTGGAGGTCGGCGACAAAGCCCCCACGTGTGCATGCTACTTATTATGTAATCTATTACCCATAATGCACTGGACCCAGGCTCCCCACCCGCGGTCCAGTGCACGCCACATGTTAAAGCCATGAATATTTAATTATCCAATCAAATGTCAAATGTATATTATCCAATGAAAACCACTGTTACATCTACTTCCGGTCACATGGGCACCCCCTCCACCTGCCGGGTACCTGTACTTATACCCCGGTCAGATGGAGGAGGAGAACACTTATCAACAACTCAGCAACAACTTACCATCTATACTGAGCCCTAGTGACTGGTACTCTGATATTAATATTATTATTAATAAAAGATACCAAGTACTGAAACTGACGTCTCACCTCATCTTTACGCCCTCATTGATGTGGAAGGGATTTCCCTAGCCACACTACAGACCTGGGAGCCCATTTCCACACACGCACACACTGGTGTGTCAAATTGTGTACAGGTGGCAGCACATCTCTGGAAGAGTGGCTGTGTGATGTTCCTCTCAGCTGCAGTAGTGTACTGGGCATGTTATTTTACCATTAAAACTTAGCAGTTTATCAAATTTCAATGATCTAATATAGAATATCCATCTAAAATGTGCAGAATGTTCACTAGCTTCATCCAAAAATGCGAACATTTAAATCAAATCTAATGTTAATAGCCATGATGCTGCCACTCTACTACTAAAAACTGAATGCAGCACGCTTTCTTTCTTCATAACCCAAAGAATGATGAAAGAGAAAAAACCCAAACTTGATCTGGGATTGTTCTTGCGGATAAAACTTGATAATTCAGCCTTTGATCAATCGGTTGTCTAACTTGTCAGTCGTTAATTGTTTGTACATAGTGTGGCTTTGAATATCCGGCTGTTGTAGCAACCAGCCATGTTTTGGTCAAAACAAAGGGGTTCAATATATCAAGGTCTCAATCACTGCAATTATATACAGATGTGAACTTATAAAAATCAAAACACAAACAAGGCAGTCACATTGTTTAGAAATAAATATAACTTTATTAACCTATAATAACCCATTCTGTCAGCGATCACACTGACCAGCGACAACAAAACATGGATGATGCGGCAAACAGTGCTGCCACCATGTGGCGTATAGCCGCACTACACGTACAGGACCCTGTGGTGTCTGAGTACTGCAGACACCAAGGTCTAGACCCCATCTCCCTGTCAACCCAATCATGTTCAGTGTGTGCCTTACTGCATAAATGATTGCATTTAAGTAAATTAAATATGATTAAAGTAACACTTTAAGTATATTTGATTAGAGTAAATGCCTGTTAAAGCCACTGAACGGCTTCTGACCTTTTTGGTCACATTTACATGACATTACTGAAATAAAAAGTGTTCCTTCAAGGCATCTTAAATTTGCTTAAATGCAAACATTCATGAAATGTTGTTTTATGTACTGGATTGTTAAACCATTGTATACTATTGTATAGCAAGTAACTTTTAAAATGATCTTCAATTGAGTAAAGTTGGTCGGGAACTGCTGCCGCGAGAAAATTTCACTGAACAATAATAAACTTCTTTTCTTTTTTCTAAACAACAATCTGGAAAAAAAACACATTATATTCAGACTAAATAACCATTTTGGATATTCTTTGCCAAGTCATGAGTAGGTAGGATATAATTTCAGGAACATTTTATGTGTCAGGATATTCACATTGTCCAAGTGCTTCTTGATTATGCCTAATTTCACATTTTGATCTCTGCTTTTACAGCGTTTTATTGCTTTATTGTTATCAACATCCAAGCGGCTCTAATCTGACTCATCAATTGAGAATTTGTTCTTCACATTAATATAGTTCTGCACCTAAATGACTGGGGTGACACAGGAGGACTGAACACAACCTGAATTTAGGCACAACCCCCCAACGTCTCAAACCTTCTCTCTGAGGCCACAATGTACATGCACAGTAAGCTTGGTTAACACTTTAAGGAAAACATGATGCCTTAATGAATAATGCCCTTGGTCGTCATGATGCATGAATGTAACCCTAGCAAGTAACTTGCCAGTGCTGCATTCAAGCATCATGCCGACCCTATGGCGTCAAGACACTCGTAAAGGGTCGGCGAGTTACTCGCCGGGCTGCATTGTTGTATCATGATGATCAATGTCCTCTTTTAGAGACATCCGTCCTTAAAGGGTTAAGCCATTGTGATCATGATGCATGAAGGCAGCAATGGCGAGTAACTCGCCACTGCTGCATTAGTGCATTCATGCATCTGGCAAACCATATGGGGATGATGCACTTGCAGAAGGTCGGCCTGATGTACCAATGTAGCCCCGCCGAGTTACTCGCTGGCAATGCAATGGTACATCCCAATCACAAATGAAAATGACACCTTAATGCATCATCTGGTTTAAAGACTGAGTATGTATACAAGTACATCCACACGTACTTACAGAGGTTTACAGAATTAGGGCCAACAGTAGGAATTTACAATGTTGTGGAACCTTATCGAAGAACATTGACTTTTCAACATTTTGATTTCCACCATTTCTTAAGGACACAAAAATGTTTAAATATATTTTAAGCATAATTTTACACTTAGTTTTATTAACTGTAAGCACGTCATAGAATAGATCGGTCTTAGGCTTGAGACTTGGATTCATCTTAATTTAAAACTTGTATGGGCAAAAAATATTAATGCAGCAAGTTCATTTAACTTGTAATTAGAGTACAATTTTACATAGAGACATAGTATATTATCTTCACCTTCCTTTTCTAGCAACTTATACATGTAGAGGACCTATTGCCTGTTCACCATAGGTTCTTGTTGTGAGTGGGTTTCATATTTCTATATTTTACCCTTTTAGGGGCTACATTGTGCCTTAATGCACTATACCCTTTTGTCTTCATGATGCATGAATTCAGCACTGCTGGGTAACTCCCCAAGGGTGCATCCATGCATCATGCTGACCCTTTTTGGGGTTGATACACACCTAAAGGCTCAGCATGATGCGCAAATGCAGTTTGGCGAGTTACTCGCCAGCACTGCCTTCTAGTGGTATATACACAGTGGTTTGGTGCAGCCATAAGCGTGGTTCCCTAATTTACAACCAGGTGGCAGCAGTGGTGAGCCGCCCCCTAGTGAGAGTTGTGGGTATCATTTATGAGTCTATTTAAAGCCTTCAGCACAAGTCCCATGGGCATAACTCCCTCTACAAGTACTTGGACCATTGAGGGACATTATTTGAGCTCCCTTCTTGATTAAATTCGGTCATCATGTATCAGAGTAACAGACTCAGATGTGCCCTATTTATAACTGCTGGTGTCACAACAAGCTTTATATATACATCCACATATTATGCTTAGAGAGTGGTCATTTATCCATTAAAGGAGGGGGTAGGCGAAATCTCGCTCGGAGACGCGGAAATATTAACGCCCCCTTTAGAGCACACATATTTTTTTGCGCTCCTTATGTTAGGTGTCAAAGATACTTACCCCACCCCTCTTTAAACTATGGCTTTTTCACTAATAGTGACTTAACTTTTTACGCCTCTCTCCCGCCCTCAGGATTTTTTATGTCCACCCACTTCAAGAGGGGTCAAAACCTTTTACACCACCCCTCCCAATCTACCGACTCCCCTTTATTGATACATGACCACTCCCTAACCCTTTAAGGGTCACATGATGCATTAAAGCACTATTCAGGCCTTAAAGGGTTAACCTAGAGGCGGGCAGTTCTAATTATTCACAATTCACCTCCTTCACAACGCGATGTGGCTATGTGTAGACACGCTGGTATTCTGCATCACTCACTAGATGGCACTCTGCTCTACACGTCCTATCATGACGTCACTGTGACGTCATTTAAATCAATATGACGTCATTTAATGTCACTATGACGTCACTTGACTTCAATATGACTTCACTATGACATCACTTGAAGTCACTATGACGTCATTTGAAGCACTATGATGCCATTTAATGTCACTATGGCGTCATTTGACTTCCCTATGATGTCACTTGACATCAATATGACGTCACTTGATGTTACTATGACGTCATTTAAATCACTATGACGTCATTTAACATCACTATGACGAAGTACTATGTGCAGGCACAAGTCATAAAACAACAGGCTCTCGAAAAACACAAAAACTTCACATAATTCTCCGAGAGGGACTATAATACAAAATTTACCCATCCATAATAGGTTATTACACATATTATCTTTAATGTACATATAATATATTATTATAGTATATAAACTTAAATCACAGCACCACCATAAATGGATGACCTTCATCAATGAATGACCTCCAAGTACAGATCATCCACACAGCACTTCAGCCACCATGCAGCATGCTGTCCAATGCCGACACCAGGCCAAAGAAAGAAAGGTTTGTTTCCGGTAACCTGACCGGGTCTAGCAGAACAGTGCCCGGGCCCCCTCTTGATTCCTGTTTTTGCCACTTTCTGTTTTTTACGGTTTGTAAATCTAACAATCATTAAGGATTTTAGAGTGAAAACGCTAAATCCAGGACTAAAATGAGATAAGCAAAACCCGACGGGCCGGGCCTGCTTTGACAGACCATGTTACCGGAAACAAACCTTTTTTTTATTATGGCCTTATTGATATGCAACAGAAAGTAATGAACAATAATGAAATCATGATGTCATTTACAAAAGATGAGATTTGAATGAATGAAAAACCCAGTCGTGACCTTGATAATAGTTGTAATAGTGACGCGTTGCAAGCATTGGTGGATAGTAGTAGTTGTAGTAGTAGTAATGGCAACATTGCAGAGGTACAGTTCCAGCCATTATAGGAGACATCCAGCACTACATCCATCAAGAGTATTTCTTGCATAATGATAACATTGCATCTTTGGCAAACTTAATGGTGTATAATACAACAACATGATGATGAGGAGTATGTATATTTTTGAACAACAGCACAACTTTAAGCGTTCTGGTTTAATCGTAATCCAAATTGTCTCCATGGCGCAATCCGTCCGCTGGTTTCAGCGATGCAAGAAGAGTAACTATTACTTCCGAATATTGCCGCTAGGTGGCAATACAGGTTGGTGGCGCCCCCTGGTGGATATCACATGAAGCCATTCAGAAGTTCTCGGCATTCTCCGGGAGCCGCTGATCCGTATCAAGGCGACCATTTTGTTTATTTTTAATTTTATCATGGAATGCTTAGGATCACATGTAGTGTCATGGATTTGGGTACACCTCTGCCAGTTGAGACCTAGATATTCTAACTTTCCTACTACAGTTGTATCATATCCAGCAGAGAATGTATTGGTCCGTTAAGTTCACACGTGATTTATCCACTGTTTCCCGGTATGGGACAGGGTCAGAATTTCGGGACTCGAAGAATGTTAACGCTGTAGGGCTAGCCGAGATCTGAAATGACATCAAATGGGTGGTGATTAGAATAAAGCATTGGTGAGCAAAATGATTATGTACACTGGTCAAACTTTCAGGCAATGTTTGAGTGAAATTTGTTGGCATCGGCCCAATATGCCCATAGAATAAAAGCTTCTGAAACAGTATCTTAGTGTTAATCTTTTTGAAGAAACATGCCTTGAATTTAGTTTAAATGATTGTATGTCCAATGAAATCTCAAAAGTTGAAAAAAGAGAACGAACTAGAAAAATAGGTCGGCTTAACTCATCTGGATTACATCTCTATATCTTAAGTACTTTGGGGTAGCTTGACATGTTTGGATATCACATGAAGCCATTCAGAAGTTCTCGGCATTCTCCGGGTTGATATTAAAGACAACAACTTCCTTGGGGGTAGTTTTATGAATTCAGAGATTAATATTAGAGCCAAATCTCACCATGGGGGCTAATCTGATAGCTTTAATGTTTGAAATGAAAACCGAAATCCACCTTGGAGGTAGTTCAATGACTTTCAGGTTTAATATTCAATATAAACCCCACATAGGAGTAGTTCAATGAGTTCGAGATTTAAAATTCAAGACAAAACAAAACTTGATGAGTTTGGGGGTCATTGCCCAAAAGTCGGTAGGAGCTAATATCAGCATCAGCCTGACGCTGGCCTTGTCACCTAAAGCACTCGTATACCAAAGTCAAACACTGCTGAACTATAATAGATGGGCCAAGGGCCATTCTAGTGAGGGTCAGGCTATGCTGGACCTTCATATAGAGCCTCTAATCATCCATAATTGCTTGAGAGCCTGGCCATGCTGGATCCTAATGTTAGAGTCTGACAATGCTGGACTCTTGCAGGCTGAAAGAGACTCTTCCCAGTGGCTCTAGATGAAGATCCAGCACAGCCTGACCCTCACTAGAATGGACCTTGACCCATCTATTATAGTCCAGCAGTGCTTGACCCTTGTATGAGGGCGCTATTGGCGACATTGGCTGATGCTGATATTTGCCTGGGTGTAGAGGCCGCAATTCCTTAATATTAAAGTAAGTATATCCGATGTGTGGGACAAAAAAAGAATTTCCCTTACAATGAGTCAGGATGTTCCCAAATATCATACGCAACTTTCTATTTACACAATTCCCTCTCATTCCCACTGATATTGCCCACATTTGATTTTATATCCTATAATAAAGTCGTGCAAGATTTTAATGCCCCAAGGTAAAAACATTAGAAAAGACCATGGTTGGACCCCATGAGCTGAGCTCCTCCTGCCAATGGATACCATTATAATGTACTCCAACCCATGAATAATACACTTTTACAGTATTTGGAAGACATTTATGTAGGATTTAGAATTTGGCAAAAATCGGATATACCCACTTTAAAGGCAAAACATGATATTAAAGACTCACCTTAGGCGGCAGTTTGATGAGGTCCTGTACGTACTGGTTCAGCAGCAGCTCACGTGACTCCGCTAACAGGATGCTGTCCTGTGGCTCTGCATGCGCCTGCGCCAAACTGTCATCTGGTAAGACATCCCGCCGAACTGTAATGTACAAGGTATACAAGCATTAAGTATAGGTCACCAAACTGTCATCTGGTAACACGTCCCTACGCACTGTAATACATAATTATACAGACATTGAATACACAGTTAACACACTGTCATCTGGTAACACGTCCCGACGCGCTGTAACACAAACAAAATATAACATTTAGCCTTATAGAGGATCAGAGTAACAGCTTGATGTACTAGGAAGACTCTGCCATTTTGCACCTGAAAGGTAAAGGGGGACTCAGGTGCATAGAGGATGTAATTATTGGATATAAGGTTAAATTAAAAAGTGCAAGTCATGTGTTTTTGCAACTCCCAATAGTAGTGCATCAACCTGAGCCTGCAAACAATGCAAAGTACAGACGCCAGGTATGATCTCGTTATACCAGTGAGGTGCACAAGTCCAGGGGTCTGGCGACCCTCGGCGACCAGCCACTAATTGGATGTTTAGATAAAATGGTGGTGGGGCTCCCCATGTCTACCCCTCACACATCCTTCCCCCCAATCTACCCTCTGACCCAGTTTGTCAGCGTACCCCATATTAGTAACCCTATCAATTACACCACCATCCCCCTAGTGTAGAGCCCCACACCACACCAGATGTCTGGGGGTGAAATATAAACAGCATCCACTGGATCCAGCTGTATTAGCAACAAACCTATAGAACTTTAAAAAAAGATAACAAGTAGAGCGTGTCTTGCAGCAGAACATTATTGATCTGTAATCCATACCTCTGGTCTTGAATGAGGTGAGTGAGGCTGGCTCAGATGGTCAGGGATCAATAATACAAACTCTAGAGCCTTCCCATTTCCTGATTGAAACAAATACTCCCCCCCCACCCAGCCCTCCCAGCCTCATCCCATTAAGACTCTGTTATCTAGTCCCTTTCCGCTTCTCCAGCCCCATATGCTAGAGTCATAGTAATTGTCATGCTCTTGCTGACACAGATATGAATAAGCTTAAATTTGCTGCAGAGATACCCATTGGTTGCTCACACATGTTGGCAATATTAGAGGGAACTGTCCCCAGAATAGCTGGCTAGCATCGCTAGTGCTGCTTATAGGATCTGGACAACGTCAAGGTGTGGCTTATACATGAGTTTTTAGATGTATGCTACAGGGGGGTACAGAGGGGTCTCCCCTCAGGTCGGAAAGTCGCCGAAATTAAGGGCCACAGGTCATAAAGTCGCTTTATTAGATCATTTCTGCTATAGACATATTTTTCCAAAAGTAGCCAGGTTGCTTAAATTATTGTACTAGGTCGCCTGGAAAACAGCCCGGGTCAGTTTTTACCCCTCTGGAGCCACCTACAGGAATGAAGTTGCCATAATCAGACCCCCTTTGCTACTTAAAGGGTATTCCCAAAATCTAGATGCGGCCAATACACACGTCAGGCTTATACGCGAGGTTTTCCGGTAGGAAGCGTTAACAGAACTACTCGGTGGCAGCTTAAAGGTGTGTCATCTTGTTAGAAGTGAGCACCTTTTTCTTCCCGCTGTGGTTTGACCTTTGGCGCTGGTTACCGCCGTGTTTGTCAACTCGCCGGTAACAAGCAGCCAGCCTCCCTCCCACTCACACCCACCAACGTTTCCCGCCTTTTTTACTACAGTGTCGTCTGCTTTTAGTTTATCACAAAAAGTCGTCTGCTAACTCAGCTAAGTTTGTCCTTCAGAGACAGTATAGCGCCTTAAAGTAACATTTGTCATAATGATGCACCAATACTATGCCAGTGAGTAACTCGCCGGTCCTGCATTTTGATGCCTTATGCGACCGTTCCGCAGTGTCACTTTCAGGGTAAATACAACGCTGGCGAGTTACTCACAAGGCTCCATGTATGCATCATGATGACAAGGGCCATAGCACGTTAAAGCACTATGTCATCCTTAAAGGATTAGTAGTGCGTACAGTGTGCGCAGAGAGCTTGTCAATGAGTATCAAGTCTGATTTCAGCAAGATATATTCGGCCATTCCAACCTTCTTCCACCATCCTCTGCTTTTTGTAACTTGATTTATTTCCAATATAATTAAGTCCCCTTTACAGTCATGGTCATCTAATACTTCCTGCAGACGGTTCCACATGAGCGATCAACTTTAAGTAGTCTATGTATCACACCTCACAGCCAAGCATGTGGACGCCTACCGACTAAAAATGTAATGTCATACATGTATATCATTTTCTGGAAAACTGAAATAGCTGGGGGCCTGTCAGAGATTTATGATAACATTAATATACAACAGCCTAATGTAGTGAAGCCATGTAATATATCCATGTAACTCGATATGAGTAAGTTTACCCCTTTGAGGGCCGCAGACAGCTTTCATGACCTTGAACTTGGGTTTTTGCTGGGTCTAGGTAACCCCTGCTGGTAGTTTGGAACCAGCGAACAGGAACAGGAAATGGAACCAAAAAGTCTGATGGTAAAACTACCATCATACATTCTGGTTCCTGTGCACTGGTTTCAGGCTACCAGTAGAAATTGACCAGACCCAGCAAAATCCCAAGCTCAAGGTCATTTGGCTGTTACCAGAGCCTTCCTTCGGAAGGATTTGGGGATGACAGTAGTGCCAGGGCAGTACCCAGCTGCCTCGCTCTGGGTTCCCTCCATATGGGGAAGGTAAAAAAGGGAATAATTAATGAGTCATTAACAAGTCTAGTCCCACTCTGCCAGGCCCTGCCTTACGCCACCCGCCGGGTAGTCCAGGCTTCTTAGGATGTTAAGGGCCCCATAGCGCTTTAATGCTCTTTGTAGGCATGATGCATGATTGCAGCTCAGACGAGTTACTCACCTGGGCTGCATACATGCTTCAGGCAGATGCTAAGGGTCCGAAAGGGTTAGTATGATGCATGAATGCAGGTCTGGTGACTAGACCATGCAGGGCTGCATTCATGTTTCATGACGACAAAGGAGATAACATATTGGAGAACTGGGCGGTCATTAAGGGTTAAAAAGCCCCACTACCACAATACCAACACCTGATGCTGCTGCAGTCCCTGTAGGAATTCCTGCTTCCTTAAGGACTTGTTATTTGATGGTAGATTGGTGGGGTGAGTAGTGGGTGGTGGGAGGGGCAGGGGGGTGGAGTATTGATGGTATTTCTCTTCATGGATTTGCTCACCTTTTCATATCTGACCCCATTCCCAATCAGTTTAGTCACTGGCATAATTGAACCTTAACAAATGAGTTCCCAATCCTGGAACTTAAGTTTTGAGAAATAGCCCAATTTCACCAATAAACTGCTTAGTCACCCCTATATGATCATTCCTGGCCCCCCACCCCCCCCATCCTTAATTTCAAATATAACTTCCTCCTCTCCCCCCAAAACAGATACCCCCCATCCGCCCATAGATGACTGGTCCCTTGCTGCAGTGGGAGTGCTGTAATTTGGACCAGCCAACACCCCAACACAGTAAAAACCCAACAACACAACCTCTCCCCAGACAAGAGGGGAAGAAGACTACCGTTTCTTAGTTTCATCATGAGGGAAATTGCATCATTTATCATGCTGGCTCTGTAATTCCAAGCACCAGGTCTATACACTATGAGAGGCCGGCACGTTGGCGGTATGGAACTACCTCCGTCTAATTGAGGGTGTTTCTTATTAGGTTTCTGCAGTGTATTCTTGAGCAGCCACGCAGAAATGATGTTCTATATAAACCATCCGTTCTGCCATGCTGCTCTCCTCATTGTTATATTTCATTACTTCAAGTTAAAACAAGATATTACATCGGAGCTGTGGTATCGGTATCTGTAACATGTCAAACATGTACAGGGGCAGGTCCAAGTGTGTTTGTATGTGTGTGTGTTGGGTGGGGGGGGGGGGGGTTCTGGGGGTCCCATGGCCACTTTTGAAATGAATTGAACCTAAATCTTAATCAAGTATAAAATATGCTTTCTTTGCGGTAATCACGATATAGTTATGGTATGGCACTTGTTGATCATATGGATCCTACAGTATGAAAACTATTTATATATTGTTGTAGTCTACCCTCTGCACTCCAGGAATGAACAAGCTATACCGCCTGGCCTGCCCTAGACTATAGAGAGGCCTTGACGTCCTAGGTATTGAGATATTCACCACCCCCCCCGTACCACGTGATCAATCCACATTCCCGCCGCCTGCCCGAGGCTGCGTGCCGAGAATCCGCGAGAATTCACGAGATTAGCAGCTCCGAGTCTGGAGAGCTCCTTTTTTGCCGTAAAGAGGAGGAATTATTCACTGGGTCTATAGTGACGTCATGTATGGCATGCCTGTGGCGCTTAATAATTTAGTGGTAACCTTTCTTTCTATTCACAAGGCTAGCCCTTTTAATTAAGCCTTTAAGGGCCGCATAGTGCTTCAAGGTGCTATACTCATATGATGCATGAATGCAGGCCTGATGGGCAACAGGTTTGTGCTTCATCCATGCATCAGGGCAATCCTACAGGGCAGATACACTAAAGAAAGTACTATGCGGCCCTTTAAGGCTTAATTAAAAGGGCTAGCCTTGTATATTTAAGCAATTGACGAGTTACTCGCTAGCGACTCATTGGAGTATCATGACACTGAATAAACATGAACCTTGAAGTACAAGATTACATGAACCACAGATATACAAAGTCTCAAAGAAGGAGAAGTACTTTCTGCACTGTAAAATGTTGGTTGCCATTGTTGTAGGTGTACAGTAGTTTGTACTGTAGGCGTACAGCTTATTGGAGGTAAATAGTAGAATCTGCTGTAAATCTACCCAATTAATTCTACAGTAGAATATACTGTAGATCAACAGTAAATTATTCTAGTGTGTACCTACACTAACTATTTACAGTGAGGATCACCTATGAGCCACAGTTGTGTCAGCCTCAGAAAAGGGGGAGTATTGTCTGGATATATCCCATAATAGTACAGCTCAGTCCAGCCTCGGACCATCCATCACTATTTGTCAGTCCTGCTGTACGCCTTGTGTCTGGGACGAGTAGACTGATGAGGGGTCTCTACACAACCACCACTCACAGACTGATGCCTGGCAATAACTGTTTACAGACCTAGCCTCTGTTATTGTGAGTCTCTCAACTTTCTAAACCTTTCAACTCTTTCATACAGAAATCTCATCAAGAGACCAAAAGCTTTATCACATATTACCATTGTGGCTTTACCATAGGGTACTGGACTGTATATAATACCAGTGCCATGAACTTGGTTGAATATTACCACTACTAATACTATGGCACTACCTTGAAACATTAACTTCTCTGTGAATATATAGACTGAAGCCATACGATATTCAGCCAATGGATATCAGGGAAATGCAGATGACAAATTATCAAAAATCATGCTGCTGAAATGAAAATAAACAATATATCTTGAGTGCAAAAATGATCAATCAGATCTTTAACATTGTGTACGCAGAAACTCATCTTATCTGTTGATACCTGTATATATAATGGAAGTGTGAGTCATGGAGAGGATCATGAAGGGTTGTTGACGGTGTGTGGGGTATAAACAGTGTACAGAGACATGGCCTACCTGTCCCCCACTGCCCCAGTACACACATGCCCCTTGTTTACCCTGCGTGACCCATACAGGGGGTTACTGCACATAGGTAGGGGCGTGCATGATGAGATCTTACCTGTTAGCCCTTTAAGGACGGATGTCACTAAAAGATGACATTTGTCGGCATGATTCACCAATGTAGCCCTGGTGAGTAACTCGCCGGTGCTACATTGGTGCATCATGCCGACCCTACGGGAGTGTCTCAACCCCATAGGGTTGGCATGATGCTTGAATGCAGTCCTGGCGAGTTACTCACCAGGGCTGCATTCATGCATCATGCCGATAAAGGGCTACAGCTTTTATGTATTATGCAGCCCTTAAAGGGTTATGGGTTATTTCACACAGGCGGCATGGAGCGTGCATGATGAGGTTTTACCTGTTAACCCTTTAAAAACGGCATCATGTATATAATATTTTATGATACATGAGGAACTCACCAGTGCTGCATTTATGTATCAAGTCGAATCTTCGGGAGTGCATCAGTCCTGCAGTGTCAGCATGATGTGTGAATGCAGTCCTGGTGAGTTACTCATTAGGGCTACATTCATGCATCATGCCAGAAAGGTATGTTTTTTAAAGCATAGTGCTGCCCTTAAAGGTTTAAGACATAAGGGGTTTGTGTGTGTCTACCCGGGAGTCTCATGGGGGATCAGGGAAGGCATGTTTGTATAACTCATATACCAGAAGGCTGAGTACAAAAGGAAGTTACAATTCTACCTGAAACACCTGCTACCTCCAGGCATGTTATACAAGGTTCACATGTTACTACTAGGGCATACACATACCATCAATGTAGTGAGATGGCTCTTATTTAAATGGTGTTCCATCTGAGAGAAATTTCTAGTTTTGTATATTTAGCTCCCTCTCTTATTGATTAGATGTTATATTAATGGTTGTATCATGTGCCAAGAAAATCCTCATAAGGACATATATCAAACCTCATCATGCAAGCGATGCTGTCAAAGTAACAATTTACCCATTTCATCATACAGGTATTTCTAAAGTGGGGTCTCCCTCATTAAAAATGTATAATTTATCTCTTGGTTTATGGCACCAACTCAACTCGATCAGATAAGATTCAATATTGTAGTGTTAGGTAAGGACAACCTTCTAGGACCTATACCAGATTAAAACCAACGGAAACCATGTGCATGATGTGACGTCCCAATTCTACCTGAGATACCTGCTGTCTAGTCAGCGTTTTATTATATGTGTCCCACACATGACATACATGTAACAAGAGTACCTTTAAGGTCAAATCCCACAACGTGAGAGAGGGTCAGAAAATGTTGTGAATTGGTCTTTAACTCTTATTGCCGATTTTGGGCCCTATTATGGCTAAGACAGGCCCAAATCAGTGAGAAAGGGTTGCCTTTGTCTTGTGATTTGAGAAATCACAAGGATCAAATGAGTTAATTATTTGCCCCCGGAAGGCCTAGAAAATGTTGCTTACTGGAATATGTCAATGATTTGGCTTATATAGGGGGGACACTCCAAATATCTTTAGGCTAATTGAGAGGGAATAGTGAGGAGAAATCATACTGTGAAGTAACTCCCCTCAAACAGATCAATTTACCAGTCCGGCTCGCAACACTTTGCTTGCCTATTATTGACCGATGTGGGATTAGGAGAGGCATAAGATCATGGGACAAGTGTTGGGATTTACAACATTGGCAACAGTTGCCCCTTGTTTTTATGTCAATAACCAACACTTTCTGGCCCATTTTTCGCGTTGTGGGATTTGACCTTTATTACGGAGGGTTCTACCTGAGTAAAATATCTTCTTTTTCCCTTTTTATTTGGCATCAGTTCATATCAGTCGGATGTTATGTTTATATTTGTCGCATTTGACATCAATAACAGCGTAATACATGTGTACCAAACTTTCTTCAAACAATGGAAATCATGTACTTGATGTCTGTAAAGACAACAAATAATATTATTGTGTTTGCCTGTCCTGTGAGAACAAAATACAATACCATTATTTTTCCCACATTTGATAATCATAGCCAATTGGTTTCAGGGACGGTAGTTTCTCTCGGTGTCAAGGTCAACGTGTAATATTTCTTCTATTTCTCACACAAAATGGTACCACAAGGTAACCACCAGGCCTGGGAGGCGACTCGTTTCTTGCCTATTTTTCTTCCTGCTCTGCTTTGTTTTGGAAAGTGTTTGTGTTTTGGATACTTCAGGTTTTTGGACAATTGACGCTGGCCTTTGTCTGATTGATGGACGGGCGTCCTAATGAGTGGGGGTTGTGTGTGTGCGGGTGAGTAGGGCCTCAGGTGGGTGTGGTGGGGAGGCCAGAAATAGAGGTGTTTCAGGCAACATGGTGCTGAGACTTAAGGTAGGTTAGTAGGTAGCTAGGTAGGTTTGCTACCATCTAGATTAATATGTTCATGTAAAAAAAAAGACCAAATACCCGAATGCCTGAAACAGAGCTTTTCTGAGCCTGATGGTGTGTTTGCGGGTGTCGAGCACTTTCTCAGTAATAAAACTTTGATCAAACCACCAGGAGGCCATTGGGGCAAGTCCCCAGCAGCATTGCTAGGCTCTGCTAGAGAGTTAGCTTCACAAGCTGAAGAGCAAAGAGAGTTGTCTCACAGACTATTCCCCTGGAAGCTGATAAGTGAACAAAGTATCCCCCACTGTCTATTCCCCTGATTAATTCTATGTGTATTGGGTATCCAGGCCAGCTCTGAGCTCCTTAAGTCTTTGGGAACAAATATCACTGAAAGATGACATTTGTCGTCATGATGCACCAATGCAGCCCTAATTAGTGTCTCAACCTCACATGGTCGGCATGATGCTTGAATGCAGCACTGGTGACCTGTCATGATGACCAGGGCATGATGCATGAATGAATCAAGCTCTTTGTCGGCCTCACCAGCTGGTCCCAGATAGAGTATATCTCCGGTATAGCTACAGGGGGTCGCTATTTAGGTAGGTGACCTCTGAAGGTCCCGGTGTCCTCTGCCTTCCGTCAACACAAGTCATACATCACGTGACCTGTCTGCTGACCACGTGACTATTGTCTAGACTATACACACCTATACTTCCATTTTGTATGCAGAAATAAGGTGTGTTTACACATGGTTCACCCTAGTGCAAATAACGATTGTGTAAAAAGTTGAATTATTTTATGCCAGATATGAGAATTCCTTAAGATAAATTAGTTCTATTGATACTCTTTTCCACGCCCCCATTGAATACCATATTTTGTTTCTCATTTTCCTGTATTCTTTAGCCTAAATAGTGGCAGTTTAAAATGTATGAAAATGAAATAAAGGCCAAAGTCTATTTACATTGCTTTTCACTCGTTTGACCCTCGGTCAACCAACTCAGGTCCAACTCACATAGATCCATGTAAATAGTCTTCACCATCATAAGTCTTTGTATATATATGCAATAACTATAAATCAATTAATTAGTGTCATTTTTTCATTGTTCTTCACTTATTGGGTCCTGGCCTACATTTTCATCTCATAATTTACTGTTATTGTACCCAACTGGTGAAGAAGAAAGACATGCAGTGGGACTATTATGTTGTCGTTGACCTGTACCTAATTAGCTCTACACTACATGATGGGCTGTATTTAAGTCGTATCCTGGTAGGGAAGGCTCCAGTGGCCTAGTTGGCACCAAGTTTAAATTTGTACTAGCACTGACGGCGACCTTGTGGTAACAGGGTGAGAGAAAATAGAAAATATAATAGTATGCACGGAGCATTCCGCCACTCTCTCTCTCAAAGGGATCACGCAATACTGGATTGTCTCCCCAACGGGAGTCATTTTGGCGACATGCCGCTGGAAGGATAGTCAGACTGACAGCGTTCTCTGTGGGTACCACAATGTCTACACAGAGAAAAAAAACAGCGTCAAAAGGGAGTCCAGGTTGCCTCCAGAATGACTCCCCTGTTTAGGGGGGAGCCCAGGCTGTCTAAGGGAGTCCAGGTGACTCCCTTGCTGACCTAAGGGAGTCACCTTGGGTAGTCACATAGCTCATTGACCTACCTAAGGGACTTACTTAAGGACCAGGGCTCTCCTGGAGTGGGGAGTCATTCTGGAGGCAACCTAGACTCCCTTTTGACGTTGTTTCTTCTCTCTGTGTAGAGTATGGGAAATGTTCATTACAAATGTGGGGAAAACTATGTAGCTTGTCCATTCTCTATAGCCTAGGTCTCCATAGGGGTTTTACAACAGCAGATATGTGAGCAGGTGGCAGCAATGTCAGCTTTCTCTGACACTGATGTTAAGGCAACGGGATACACACAGATATAAATAACTAGATCATGGCCATGGTAATTTGTAAGAAATAGGGAAAAAAACAATATGTCATTTATTCTGTAGCAATATTCATCTGCAGCTATTTCAGTAGATGGGCCATGTTCATAATTGAGTGTACCCAGGTCGTCAATATTCGTCCCCCATACATCACCTGTCTCTGTTCTGGCCCCCATCTCCCACTCCCTGCACTCAGCGGCACAACTAGACACACACCTGCGTCTCCAGGAAAATTGGGATTTTGAAGTCTAGGTCTCTATGAACTTGCAACTTGGTGTTTGTTTTTTTTTACATTGGCCTGAAAAGTACCTAGAAATTGACTCGCGAACTTTAATGTCGACTCGCCGACGACCGCCTCGACTCGTGAATTATCAGAACAACTCTTAAATTGCCCTAAAATGACCTAAAGTATAAATTTTTTTTCAAAATTGGATAAAAATTTCTAGGATCGGCCCTGTTTTCCTAGGTAGGGTCGGGTAACCTGAAACACACCTTTTTTTCTTTTGGCCTTAGGTATAATTGACTCTACTGTCAGGAAGTCAGACAGGTATATTATACCTCTCAATACCCACACCCTGTATTCATATACCTCCTACTTATTACTTAACCCTTTAAGGATGACATGCCCTTGTTCATCATGATGCATATATGCAGTCCTGGCGAGTAACTCACAAGTTCTGCATTCCAGCATCATGCCGACCCTACAGGGTTGAGTCACTCCTGAAGGGTCGGTATGATGCACCAATATAGTACCGACGAGTTACTCACTGTGGCTGCATTGGTGCATTATAACGACAAATGTCACTTTATAGGGACATGCTGTCCTTAAAGGGTTAATGCCCTGTACCTGGGTTATTGCCCCCCCCCCCCTGTAGTTGCCCCTTCATCCACTGCCTGTCAGCAGCAGGGGTCAGTATTACCCTCCCGGGTAGTCACTTAACCTCCACGGTGTACACCTCTCTAACCCTCCACCCCCAATAACCCTTACAACAGGGGCGTGTGTGGACTTAGCACTGTAAGGGCAGCATAGTGCTTTAGTGAGTGGTCATTTTTTAACAACAGGGGGGGTTGGTGGATTTGAGGGGGGGGACCAAAAAAATTTGGACCCCTTGAAGGGTGGGGGGACAAAAAATTTGGACCCCTCTTGAGGGGGGGACCAAAAAAATTGCACCCCTTTTCAGCGAAAAAGCCAGCGCATTACTATAGCTCAAAGGGGTCGGCCGCGCTCAATTTCAACTTGCCTGAGGGGGGGACCAAAATATTTTCGACCCCTCCCGTGGGGGGGGACCGAAAAAATCTCGACCCGCTCGCACAAAAATCCACCAACCCCCCCCCCCTGTTGTTAAAAAATGACCACTCCGTTAGTGCACAATGCCCATGTGTCTGCATGATCATATAGAACTGGTGAGTAACTCAATAGTGACAATGTAGCACTGCATTAATGCATCATGCCGACCATAGAGGAGTGTATCAACCCCATAGAGTCGGCATGATGCATAAATGCAGCCCCGGTGAATTACCCAACAGTGCTGCATTCATGCCCATTGTGAGCATGAAACCAGATATATATAGTAAGTAACTCGCCTTTAGTAGTCCATCGACCCCCTAGTGTCAGCATGATGCATGAATGCAGCTCTGGCGAGTTACTTGCCAGGGCTGCATGCATAGAGTAGGAGCATAAAGAGCATTATGCATGAAAAGAAAACAACATAGTGCATTCAACCACTAATGCTACCCTTAACGGGTTAACTGTCCTCCCCACACTTTACCATGGCAGACGTTAACAGGTGGGAGTTCACTTTATACCCATAAATACTGGGGTACTTGTACTCCCCCCCCCCCCCCTCCCCCTGAATATAAGGTCGTGACCGCTGTGTGTATGGGAACAGGGCTGTAGGACATCACTGTACTCAGTAGGTAAACACTGAGAAGGTAAGGGACGTCAACCTGGCTCTCTCTCCCTGTATTTATCGCCGAGATGGCTCCCCTTAGGAAGACTACTATGCTAGGCTTTCCCTCATAGTTGCTGAACTCTTTTGGGGAGAGTCAGCAATTACTGGAGTCTGGAGGGGAGTCAGGCAATGCGGAACTCTGGGGAGAGTCAGGCATTGCTGGACTCTAGGGGGAGAGTCAGGCATTGCTGGACTCTGGGGGAGAGTCAGGAATTTGTGTATTCTGGGGGAGAGTCAGACATAGTCGGGCTCTGGGGGAGAGTCAAGAAATGCTGGAACTTCCTGGAAGGAGAGTTAGACTCCATCTAGAGTCAACCGTGGCTGACTCGCCGTGGAAGGACCGGCAATGCTCTCCAGAGGGAGACAAGTTGACACTTATTGTTTCCTTTGTGAAAGGCTATCAAGTGGTAATTTTAGAGTTTGTAAAGTAAGATGATGTATTGCATTGTACGATGGAGGATTATTTACCCCATGCGTGTAATTCGAGAGCGGGCATTATTGCATCCAATCCAATCACATGTGTTTTATTCATATCAATTTATTCTTAGATCCTGCTTTAATATCGGAAGTTAAAAGGACACGATTTCATCTAATCCTATCATGTGAGTTTTATTCATATCTGTGTATTTATAGATCTGATTTAATATCTTTAATAATATCTGACGTTAAAACAACATGATTTCATATCAATGGCCAATAAAAACATGAGATCAAAATGGATCTCCGCAGGTGCAATTTGGCTAAATTGCGCACATGATCTCTAAAATAACTATCCTGCAATAACTTGGAGATATCACTGTGAGTGATTTTTCCCTTACCTTTGGTATTGTTTGGGTAAATTCAGGTTCCATTATTTTGGGACACCATGAATTGAATTTTCCCGGCGTTGGGAAGATATCACTGTATTGTATTAACATGATAATGGCTCAGTCTAAGATTAGTGTATGTTAGTCATGCTTTTATTATAATCATTATAGGGGTCCACTGCGACGGAGGTAATATTGATAGCTATGTTTTTGTGAGTTGTTTTTATTGTATCTAATATATCAATCACAGAGGTGCCATTCCCTGGTTACTAAACGTAGGAATTCTTCCAACTTTGGTAAATCTTTCAGAGGAAATTGATGTAATCTAATAGGGAAATCCAATGGAAAGATAGGAACTCCTACAAAAGTAGGAAAGGTGGTATCTATGCAATCAGCATTAGGAAGGGAATCTATGTTGTTTCTACCCAGTAGACCTTCTCGGCATGCTGTATCCGCAATGCTGGGTGTGCTACCGCCGTCACAGACAAAGAGTACATACAGGGGCACCTGGAGCAGTATAAAATAGGGTAGATTCACCTTGGGTCGGACACACACCTTGAGAAGGACACATGAATGGCTGCTTGTTGATGTATTCTAATCTCTTTACCTCTGAATAATGGAAAGTTTAAATGCCATTTCCCCCCAATAAATCACAGATACAATGGCTCTAGACCCCTAAATTCCATATGGCGACATGGTAATTTCTTAAAATTGACATGCGACATGAGGCCTAGTGATATGTGACATGAGGCTTAGTGACAGGGGACATGGACATTTCTTAAATTGACATGGGACATGAGATTTTTAAGCGACATAGACATGCGACATGGTCATTTTTTAAATCCGACATGCGACATGGGGACCCCCCCCCCCCCCCCATCAAGGGCCCCAATACAGGTCTTATCTTACAGGAGTAATTAGAAATATCAGTGTCCGTCTCATGTATGTGTCCGACTTTTGGTGAATCTACCCTATGGTGCATGTACTATAGTCTCCTGAGTGTGTGGATCTACCCCCACCCCCCCCCCCCACCCACCCACCCACCCACACACACACACCCTGTAGGCCTATAGGGTACAGACCAGGCCAACATGGTGGTATTTGTTCTTGTGCGTGGGAACCAAATAAGTCTGTATAGGGTCACGGGGTGGTAGGTCTAATGTGTGTGTAGGTGTGTGGCGGTATAGCGATAATTCTGGTTTCCCCGTGTGGGCGGCCATGTTAGTTCTGAGCACGGGATGTCTCGGGAGACCAAGTCTGGTACCAGACACTCCCACAGACCAAAGCTTTCCAGGAGAGCAGAGCCAAGATCTCACGAGATTGCTGGTGTCAGTGTTCACACTGAGGATGCAGGAACAAGTCCACACTAGCTACAGCGCTATAGGTTCGTCTCCAGGTGGTAGAGTATACAGGGGGCTGAACGGGGGGGGAGGGGGGAGGGGGTAGGGGGGGAGGGGGAGGGGGGTAGTCACCAGTATAGCTGGAACCTTGGAAGGAGGGCAAGGGATCAGGGGGGTTAAACCATTTTGTAAAACTAAATCTTTACTGATAACATTACAACTCTTTGGATCACAGCATACTGATGTCCTATTACAATAATCCCAGTATGGGGGGAGAGATACTCGGGAGGAGGGTAGGCGATCAGGGGGTTAAACCATTCTGTAAAACTAAATCTTTACTAATAACATTGCAACTCTCTGCATGTCGCACAATATATTAACTTCTTATCACAATACCCCCACCCCCCCATGTTTATAATCTATGGATCCACCCCTAAGAGGGGTTATTTACCCCTGTAGGAGGGTGCACCCAAGGGAGTGGTCATTTTTTAACAACAGGGGGGGTTGGTGGATTTGGGGGGGGGGACCAAAAAAATTTGGACCCCTTGAAGGGGGGGGGGACCAAAAAAATTTGGACCCCTTCTGAGGGGGGGACCAAAAGAATTACACCCCTTTTTAGCGGAAAAGCCCGCGCGTTACTAAAGCTCAAAGAGGTCGACCGCGCTTAATTTCAACCTGCCTGGAGGGGGGGGGGACTGAAAAAATTTCAACCCCTCTAGCGGGGGGGACCAAAAAAATTCCGACCCGCTCACGCGAAAATCCACCGACCCCCCCTGTTGTTAAAAAATGACCACTCCCTAAGGGGAAGGGTTTAGACTGACACCCCTAGACGTGTCATGCATTACACATGAGGGTCTCTTTATGGCTCCCTTTTCTCTCTTTTAAACCTTTTCTTTAAAAGCTTTCCCCCCTTAGTGTCGCCCCTGTTTATGTGGGCTCGTGACTTGGATGTCTAAATAGATCTTTTAAGAGCTGCTTGAACCTTGCTATATATAGGGCTCCAGACGGGTAAATTCGACAAGGCGACAAGCCCTTGTTTTAGGCCTTATGGACAAGGGACAAGTCAATGCTGGGAGTTGGCGACAAGTGACAAACCTACCCTTTTAAATCGACAAGGGACAAGGTCCATATCTTAGGATCGACAAGGGACATTGGTATTTCTTAGGATCGACAAGTGACACAACTACCCCCCGTCTAGGGCCCTATATGTATACTCCTCTTTGCCACCCCTGTCCAGGGAGGATCACCCCCCCCCCCCATGTCGTTAACTATTGTGCACTATCTGAGACAAACCATTAGTTAAATATGACTCATATTGGAATGAAGAAATCACTTGGAAAGGTACATTCATCCTTATAATTATTATAATGAGATATTTTTGGATATGTCCGTATTAAGTATCATCAAATGTAATATCATAATATTCCGGTCAGCACCCATGGGTGCATGTATACACATGGGTAACTCTAATGTCATGGTTCATGGCTAGGGTAATCTGAATGAATCATGGATCCTTAATAGCTAAAGGACGACCCAGGGGCCAAACTATGATATCATAAATCAGGAATATTACGCCGTTAAACTAACATGGAATTATACTTTGGCGGCCGCGTCTGCCTAAAAGTTGGATCTCTGATAGAAGACAAACACAGCAGGGGCACACTGCCAGCGACAAACCATGCCGTTATACTAAGAGGCAGTATTATATACATATCTAAAAGTCTGCCCTTTTGACATTGTGTTGCTAATACCAGAAAACATGGCTACGTTCTATGCTACCACTAAGGCCATTCAAAAACATAACTCATAACAAACGTTTCTCATCACTGCGCGCATCTCCAAATTCCCTTCCTTTTTTTTTTTTTTTTTTGGGGGGGGGAATGAGAAACATTCAGTTCAAATATGGGAAAATATGGCCAAATTTGGTATAAAATTAAAGCTTACAGTGTCACGAATACGATAAGCTAGAGACGCCGTAAATACTCCTTAATTTTTTTATTCTAAACGATCAACCTTTTTACTTTGCTTTTTGGATCTATTGACATCATTTGTTCTCATGATGAAGGTTTTCCATGACCCTGGGTATGGTAGCATGGCGGTGCTATGGCTGCGTGACAAGCTGCGTGTGGCACAGGTGAGTTCAGGTGAGTTGTAGGTTACAACAGGTAACCCCCTCACCTGGTCTGTGGGTCACTACTACATGCTGCAGTTGGAGCCTAGAGGTAGAATATGGGGCCCTAATGGAACAGGTAGGAGGTTCAACCCCAGACTTCCCCTCTGATTCTATATATAGCCAAAAAACGCACCTTTTTGGTAATCTACTGTTCATCATAGATCTGTGGCCAAAGCAAAGAGGGTTGTAGGAGAGGTGTGTGGGGCCCAGTGACGGCGTCCAGTCTAGTTTATTTCCAACTCTACAATGGTTGACTAGCCTTTTGGGGCTTTTTTACTTGTCGGTGAACAACACCGGACAATGCTAACATGCTGGGCAACTATATAGTGGACCCTCTTAGTATTAAGTCTTTGCTCGTTTAAAGTGCACCCTCTTAATATCAAGTATTTGCTCCTTTAAAGTGCACCCTCTTAGTTAATACTAAATAATTTGGCTCTTTTATGTGACAGAGTCTCCATGTGTATAAAATGTGCCTGATATTTCAGCCTTTCAGAGATAGTCTAGACACCACTCTGAGACTTGATTCATGTTTGGTTACACATAACCCTTGCACTCATATTGGCTTTGCGCCATTTACCACTAACCTTTTGGGGCAGACATATCATGTTAACACTTTAAGGAGAGCACATTGCTTTAAAGCATTATGTCTTTGTTGTCATGATGTATAAATGCAGCCCTTGTAAAGGCACTTGCCAATGCCTCATTCTAACCCTTCGGGAGTTGACACAAGGGGGTAAGATGGGAGCTCACACAGATCCCTCCAACACGCAATTATATAGGCCACTAGTGGGATACATTTTAGACCAGGGCCATTTTTTTTCCATTTTTTTTTTCTTCTCTGGCCTGAAATGTATCCAAAAAGTAACTCGCAAACTCCAGCGCTGACTCGCAGACAACTATGTCGACTCGTGCACTGTCAATTTGACTCTGAAATAGCGCAAAAAATGTTTTTTAAGGCCGAAAGGCCCCAGAGGGGCCCTGGTGGTGAGCTTGCGAACTACCAGGTTGAGGCATTATATTGTTTTCATTTGACAGGAAGTCAGTACGGGTGCCGCCATTTTGTTTTAAGGGGTGCCGCCATTTTGTTTTAAGGTGTCACAACACAAATTTATGCATATAATGATAAAATTAATATTAATCAACCTTCGATCCTGAGGTTGATCATAAGCATACCTATACCCCCTAACATGGACCCAAGGAATTCAATGGTTCTATTGGTTTGTTGCTAAGACAGCTGGTTGCCTAGCAACAGCTATTCTAATTGTTTATCTGCCTAGCAACACCCATTTCCATGATCCTGAGGTTGATTATAATCCTACCTACCCCCCTGACATGGACCCAAGGAATTCAATGGTTCTATTAGGTTGTTGCTAAGACAGCTGGTTGCCTAGCAACAGCTATTCTAACTGTTTATCTGCCTAGCAACACCCATTTCCATGATCCTGAGGTTGATTATAATCGTACCTACCCCCCCTAACATGGACCCAAGGAATTCAATAGTTCTATTATTTTGTTGCTAAGACGGCCGGTTGCCTAGCAACAGCTATTCTAATTGTTTATCTGCCTAGCAACGCACATTTCGATGCTCCTGAGGTTGATTATAATTGTACCTACCCCCCCTAACATGGACCCAAGGAATTCAATGGTTCTATTACTTTGTTGCTAAGACAGCTGGTTGCCTAGCAACAGCTATTCTAATTGTTTATCTGCCTAGCAACACCCATTTCCATGATCCTGAGGTTGATTATAATCGTACCTACCCCCCCTAACATCGACCCGAGGAATTCAATGGTTCTATTGGTTTGTTGCTAAGAGGACCGGTTGCCTAGCAACAGCTATTCTAATTGTTTATCTGCCTAGCAACGCACATTTAGATGCTCCTGAGGTTGATTATAATTGTACCTACCCCCCCTTATATGGACTCAAGGAATTCAATGGTTCTAGTATTTTGTTGCTAAGACAGCTGGTTGCCTAGCAACAGCTATTCTAACTGTTTATCTGCCTAGCAACACCCATTTCCATGCTCCTGAGGTTGATTATAATCTTGTCTACACCCCCTAACATGGACCAAAGGAATTCAATGGTTCTATTAGTGCTGCTGCACTGGTGGCCACCTAGTGGCTGTATATTACACTAAATCCCTGTAATGGCATGTTTTCCCCTGTTGTGTCACATCTGTCACTTATATCATCCTCCCGCCCTGTTTATATGGTGTCTTGAATGGGTCCCCTACAAATATACCAACCATGTAGACATTATGTTCCTTCAAATGCAAGAATTGCGGTTGTTGCCGCGTATAAAAATGCCTGAGGCATTTTTTTACGCGGCAACAACCGCAATTCTTGTTTAAAGACAGATTAATCCCATGGCCTGAAAAGTACCAAAAAATTGACTCGTAAACTTCAGCGCTGACTCGCCAACAACAGCGTCGACTCGCGGACTATCAAATTGACTCTAAAATGGTCCTATTATTACTTTTTGTTTTCAAAATTGGATAAAAATTTCTAGGGTCGGCCCTGTTTTGCTAGGTAGGGTCGGGTAACCTGAAACACACCTTTTTTTTTTTAGGCCCAATAAAAAAAATCCCTCCATTCACTGCGGAATTCTGCGGGTACACTATGGTACCCATCTGACAATTGATATCAGTACCTTTCTCCCTGTGCCACCTTAAGTAATGGCCGTGCCCATAGGACGATCAGCTTGACCCCTATACAGTTAGTGTCTGTAGCTAACTGCTCATTGACCGGTGCCGCCCCCACGCAGTGACTGAGGGCAACGTTACAGACAGGGGGACAAGATGGCCGCCTACACAGGGAGACAAGATGGCCGCCTACACAGGGAGACAAGATGGCTGCTCACACAGACCAACCCGACACACCGTTATATCTATTTAGTGTCTGTAGCTAAGTGCTCGTTGACCGGTGCCGCCCCCACACAGTGACTGAGGGCAACGTTACACACAGGTGGACAAAATGGCCGCTCACACGGGGGACAAGATGGCCGACACACGGGGGACAAGATGGCCGCCTACATAGACCGACCTGCTATACCCCTATATACAGTTAGTGTCTGTAGCTAAGTGCTCATTGACCAGTGCCGCCCCCACACAGTGACTGAGGGCAATGTTACACACAGGGGGACAAAATGGCCGTCTACACAGACCGACCTGCTATACCCCTATATACAGTTAGTGTCTGTAGCTAAATGCTCATTGACCAGTGGCGCCCCCACACAGTGACTGAGGACACCAGGGGAGTACAGGTGCTGCCCCCTGCCAAGGTCACCAAAGGTCAACCATGCCTCCCAGCGGCCCCCTCACCTAGTTCCTGCTGCCTGCTGGTTACCTGCCCCAGGGGCTGTGACAAGTCTGTTATAGCTCTGTAAAGGCAGCAGGGTGTATAATACTGGAGGGGCTGGGAGAAGTATGTTAGCTCTGTGAGGGTTTTAATGCTAGAAGGGCTGTGAGAAGTTTCTTAGCGCTGTAAGGGCAGCAGTGTGCTTTAATGCTGTAGGGGCTGTGAGAGGTGTGTCTGTGGTATCCCTTTAAGGGTTGCATAGTGCTAGCATGTGCTATGCCAGGGCTGCATCCAAGCACCCTACAGTTTTGATGGACTCCCATCGGCATGATTGGGGAAATATGATTCATTTTTTTATGGAATACTGCAGTGCCATTGACTTAACCAAGGAAGGCCGTATTACACACCCCCTGTTAAATAACCCATGTCCGTATTGCACGACCCTATGACGTCATCAATGATGTCACCGAACCACAATTTAGGAAATTTGAATCGAAAACATAAAAAATAAATACAAAGGCACACTCGTTTTTGGTCTGTTGAAGGATTATTTCACTTATTGACCCTTGGACGGCATTTCACTTGACCTACGGCCTCGTGAAATACGGCCCAAGGGTCAACTTGTGAAATAACCCTCTAGCAGACCAAAAACTAGTGCACCTTTGTCTTTATATTGAACAAGTCCATAGTATGATGCATGGGTATTAATGCATCATGTTCACAAAGGTCATACCCTGATACCATGCACATCACAGTACCATGCAGCCCTTAAAGGGTTAATACTGGACTGACTGCAGGCACTGTGAGAGGTGTCTGTGATCGGAGGAGGAGTTAACCCTTTAAGGGCTGCATAATGCTTTACTGTTATTATGCCCTTTGTTGTCATGAAGCGTGAATACAGGCCTGGTGAGTAACTCGCCAAGGCTGCGTTCAAGCACCAGTCCAACCCTATAATTATGGGCTTAATACTGTAAAAAAGGGGTCGGCATGATGCATGAAAGTAACCCTGGTGAGTAGATGCACGCATCAGCATATCACTGGGCATCGCACATTAAAGTACCATGCGGCCTGTAGGACAGGGTCAAGTATTGTTTAGACTGCTAGTTTACAATTGTTTCGACCTACAATGAGGTTGCAGCCTGGTCAGAAAGGAGAACAGCTGGGTTGCCAAGCCAAGATTTCTATTTTGCATAGGGAATGCCCCAAAAGAAATTTTAGGGTCGGGCTAAAGAGATTGGGTAAGTTTCCTGAAGACAAGCCCTTTTAAGCTAAGAAATGCAGGGTGAAGAGGGTGATCTCTAGAGCACATTGTACGAATGGTATTATGGGAAAGGATGGTTTGTCAATACAAACCCACCTCATCCCATTCTCCACTTTATAGGCCACTTGTGAAATGTATAGTAATATAATTTACGTGTGCCTTCCATTATCAAACATTTGAGGTGCGCCCCAAGATAAATCTCAAAATTCAACATGTCTTCACAACTAGGTCAGAATGAGGGGGTTCCCCGACCCCATAAACATCTGACAGGGATTGCCCCATCTTTGTTGCCATACAAGGGGACAAGGTACTCCGAAATTCCTCCCAAAAGCCTCATGTCTTATGGGAAGGGATGGTTTGTCAATGTAATCCTACATTTCAGAAGGCCCTCAAAATTCAAAGTATTCACCGCTCGGCCTATAGGAAGCCGATGAGGGAGTTCCCCAACCCCCATATAAATCTGAAAGGGATTCCCCTACCGTTGAGGCATGGGTAATTGGACAGGACCCCCTCACAATATCCCAATATGTGAGCAGAACGTTAAGGTTCCTGACCACGTCCCTTCATGTCGTCAAAATGCGCTGAGTCATTCCATCAAAACACCCAGCCGCTGCTTGCACTGCGGCAAAACGAGGTGTATGCAGGAGCATTGACTAACCTTTAAGGATGGCATGATGCATTAATGTATCATGCCCTCGGTTGTCATGATGCATGAATGCAGCCCTGGTGAATAACTCATCAGTACTGCATTCAAGCATCATGCTGGCCTTACAGGGTTGAGACACTTCTGATGGGTTGGCATGATGCACTAATGCAGCACTGGTGAGTTACTCGCTGGGGCTGCATTGGTCCACCATGACAAAAAATGTCAACTTAGGGTGGCATACTGTCCAAGCAGTGCTGTGATCAATCGTTACGTATGCTAGTGGCCAGTTGAGGTTGGGTCGGGTGAGGTGGAGGGGAAAGAGGAACACCAATAATCAATGCCCGCACTCGGATAGGGTTACTTAAGGTGGTATGACATAAGGCTGCTGGGGGCAGTGCTGCTGTGAGATACCCCAACAAGTCCTAACTCTAGCCTTAAAGGGAATTGCTGGTTCCTACATAAAGCCACCTGGCGGCAAAAATCGGAGCTCATGAAACGTATTCTTAAGGGCAAGGGCTACAGGTGAAAATTGGTGGCTTTCCAGTATAAACAACTTAACAAGAGACTTCACCCGAAGGCTAGATGCTATGTCTAATAGAGGGTCATATTGGCAGAGGGGGGAGTCGGCGGATCCTTTTTTTAATATCTTTTCTTAGGTCTAACTTCTATTGCAGTCTTTGCAAAAACATGCAGGACAGTGGCAATGTCCTCCTAAAATGCCACTGGTCCAGCAGATTCACAAGTGTAGCAGGACCGAATGTCGAGTCACATGTTGGGCTTTTCTGAACTAAAAGAATTTGGTTGGGTTTCTGAAATATGTTTGTCAATGATATACTGTGTACAACTAAGTATTTATCCTAATTTGGCCATAAATGATTACAAATATGTACAAAACTATTTTCTAGTTAAAATGCATAAATTATCAGACATGTTGGTATCCGGTCCTTCAAAAAGGGAGCCGGTCCTGCATCATTGAAAATCTGCAGGACCAAATGTCTTGTGTGGGATGAAAAAGTTTTTGCAAAGACTGCTATTGAATGTCTGGGCAGCCACTGCGCATATTGCCTCCTCCCTGGTATGGCCAGTAGCCAGCATTACAGAGGTATCCAGGCTGCTCTGTGAGGAAAGATCAATATGAGGAAGTAACGGGAACGAGGCAGGACGAGGTGTCTGGGGTAGGAGGATGAGTCAGCAAATCTAACCCTCTGTAGGTCGCCATCTTGGTCATTTGTCATCATGAGGCACACTGTAAATAGTTGGTTGCCTTTTTATATAGGGATGCAGTAAAATCTACTGTGGGTGCACAGTGCTATTGTAGGTGCACAGTAGAATATTCTGTAAAGCTACAGTAGATGATGTAGACTTAAATTATACTGCACTCAAAAAATAAACTTGTCTCCAGACTCTTCAAAGTGACGGTCATAAAATAAACGAGTCAAAAACTCTTCTAAGTGACAAGGAAGTCGGTCTTCTAGCTGGAGATACAAGACCCACTTGGCATGTGCCAGCCCAAATCCTGACATTCGCCAGCTCCAGATTCTATTTGTGGGATGGTAACCTGATAGGTTAGACAACTTTTGAGTCGTTTATTTTTTGATAGTCACTTTGACGAGTCTGGAGACAAGTTTACTTTTTCAGTGTGTGTACATTAATGCCTTTTATAGTGCACCAATACAATGAGTAACTTGCCTGCATTACATTGCTGTATTATACCCAGCCTCTAGGAGTGTATCAGCCCTAAATGAGTCAGTGCACGACTAACGCTCTGAGGATGGCATGATGCCTCACCTTGCTCATGTGCTGTCATTATCCACCAAAAAGGCTTGAAAAAAAAGCAGTCAATGAAACTAGGCTTCCCGAGCCCAAATTAAAGGATCTACCGTATATCTCCTCTTTTCTGTGCCTCTTCTTTTTTGTCTGGTGCCCATATGCGCAGACACAGACACGTGAATTAATCTGTAAAAGTCGATGTCAGCTCTCTTGCCATGAATATTACTGTAGCAGTCAAAATGGCGTTAAACAACCATTACTCAGTCTCTCACTCCAATGAAACTCACCAGAGCTGTATTGGTGCATCTGCCTTCTAGAGTGTATATTAGACACATATAGATTTGGCATCATGCATATATGTCGAGCCGTGGCGAGTTACTCACCAGCAAGGGTTATGTGTAACCAGCATGTAGCAGAGACGCAGACAAAAGTAGGAAATCTTACACTATTGGTCAATTAGCTGTAGCAAATCCACATAATTCAATGCAGAAATCCAAGCCAAAAAGTAGGAATTCCTACAAAAGTAGGAAAAGTGGGCTCTCTGCACCAGCGCTGCATTCATGCCTTTCGCTGATAAAAAGGGGGACAGTGCAATAAAGCAGTATGCTGCCATTAAAGGGTTAACCCCCATGTTTTATGTCTGGGTGTAATTTCATTAACGTTTTACCTCATGACTCACTCATACAGCTCCTCTCAGGCCAAATAGAAAAGTGTTTCAGCTAACATGGGAAGAAAGTCTAGGGTCGGTAGGTTGGATTTCTACCTTTTTTAGCATTAAGGAAATACCCAGTCGCTTGGCATACCCTATAATTGACCAAAAGGTGTACAAATATTTAAATTTCTGTATAATTGCATAGATCTCCATGTACCAGGCCTCTTTTCAATCACTTTTTTTTCAAACTAAAACGTAAAAGCCAACCTATGTGTAAACCCTCAAGTGTAAAGGCATTTAAAAATTGCCTAAAGAAACGTTGGGTCAGCTCTGTTTTGATAGGCACGGTCGGGTGACATAAAACAAGCTTCTTTTTTCTTTAATTTGGCCGCAGCATAGATCAAGGTCAAGGCCAACTAAAAAAGTGTGTTTACTGTTCCCTGACATTTCCCACCTAAACAAAGCTGACCCTACTTGTTTTTACATCCAATTTCTAAATGAGAACAATTCAGTGAGTTGGCAATGATCTGCGATTGAATTTCAAGGTAAATTTTCTCTGACCAAAACTATCATTACATAGATTAGTTGACAATAGTTGGGCATGCATGTGCCAAACATTAAAAAGGTATTGATAGAAACGGATATAGTCGTTGATTATGAATATGACATCTGAATATTTGAGCAAGTATACAATACTGTACAAGTCTCCATCCTGACAGATGATGGCATGATACGTTAGACCCTTTGTTTGCCATGTTGTATGAATACAGCGGTATTGAAAGCAACTTGACTTTTTAAGGGGGAAGGGGGGGGGGGGGGGCAAGGCCAAACCGAATGAAGTTCGGAACTCTGGGTGTATATGCTTGGGGGAAGAGATTTCTCGTGAGTAACTCGCCAGTGCTTGATCTATACATGCACCACCATGACCCTACATATACAGGGTTGATATGCTCCCAAAAAGGCAGTATGCTACACGAATGCAGCGCTGGCGAATTATTTTTGGGCAAAGCGATAATACACCATGATGACAACTGTTGCCTTGGAGGGAAATTCCATCCTTAAAAGTAGAATGATCCTCACTCGTTTTATGAGGTTTATGATTTGGTAAGCACTGAATGATGAGACTGTATGGCATGTGGGGAATGCACCACCAGGACAACAATGTTCTACAGTTTAATAAGTGGGAATGGTGATAAATTAAATAGTTTGTGGATGCCAAACGGTCTCACTGTCCCATCGGTTTGGGTAGGCATGCAGGGAGGTGGTTTGCATTGTGTAAATCTTTCTGTACAAAACATGTGAAATGGAAGACATGGCATTCCCTTATTTCTGATCGTATTTTTTCCTAATTTTCTAAAATCATGATGTTTTCTGTCTGCGTGAATATTGAATATACCACTTTGATGCACCATCAGATTGATACACTCCGGAAAGGATTGCATGATGCACCACTGCAGTGAGCGCCTCATGGTACCATCATTTCTAACAATTGTGAGGCTAATTTGAGTACAACTTTGAAATTGTATAAGCCAAAAAGCATCCATTTCTTTTATAAAACGAATAGTAAAACAATGTGCCTTTGCAGCAAATTCTCACTTGGCCTTGGGCTAAATAACTAGAACTACAAGGTAAGCGAAGGAGTGTGTTATTACGACAAACTCTCACTGAGGCTACATAACTAGAAGTAGAAGGTAACTGAGGAGAGAGGATGGGCCCTGGGAGGATGATGTTACTTAGTAGTAGTACTCTAGCAGACCTGCAGTCAGACCACAGCATTCTGCTGAGCTGGCATTTCTCATACTACACCACCATGTGCCACTCTGGGGTGAGCCTACCATCGGCCGCAGAGGGAGAGCTTATAAATATGTGTGGCATGCACTCTTATACATATTGTAGAGTGTATGTGCATGCATTGACTACTTTAGAAGTGTAATTTACCACAGCGCTGGTTGCTGGTGATCAGTCATGACATAACTGGAACCAGCAGTGACCTGGGTCCTGGTGTTTTGGTCTCCATGGCAGGTACCAGGGAACCGCCATTTTGGTGGGAATTCCTGTCATAATGGCAGACAATACGGCACCTGTGTACAGTCCTCCTCTGTTTTGGTCTGCAAGGCAGGTACCGGCGAGCCACCATTTTGGTGTCATAATGGTGGGCAAAACAGCAGCTGTTTACAATCCCTCCCTGAACCTGGGGAGGCTACTGTGGTGTGGGATGAGCTCACGTGCGGGTGTCTCCTGGGGCGGGAGGTGTACACTAAGTAATTATACCACGTGTGTACCCGGGGAACAGGGCGCCATTAACCCTGTGTGTGCGAGTAATTATATCATATAGCGATGCTTCTGGTTTCTCCATATGGATGGCCATGTTAGTTCTGAGCTCAGAATTTCTCGTGAGACTTAGGCAGGTACCATGCTCTAAAACCGCATGATCCACGAGCAGCCAGCTTCCGTTCCGAGAGCAGAGCCAACATCTCATGAGATTGCCGATGTCATTGTACACACACAGGGGTTGCGGGAACAAGTCCACACCAGCTACACCACTATAGAGTTATAACATTATATCCCGTGTGTACCGTATTGCAATGAGAATAACCCTCTGTTGAATATTGGCCCGGGGGAGGGGGGGGGGTTACTCTCATGGCGACTTTTATTACATGCATTAGCGCTCTATATATGTGGGGTTCCTATTAGGCTATATGTAGGGTTTATTGTGTTGCTATGGTTACCTAGGACATTAACGTCGTACTAGGTCAGATGCCTATTTCACTAGCGAAATCGTAAATTAGCCAGTGTTCTAAAGGCATTTCCACGAGTACAGAAATGCAACATGCTCGTGAAACATACTTCTATGTCTCGCAGGGATAACATACATCCTCTTGAAATACAATTAAAAAGACCATCCATTGATGGTCGTTATTTTCCGTTTTCTAAAGGAAAACCTGCTTGTTTCTCTGGTAAAACACACTCCCGTATACTGATCTAATAACAAAAAGTAAAACATAATCTATGTTTCACTCCACGAAAGTACAATGCAGCCAACTTGTTTAGTGACGGTTTTCGTATCAGATTTCCAAATTGTTACTGTGCGGAGTAACATGAGCTCAGCAGGAGACCTATTGTAGATATTATGAAAACAGATTCTGATTATTGTGATGCACTCTGATAAACCCGGCACAACGGGCATTAGTCACCAGAAAGGGTAGCACATGTGATCACGTGATGACGGAGTGATAGTGTATCCATGCATTCACCATGTGCACAGAGAAAAGAAGTAGAATCACTGTGACTCCCGACATGATCACTGAGGTAACTCGAGATCTCCCTAGGACTCTAAAGTGACTCCCTAACATTAGCAGGACTCTATGATAACTCTATAATGACTCCTATTATGTTACTCCCTAATGATTGGGAGTCACTTTAGAGTCACAGAAAGTTACCTCAGTGATTGAGTCTAGGTTTAGGAGTCACGGTGATTCTACTTCTTTTCTCTGTGTGTGCACCTAGACAAATTCAAACCACTTTATATCAAATTGATATATAGCCTTCTCGATATTTTCGGCGGAACACCTCTCCAATAATACAATTCTCATATTCACAATGTACAGTCGTCGGCTCTCAACTCCTCGAATGTAGAAAATGCAAGGAAAAATGTCTGAGGAGGCAAATTATCCAAGGAATTAAATCCACATGTAATGAAACATATGAGGACAGTTGCCAGGCAACTTTCTGAGGAAGAGAGGGATCCGATGGAGTAAATATGTTCTAGCTAGTGAGGTTTTTCTATCAATAAAGAGAAATAGCTCTCCAAATAACTCCTTGGGAACTTCTCTCACTTCTGGTATGGGGCAGTGAATTTGTCCTCTATAGTGGCCCTTGCTCCATGTGCGGTAAAGCTGGCTGGGGAGATATGTTCAGGTCAGTGCCTATCGGTTAAACCCCCTACAGCCCCCCACCCCGTAGTGACCACCCGGCAGTCAATGCTGTACGGTCTTATCTCAATCCACTCCTCAGTATACAGTAAGGGGCACCAATGTACAGGAATATGCTCCATAATATGGCACCCCCGAATATGCCCCTGTGCTCTGGGAATATGCCCGAATGGTGAGGAATATATGTCCCAGGATATGCCCTCGGGAATGTGCCCTAATGTCAAGGGATATATATGCGCTAAGTTCAAGCATTTCCCCCAATGCTCAGCAAGATACCCACGTTTTAGCAATATGCCCAAATGCCCCTAATATGCCAAGTATGTCATAACAGGAATATGTCTGGATGTTCAGGACTATGTCCAATTACTCAGCAACATGAAGTAACAGGAGTCATCAAGATAACCAGTGCAATCAAGAGTATTGTGCTCCCATCGTGCTATACAGTCCACGTCCGGAGTCTGACCCCAGAGTCTTACGCAAACACCGGCTGATAACCGTCATTATATCATCATTATATCTGTGTATATCAGACACAGAGAGGATTTATACAATCTCTTTAGCCATGATGTAAGACCCCTGCAGGTAGATTGGTGTGTGTTTTTGCCGATTTAATCAATAATGTATACACCAATCAGCTCCTGTAGAGTAAGGTAACAAGAGCAGAGCACCAGGGTCAAACTGACCTTTAGCCCATGCAGGACCTGTAGGCCTATAGACTGACGGGAGTCCATATTTCTGCTCGAGGGTTTCAAAATTGTGATTTTACCCGCACCTTGAGAATTTTGTAGAATCCTGACTAGGAGTTTGGTTCCCTTATAGCCTGTTGGTTATACACGGGAATTTATGGTATTTCTTATTAGTACCCTATTACCGTACCATCGTCTTTAAGCCCCCCAGCGCTTATAACTTTGGAGAGATGTTTACACCGGTGCTTATACAAGCCAGGCACTTACTGTAAATGTAGCTTCTTCAAGATCCATTTTTAGTGCTTAGGAGCTATTTCAAGACCCTCATACCCCCGGTGCTGATATGAGACTGGCGCTTATTCAAGACCCGGCGCTTAAACATGACAGCACATTACCATCCTAGCTTGAAGTCATTCCAGTCGGCATCAGGCGGCAGGTGTCAACATTAACGTAATGCTGGCTAACATGACCTTTCCTTGTAATCTGGGGCAGCTTCAAAAAGCCTCACATCTTCCCATTCCTCCACCAAAGGTCATTTGTATTTGGGTATTTACGAGGCATGCTTTGTCTCATTCATGGCATCTTTCTATGACTGCTAAAAGAAATGAAATACTACTTTTAATGTTAAGAGTCTGTACTCTGGGTATTCTCCCTTCTCATGCCTGTAACGTTTATTATTAGCACCATTCTAACCCTGGTGGGATTGAACCACCGCCCTTCTGAATACCGGGTGCACTGTGCTGTACGTGGCCAATCCCATTGGCCACAGAACATTAAATTAACATCGATAAATGGTTGCCAATGTTGATTTAACATTGATTCAATGTTGAATCAACTTCTAACTGAATTTTGTGCCATCACCAGAACTAGGGATGGCTTGTATAAAGATGTAGCATAATTGATAATAGTTAAGGAATGGTCATAGCAAAGGAACTGTCATGGTTAAGGAATGCATCATACCCAGATCCCCCTCCCTTCCCCAAACACACACACACTCTCTCTTTCCCTGCTTCTCTTAATCCTCCTGTGGGTTCTGGGTGTAATTAGTGCCTTGTACCACGTGATCCTAATGCACCAATCAACAAACACGTTACATTTAGACCTGGACGCAGGTCCGCCACAGGGGGCTAAAGCATGGTCATGTTCAGCATGATAAGACAGAGCTCAATTTTGGGAGGGACATGCAAATTTACTTTTCAGTTGTACTTAATTATGCATCAGCTCTGTATCATCTCGTGATTTGGTCATTGGGAAAACTCCTCAATGAGATGATGTGTTCAATAAACTTTTCAATACTTCAATGTTGAAAATAATTATACTTTTCAGCACATGTTATAATCATATCAAAGGCTTTCAATACAAATTAAAAACTGTTGATTCAAACTCCCCTATAGTCATGGGCCTTGTATTGATGACTATGATGGGATGGCGGCAGGTCAGGTGTCTATATTACCTACGCCGTAGGGGATGCGGGTTGTGTGTTCCATACATGTGTATTGATACGCCTGCATGCCGCCCCTATACATGCTAATCAAACACGTTATTGGAGGTAATTTGCCGCACATTCACGGGTCGTGGCTTTAATTACATGTGTCACTCAAACACATGAATGTTATTAGTCTGAATCAAATCATAATTCAAATTTTAATTTCTTGGCTGGGAAGATTTGGACGGACCCATAAGGGTTGGGGGACGGAGCTTGATGAGTCTTTGATTTGTGAGACCCTGCTACACCCTGCGACACCCTGCCCCACCCTGCCACACCCTGCAATACCCTGCCAAACCTTGCTTCACCCTACGACACCCTGCGAGAAGGGTACGCTTTTCTTCTTTTTGAACACTACTCATGACAATATATATAGAGGCATGTGAGCTTCTCTTTGACGCAAGGCTCTCATTAGTACCTCTCAGCAGCTCTCAGATACCAGCCCACACCCGGTAGTGTATTAACCCTTTAAGGGCAGCAGAGTGCTTTAATAAACTGTGCTATTACTCATGATGCATTGATGCAGCACTGTGCAGTAACTCAACAGTGCTGCATTCATACATTACGCTGACACTGTGGGTTTGATACACTCCCAAAATGTCCACGCAATACTACAACATCATCATGCTTGGTACCAGATAATCATGAAGCGTTGAAACATCATGCCGTCCTAAAAGTTTGATCAAGCTAATGTAGCAGCTCCGGACAGGACAGGAATTAGTTCAATCTCCAAGCACAGTCTACAAAAACAACCTGTGAGTAGTGGCTGTGCTTGGAGAGGGTTGAGTGGAGCCGCTTCAGAGTTGTGTGATATGGGAGAGGGGAGCCCTTTTTTGTATTTCTGCAGTTGCTGGGCTGTAATTATGGTTGTAAAAAGTTCCTTGGTTATTAATTGGAGGGTGTTTCTGTTTCCACTGGAGGAGTGGTCGCCACTGGTTGCAGAATAGTTTTACTCCGGCTTCTAGGCTGAACAAGATATTTGTCTGTCTGTATGTCCATCTCCTGTTCCACCCCTCGGAATATCCGGTTGTCTATGCATGTCTGTCTATTCGCTTATCTCTGTCTGTCTGTCTCTGTCTCTCTATAGCTCTCCTCCCACTCTCGTTCTATAATATGATTAAAACTCTATCCCACTGTCTGTGTCTCTCTCAAATATCCCCCTATCTGCCTCTCTCTTCTGTGTCTCATTCTATCCCCTAATGGCTCCCTTCCTTCAGCTCACCCCTTCTCCGACCCCCTCTCTCGCGCTCTTACTTCCATTGCCACTGTCTCCTTTTTGTGAGGTGCAACATCTGACTCATATTACTCGCAGCATTGCTTTACTCTTAAAACACCCGCCTTTATTTCCCATTCGGAATCAGGGACGTATTGACTTCACTATCCGTCAATGACAACCCCATCTTTACCCGAGCACTGCCTGAGGGCTTACTGTACTTCTACTGAGATGAAAGAAAACGATCTTGGGTGACACAGAATCTGATATGGACTGGGAGGCTGGAGGCTTCTCCTCTCTACTCCATCTTTTATACCTTTTAGGGACCCATGGTGCTTTAATGCGTCATGCCCTTGGTTGGCATGATACATGAATGCAGCCCTGGCGAGTAGATTAACGCATCATGCCAACTTTACGGGAGTGTATGATGCATGATGCATAAATACAGCCCTTGTGAGTTACTCGCCAGGGCTGCTTTCATGTACAGTCAGCCCTAACTTCCTTGAACATTTACTACCTCGGATCACACACTTCCTCACACAGTTGCTTGGGAACTGTCCTCATATATGTTCCAGTGTATCTGGAATTATTTCCTCAAATAATTTGCTTTGTCAGACATTTTACTTGCATTTTCCAAATTCGAGTAAGTGACGGTAGACTGTATCATGACGACCAAGGCCATACTGCATTAAAGCACTATATGCCCTTACAGAGCCCTACCTTGTCAATATTATAAAGCCTGCTTTATTCCAGACCCGTGCCGGCCTTGGCGTCCATGGCCTTGGCCTGCACTGATTGGGACCAGATAAGAATCTCAACAAGGACGATCCATACGGAGCAAAAACAGGTGGGCATGTCCTTGAGCCGTTGTAACGGGTTCTCACCTCTGTAGAGTGTTTCAGCCGGTGTTGTGGTGCACCTGGCCATGAGGGAGTGAGTGACAGGTCAGGGCCAATGGGCATCTTTGTAAAAGGTGCTTGGTTGTTTAAAAAGAAATCAGAAGAGGTGACAAAATCTTTTATGCCGACTTTTGAGTAAAAAGTGAAGGCACTTCTTATCTATGATAACCATTGGTGGTTGGCACGCCCATCCTCTAGGAATGTGCCTCGATCCTTTAACATCAATTTAAGATATGTGTAGAGGCAAGGGAAAAGGATACTCCAAGGAAGAAGTCAAATTTAAAATTGATGTCATAAGCTTTCTAGTGATATATTACACTTGAAGATGTCAATTCTAGTTTTTGAGGAATGGCTTCCTGAACATATGTGGGCATGGCCCTATCAAAAATCCCGATAAGCTCTAAGTCTCATATTTTCCCAGATATCCCTATCTAATCAGCATAATGATGATAATGACAAATATATCATACATTTTCATTCTTTTAGTCATAAAATTTGATCTAGGAATGGTATTTTTATTCTGTTTTGACCATAGTAACCCCCATGAATCATTCTGTCAAAGGGTATTTTTAATTTTTGTATTTGGAATGAAAATCATGTTTCCATGGCAACATAGATCAACAAGAACACTCATTTAGGCCTCAAAACGTTCTTTTTACATTCCAAATATGGAGGCTTTTTCTACAGAAAAAAGTACCCTAGAGCTATTTTTACCCCTTTTCTTTCATTTAATGCCATAGTGGCGCCCCCCTGGTGGCAAAAATCGGAACTAATCCCGCACGGAGTATCCTTTCTGCTTGCCTGCTCACATATATGAGGATATTGCCGGATATATGTGCCTCTACATGGGTTAAAATCGACACGGGCGACACGGCGACACGGCCATTTTAGGCCATTTTAAAAATCGACGGACACAGGAAAATCAGGGATAAAAATCGACCCATAGACATTCTTCTCTAAGTCCTTATATACCTAAAAATCGACACGATTCCACGGCCCTTTTGATAAAAATCGACACGGCGACACGGTCAAAATTGTGAGGACCCATGTGGAGGCACATATATTGCAATTATGCTGATTTTCTTGACCATACATGCACCCACATTGTAATATTGTCTTAAGAAATTTTCCAGAATTTCAAGGGATTTTCTGAGAAAATCCTATTTATCTAAAGGTGTAAAGGTGTAAAGTCAAGGGTGGCGATTTTGGACAGGTGACAATCCATTTACCGAGTGCTACACGCAGGATTTGACCACATTCCAAATAGTTGTAAAAAAGCTGGTGATATTCTGCCTGGTTGGGTCCAGCACGGTGACTACGGAGGGAGTGATTGATTCTGTGTGAGGCTCGGACTCCTGTACTGATCAGGGACCCCCCGGGCATGAGGAGGAGGGGGAGAGGGGGGAGAGTTGGGGGGGGGGGGGGTGGAGGGAGAGGAGGAGGGGGAGATGGGGGCAGTCATCTATAGACCACCAGCCACAGGGGAAGGGTCCTGGGGATAGCACCACTCTTCTAGGTGCACTAGGGTAACTTTTCTCAGTACATATAGATGCCATCTTTGTAGGTGTACAGTAGAATCTACTGTAAATCTACAGTTGATTCTACTGTAAAGCTATTCTATAGTAGATTATACTACCTACACTAACTATTCACAGTGTTACCAGAACCAGTGCTGTAATCAAGCATCATGCTAGGCAAGTGACAAATGTGTAGGACTCTTAACCTGACAGTAATGCCGTTACATCGGTTTTGAAGGACAGATCTGTCACAATTTGAGTGGCAGGTCTGTGGAAAAAAGAGGCACTTTCCTGTTCGAGGCATCTTTTTACAGCCTCATTTGGACGGGATTCACGAGCTTTTTGACACCACATATTTTAACGACTTGGATCTCACTAAGGGTTTCTCATCACCAAGCAGTGAAATTGTTTTTGAGTGGCCTAACATGCATATACCATCCAGCCTCTAAGGGACCCACTGGAAACCAGAGTGGCCAGTGCAACCCTGTAAAGGCACAGATGACCACACCAAAATGTCGCTGGTTGCAGTTATAATCACTGATACGACACACCCTGACTGGTACCTTTTCCCTGGGTAACCATCACTTCCAGGGACAATCTTGTACCCAGCCTATTAGCTCTTATCACTGTCGGCTGTTGCAACCAGCTGCAGTCCTGACTAGGCCCAATACAGGCATCATGCTGTCCTTAAAGGGTTAAGTGGAGATGTGGGCGAGCTACTCTGGGGGTAGGGGGTAGGTTGAGGCACCAGCCGGGTCCGTATTGATTGCGCCAACTTAGTTTGCGGGGTGCGCCAAGGACCTGTGTTGACTCAGAGGCTGCTGGCTGCCGTCCCTGCACATCATGTGATCTACCCGCTATACCGCTACTCGCCATCCCTCCCCAATATCACCATCCCTTCTAAATCACACTATCCCCTTAAGATACCTTCTATATAGATCCCCCTATCCCTCCCCAATATCACCATCCCTTCTAAATCACACTATCCCCTCAAGATACCTTCTATATAGATCCCCCTATCCCTCCCCAATATCACCATCCCTTCTTAATCACACTATCCCCTCAAGATACCTTCTATATAGATCCCCCTATCCCTCCCCAATATCACCATCCCTTCTAAATCACACTATCCCCTCAAGATACCTCCTATATAGATCCCCCTATCCCTCCCCAATATCACCATCCCTTCTAAATCACACTTTCCCCCCAAGATACCTTCTATATAGATCCCCCTATCCCTCCCCAATATCACTATCCCTGGCAAATGATATTATCCCCTCAGGATACCTTCTCTAGTTCTGCCTATATCCCTCTCAGAACACACTATATAAGTTAGATCTCCCTATCCCTCCTGGATGACGTCCCTCCGCCTCACGTCATCTACCCGCTATATGGCTTCTACATATCCCTCCTAGATCGCAATATAACACCTATCACTTCAAGATACCCTGTATAGATCCCTCTATCCCTCCCAGAACCTCTCATTCCTCACTACCCCCTACCCCTCACAACATCTTTTTATGGCCTGCACTTCAGCTGACCATAGGATGAGTGCACCATTACACTCTCCAGACACTCTCGAGTGAGGGACATTATACCAGCAAAATATTGACCAGCATGCGTCATATTGCAGTCGGTAAATTTGTACTGTACTCCCTATGGAGAACCAAATGGAGCATACATGACCACCTCTAGAGTGTGAGTCCAGCTTCTAGGAAGGCACTCAAGGCTAGACTCTCCCTCCAGAGGCCAACCGTGGACTCTGCAGGACTATACAAAGTGCTCATGACCCTAACTCTATTGGATAAACTGAATTTCCCAGTAATGAAATTCCAGGTGGGTTGGGCCAAAAAAAAAAGAAGGTGTGTTTCAGGTTACCCGACCCTACCTAGGAAAACAGGGCCGACCCTAGAAATTTTTATCCAATTTTGAAAAAATATTTATACTTTAGGTCGTTTTAGGGCAATTTAAGAGTTGTTCTGATAATTCACCAGTCGAGGCGGTCGTCGGCGAGTCGGCATTAAAGTTCGCGAGTCAATTTCTAGGTACTTTTCAGGCCAAAGTTAAAAAAATAAATAAATAAATAAATAAATAAATCCGACATACCTACCCTAGATTTTCAGACCATGTAACCTGAACACACCTTTTTTTTTGGCCTTAGGGTAGAGATGTCAGACTATTCCATCTGGAAGTGTCCAGTGTCTATAGACTGATGCCCCAGGCGGATACTGTGCCATATCCAGCTACCTTCCTTATACTGTAAACATACTTTATTTCGTGCTGTACATATTTTTCGAGGACTTCATGGATTTTAAAATCACAAAAATATGTTTGAATACTCATCCAATATAGCCATACCACTAGAATTTCCAAATTTCACGATTTTTAGCAGATACATGTGAAATTGTACTTTTGGGAAAATTTGTGTAAATTTATACCTGCGAAAATATCTGCCGTACCTACAGTAGCCTGTATGATATTCCCTATAGATACTCACATAGCCCGATTCTGCCTACATATCATTCAGATGCCTCCTGGAACTCCCCCATCCCACCCAAAATGAGATAACCCCTCAAATAGGAGTTTATGGAATTCTCGGGTAATAAAGCAAGGATATACGCCGAAACCAGCTATAGATATATGTGTACACAGTATAGGCGTCTAGCTGGATGCATTGGGAGGTGATGAAACACTCGCCTTGTAATTGAACACCCAGCGCGCGAACTGTGATTACCATGTTTGACTCCAGGCGGCGCTCCGATATCCGCATACCACTGTTGCCGCCCTCTTGTGATACATGTATAAACTAATATGTTAATCAGATCTAGCCTCGAACCCCATCTAGCCTCGAACCTTGTTCTATATGGTATGTAAATTAGATATACTCTCCACCCGGCGATTTATAGCCTCGCCACTTCCGCCTGTGACGTCACCCCGCGCCATTTTACAAAATCCTCTGCCATTCTGTTTGCGGCAACCTCCAGGTGAAGTCCAATCTTTCTTTTTCCCTGCAGGTTATAAGCTGTGACGCACCACCGCCGTTCGCGGTGTGTATGCTAGCTTATAATTTTTATATCCTGCTGAATTAGTCTGATTCGGAGTCGCTATGGATGGTCCGCTTACACGCAAACAGAAGCGGGCACGCAAGTCGGCGTGTGCCGCCGCAGCCGCCGCTGCCGCTGCTGCCTTCGTCCCGGACGACGGCCTGCCACCGCTGCACGTGGCTGTCAACCCACCTGCAGCCGTCAACATGCAGCTCGCCCCGGGCCCCGATCCCGGGCTCCCGGCTGTCAACCCGGCGCCCGCTGTTGACACCCCCGCCAATCCTGCTGTCAACGCGCCTGCTCCCGGGGAGGGACTGTTCCGCCACCGTGAGGAGACAAAGGCATGGAGGGAGGCAGCCGACACACGCTTCGACAAGCTCGCCAGTCAGGTAGAGGTGCTTACAGATTTGCTTGTTGCTACCATTGGTCCTGACGGTGCCGTCGGACCACGTGCTGCCCCTCCTGCTGCCGTTACATGTGCTCTCCTGCCTCCTCCCGCCTTCCCGGAGCTCATACCTCCCACCGAGGTCCTGCCGCCTGCTGACCGCCCGCAGCTCCTCGCCGCCTGGCCGGGCGCCAGGGCCGACGCGGCCTCGGCCCGCCCACTGCCGCTCCACTACGCTCCGCCGCCGGACTGCTTCACAGCCCGGCCTCCTCCTGTGTACCCACCGCCCACCTGGCCGCCTGTACATGCTCCACCTCTACACGTCCGTGACACCTCCGGGCATGATGAGGTCGCCAGGCGCCTGGCGCAGCTGGTGACAGCTGCCACCTCCGCTACGAATGGTAAGGACGATCCCCATTTTCTCAAATAGGAGTTTATGGAATTCTCGGGTAATAAAGCAAGGATATACGCCGAAACCAGCTATAGATATATGTGTACACAGTATAGGCGTCTAGCTGGATGCATTATCAACCAATGAGATAATTCCCTGGCCTTTACTGCGGAATTTCTAGGGTGCATTATGTAACAGCTGGTACCCATGTGACCGCTGTTATCAGTGCTTGTCTCGCCAGTTACCAGATCAAGCAATGGATGCGCCCACAGGGCAACCAGCCTGACCCCTATAGGCTCATACCCTCATATTGCACCATATCTCCGGTATGTGTCTACCATACAGTCTGTGTGATTTATCCTGCACCCCTGTAACCAGTAGGGGAGTAGACACAGCCCCCCACAGCCCTGGACAATGACCAGGCCATTATTAAACCCACAGACATGTTTGCCAAACACTGCCAGTGCTCCCCTACACACTATACAGCTACAGTCTGACCACGGGCATTAACTGTGTATACGTGTTAAAGATTTCCCTCTGCTAATACATTGGTAGTTGACACCCTGGGTAACACTAACAGCTCCACAGAGAATAGTATTTTCATTGGTGTAAAGTACATTTTACTCATGGCCTTATAGGGATAGGGTAAACTTGGAGTATGATACCCTTGTCCTATTATACAGTCAACTCCCTCTAATGTGCATGGCCACCCTTGTGGGACTATGAAAAAGTGGCCGCATTGATGGGGTTGCTGCATTAGGGGGAGTCAATTTCTATACATTGTAGTATTTTTGGGACTATTAAAAGTGTCTGCAGTAGAGGGATTGTCTGCACTGGAGGGGTGGCGGTTAGGAGGCTGAGTGTATATAGTTTGCACTACACTCTTCTAGACACATATATGTTAATGCCCGTGGGTGTACCGGAACTTTGGTATTATAGTGTTCAGTGCCCAGTGTCACTCATTTAGACAGTTAATGCCCATGTGTTCTGGGTACTACATTTAGACAGTTAATGCCCGTGGGTAGTACATATAGACAGTTAATGCCCGTGGGTGTGACGGTACATTGGCACTATACTGCCCAGTGCCCAGCCCCCAGTGGGGAGGGAGGCAGTGTGTTGGGTGTTAGATGGTGGGTCGGCCCATACAGGCCGCTATAATACATCATTATGTGGTTTGTGAGGGAGGTGGCGGGGTGCCAGAGCTACAGCAGGTTGCGGGCCGTACTCCACAGTGGTAATACGTCCTGTCTGTCTGCTCCCCGGGTCGGTGCTGTCTGGTCAGTGGTGTTATACCCTGGTAATATACTCACTGAGAATATACCCTGCCTACAATGCATCACTGACCAGGGCTCCATCCATACAGCATGGTAACCAAGGATATAGCTTATTAAAGCAAATGTAATGAATCTTTTGTATCAGTATGTCTGGTCAGTTCATGCAGGAGTTAGCCCTTTATATCTAGGTAATACACCATGTCTGTCAGTGGTGATAGACCTGTCTGCTCCCTGAGTCTGCTGCCATTGGTGGTAATACACCCTGGTAAAATACTCGCTGATAATATACCCTGCTGGGTCTGCCCACAATGCCAGGGCTGTATCCATACATCATGAGCACCAAGGATATAGCTTATTAAAGCAAATGTAGTAATGGATCCGTTCTGTCTGCTCCCAGAATTCCATGCTGTCTGGTGAGTTCATGCAGGAGTTAGCCCTATAAGCATACCTTAGGTAATACACCCTGTCTTTCTACTCTTCCCATGTCAGTTCATACACAGTCTAACAACATATATATTGGGCTTACCAAAAGTCAATACGTCTGCATGTGATATAGCATAAAGAATAATTGAGAGTTTTTGAGTGAGTGATATCGGTCAGTTCAATAAGGAGTTAATTCACAGAGGGCTTCATGGATGAACAACATGTATGGGGCTTACCGGCAAACTACACCCTGCCCCCCCCCCCTCACCCAGAGATATAACAACATGTATGGGGCTTACCGGCAAACTACACCCTGCCCCCCCCCCTCACCCAGAGATATAACAACATGTATGGGGCTTACCGGCAAACTACACCCTGCCCCCAACCCCCCCCCCCCTCACCCAGAGACATGGAGGAGGAGAATCACAGAGGATTAGGAAGGGGAGAGGTACAGTGGTGATAGACCAGTCTGTCTGCTACCCCGGGTCAGCTGCTGTCTGGTCAGTGGTATCATACCATGGTAATATACTCACTGATAATGTACCCTGCTGAGTCTGCTGGATCCCTCTGACTGTGAGGGCATTGGGGCCTTAATTGGTGCTAGTATTGACACCTACAGGAGGAGGTCAGCCTCATCCCTTTGGTGGTGTCATTATAGGCCATGAAATCTTGGGACATAAGTTTTTTCATTAACACAATGTAGATCTTAATTGGTTAACGACATACGTAGGGCTTAACGGCAGTTCATACCCTGCCCCCCATACCAAATGACCTTCAAATGGCATTGGAGGAGGGAGTAGCACAGAGGAGGTGAGGGGGCCTGGACATGTCTGCCCTCTCCACATGTACCGTACCGTAGCTTCAATTTGAAGGGGCTCTTACCAAGGCGCTTATACAATACAGGCGCTTTATCGCGACAGTACGGTATCTTCACTCCCCTGTTACACATCTAGCATTGCTTCCCACTCACAGCTGGTTTGAATGTTTGAACTCTAATGATGCCCTAATAGGCACATTTAATGAGAAATACCTCCTCTCTGACCATGGGCAAAATGGCCATTGGGCAATAATGCAACCACAACTTACTGTTGTCAGGTAAAGTCACCAATACAAGACTGGAGTAAATTGTCCTTGGCACCTGACCTGTTACCTAAATCTAACTCTAACAGGCAGGTTAACTAGTAGACCGGCAGAGTATCGCTGACCGTAAATTCTCGCATAGAAGCCAACACAACCCCAGTGCGGCAGATATAATTCTCTCAAGCTTATATGCAAGGGTTTTTGCTTGAATAGTACATTACCAAAGTCCCCATAATCAGACCCCTTAGAGGCTTATAGGGCACCTGGCCATCAATAGCAGCGCCGCTTGTGGTAAATTGAGAACCTGTAGTAAGGGCCCTTAGCCAGTAGGTTGAGCAGCTAACCAGGGGTTATGACGCCACAAGGCAGTACTGAGTCTATAGGTGTCCACTTAGTGTTACCTTGCTTGAACTTCTTACCCCCGAACATGGATGTCCCCTTGGCCTAACCCCTAGGAGCCATATAGGATATTCCCCAAGTCTAGGGGTGGCTAATGCATGAGGCTTATATGCGAGGTTTTACAGTACCGGTCATTCGTATACACATCCATCCTCCCAGGGTGATATAAAGCATTGTCCTCCCCCAGTCACCTGTCAGCCGGTACAGCACAGGGGGTGTGCCACCTGTCGGGCGGGGAGGAGGTGAATACGTCAGTCCTCCCCCCTGAGGACCAAACACTGTATACGGAGCTGTCACTGTGCTAGCCACCCGGGTGACAGACCAATATATAGCTGCCTATAGAGGCACAGCAGTCCAGAGCTGCTCAAAGTGAGCAAGTGAAATGGGATATTAATAATATTATTGTATATATGTGAGCTCTACACCACTATTTTTGATACAAGATACCTTAGTGCAAGCCCAAACAGCCTGTATAAAGTCACAGTGGTCCAGAGCTGCTCAAAGTGAGCAAGTAAAATGGAATATTAATAATATTATTATGCATAACAGGTGTGTGACCCTACATGACTAACGACTTAGCTACCTAGGGAAATTATCCCGGAGTGGTGGCATTAAACTCAGCGACAGGTCTGCAACCTTATACTGACAGACCAATATACTATAGAGACTCGTATATAGCAGTCCCAGAGCTGCTCAAACTGAGCAAGTGAAATGCGATATTAATAATGTTATGTTATGATGTTGCTACCAGATAGATTATACTGAGTGGGCATATTGCAGAGGCGTAGGAAGCAAATCTTCATTGGGGGGGCCCAGGGAGGGCCAACTCCAAGCAACTTTAAGTATCTATTTTTATGGATGATGTATCATATACACACGTATATTAGATTATATGGAAAAGAACTATTTGAGCACCCTCTAGTTCTGATTTGGGGTCCCACCCCCTCTGTCCCCACTTTTTCCTATGTGGGAAAGGGAAAGTTTGAAAATTGTGTGTATTATATCACAGGTCTTGACAAATTTTGGGGGGGCCCAAACATATTCAGGCCCCCCCTCCTCAGTGATTGGGGGGGCCCGGGCCCCCCTGGCCCCCCCTTTTCCTACGCCACTGTATTGACCTGAGTGACAGGTCTGCTAAATGGGAGGCGCTGTCCTGTAAGCGAGGGAATCCTTCTACAGCCCTGAGCTTATGATGCAATCAGTTTTGGGACTAGACTGATTATAGCAATAAAATCACTTCATAGCCCAGCAAACACGCCTTTACCGGGCCAGTACTGACATTGTACTGGCAAGTACTGGTAGTAACGGCCCAGCACTGCCAATAGCATGCCACTTCTTTGCCTTTTCTTCCTCCATATAATGGGTCACTAGTGGCAATGTACCGGTTGCCATTACCGGTATGCCTGTACTGGCCCGGTCCTGGCAATCTGACTAGATTAGTTCCCAATAACGCCACTTGATGTCACCATTGCATGTCTTATAAGATATATGGCCCATATGTATAATTATTACTCAATAATTTGGTTCACATTGCCTCAACAAGTTGAAAATTAGTTTATGATGAAATAGATATCACTGGACATCTATATAATACAACATTAGGAATTTAATATGGTCAGTTATTGGCTAACAAAATGGTTTTCATTATAAACACCTCATGTTCGCATTTTAAAGATATATCTTATGACCAAATGTCATGAATCGTCTGGATTTGAGCTGCCAGGGGGCTCAAAATTAAATGTTTGAATAGGGTTTCAACATTTTTTATACAAATAGTATAGTTGTTTGGGATTATAGATCATAAATTTGGGTAGGTTAAATATCATTATTAAATCTACAGTACAGGGTCATATGTAGGTGCATGTAGACACGACTGAGCCCTCTTTATAAAGTGCAGGAATTTTATATGTATCTGGGATTATTCCCTATGAAAAATGGTGCATTTTATAGGGTTTTTGTACTAGAATGGCTACAATAAGGTAGGAATTGACTGTACATGGTTTGGAGCATGTTATATTGATTGAAAGTTTTATAAGGAGGGCTCAGTCGTGTCTACTGTGATAACTGTTTTATAACAAAGTCTTCTGATCTATAAGCCAAGATTACCAGGAAATTTCTTTTTAAATATGAATAATACATTCTAAGTTATAAAAGAAACAACTTGAGATTTGCATAATGTGTCCTCTTAGTATCTTTTCATCAAAGGGCTCAGTCGTGTCTACTCGGGCTCAGTCGTGTCTACTCGGGCTCAGTCGTGTCTACTAGGGCTCTCTCGTGTCTACATAGGGCCATGGCAGGGGTGGAATATTGTTACTGTGTGGGATCTTTCCTTCCATATAGGAGAACATTTATATGTGATGGACAATGATTAAATACATAATGCATGGAGGCTAGGAGTGGAAGCTTGGGCTCAGTCGTGTCTATGGTCAAACTACCCCTGGAACATGGCCAAAAGTCAAAGGGCTCTACAGGATATGCTATTGGAGGTAGACTTACAATTTTTTTTTTATTGTATAGGTACATAATTAAGGCTTTTTCTGCAATAGCTTTATTATGTTCATACTACATTTATGTTTAGGTAGAGCCATGTTTTGTTTGGGCTCAGTCGTGTCTATGCAAAACTACCCCAGCACTTATCACCATACATAATATATATCAAACATATCACATAGGCCTAAATGGTCTTAAAATGTTCCGTACCATATAGGGGAACTGGCAAAAAAAGGATATGTGCAGATAGCTCTATTTATAGAGGGGTACTTACAGCATAATGTCAAATTTATTTATTTTTTGTAAAAAAGGCCCTTTTTTGGGTGTTTTTGCCCCCCTCGCCCCCTAAATAAGGGTCTGACATAAGTGAAACCATGGTTTCCCTCGTAGATCTATCCAAGCCCGATCATACTAGACCAAAAAGATAACTTTCTATGACATTTGGAACATTTTATTGATTGGAGAAGGAAAAAAGTTCAAATCAGGACGATCTGTGACATCTGGTCTTATACTGGTAGCTACGCTGTGGCATATATGGATAAGATTGGTCTCCTTCACTCCTGGTTGTTAAAACTGGTTGAGGGAAGATGTTTGACAGGTCACTTATTTTAAACACTATCTATGTGTGCAGGATGTGCGATGGGTGGCAATATGATGTATTTTGTCTCAATTATATATCTCATGATACATGAACATGGTATGATTAATACTGGCCAGACTCTTGGTATACAGTTCTGGGCCAGTATTGGCCTAGAACTGGCCCAGTATAGGCCCAGTTCTGGGCTATTTATGGCACACTGTACTGGGCCAGTATTGGCATGCCAGCATTGGCCCAGTAGTGGCCCAATATAGGCCCAGTACTGGGCCGACTATGGCCGACTGTACTGGCCCGGTGTCGCCCCTATTTGCATTTCTGTACTGGGCCAGAACCGTATTGCCAGCACCGGCCCAGTACCGTTGCCAGCATTGGGCCAGCACCGGCCCATTTAAGGTGTGTTTGCTGGGAGACGACCTAGTGGCTGTTACCATAAGAGGCTACAGGCCAGATGACCAGCCCGCAGACTCAAATGGGCATTCCTGGGTGTGAACATGGTAGGTTTTAGATTATTCTGCCTAGCATACCATAGATTATACATAGATGTGAATTTATTTTCAGCTCCTGCACCATACAAAATTCATGCGATTAGTGAAGCATGCAAGTATGCTTCACTAGTGAAAATCCGGTCTGTATTCAGGTTAGGGTTAGGGTTAGGGTTAGGGTTAGGGTTAGGGTTAAAGTTATAGTCAAAGGAGGACACTACTGATATGGCCCAAAAAAGGTTTTGTTTCAGGTAGCATGGCAAGAAAATGTCGGTAGGTAGGATTTTTTTTAAACATGAAAGTACTAGCCAGCCTCTCCGAAGACTCTAAAATTGACTAAAAAAAAAGGGTAAAAAAAGAAATCTTTCGTATTTTTACCCTTTTTTTTTTAAAAGCTTATCCACCCAAAGTCCACACCACTAGCCACCCCACACTGTGTGCCCTAGAACACAGTTGTCAGTCAGCGACAGAAACTATAAGCCATAAACACCTACCCTCATCTATAGGGTGCAGCTATCTTTGCTGCTGCAAAGATCAGACTTCCACTAGAGCTGATTGAACAACCGCGGATGATCAACATTGAGGGAAATTAATCCTTCTTGGAGGGGTGTGTGCTCCAATAGGATAGAGTAGCGCTGAAGTGTACGCCATGAACCCTTATAGCCTAGACCTATAGTTCACACGTAGCAGACAAGGCTTTTAGCACACAATATAAGTATAACCGACCTCCGCCTTCTACTCACCCATTCCGACCAGAGGACACCACTGCAGTAACTACTTTGAGTGTGTATAGACAGTGTTAGCCACTGGTGGCTAATTTATGTATTTACAATTTACATCTGGGTCTGTGTCATCACCATGAATCTGCTAGGAGAGTGATGAGTGAGAGATCTAAAGCTGGCAGAGATGCCTTCTGGCCCCATCCCCGGTGTAGGATCCTGCTCACTGTCCCTATTTTAATTCCCTTTACTGAAGTAAAGCACGCAAACTTGATCAGATCGTACCTGCCTTCAAGATCAGCATGGTTCGGAGCCTCCGGGCCATCCATCTGATTGATTCTCCCTGATTAATTCTCCCGATGACATCCGAAATTTCAGATGTTTTGAATTTTGAAGATTTGATAGGACGACCAATGTACAGACCCATGTGTTTGTTTTCCCCCCTATTGCTAGGCTACTATTTCTTGGTAAAAAAATCAGATAAAATGGCCCTACAGATAGACAGTTTATAAGGCCACTGTGGTCAGTGAGTGGTCGTAGTGGCCCAAAAAAATAGTCCTATATTTTTTAATGTTTACCAATTCGCTTTTACAGTATAGTAAGGGTCTCTATATTGTGCATGGCAGGCATATTCCCACCACTAGACCACCACCACTGCAGTGTTCACACACTGTCCACTCCCTGAATCACGATGATGAGAGAGTAGCCGGGAAGCCGTGTGGAAATATATGATGTTGGCAACGGTCAGCTCTCAGCGGTGGTAGTTTTTGTAACTTCCCCTCCCAGTAGGAGGGCCCTGCCAGTGTTTTCTCACTTTGTGCCAGCTGAACTATGTGTTATTTCACGTTTCTTGTTGCTGAGTAGAGAGTTCTGACTGCAGTCTGGGGTCTGAACATCTATGTGTTTCAGAACTAGAACCATGATGAGGATATAACCGCTGTCTGCGTTTCTGCTGATGAAACGAGAATTCAGATTAAAACGGAATCAGATATAAATCTGTGTAGAACTATGCCTATGGTATATGGTGGGTATACCATGGTGCAAGTTTTACAATTTTCAAAAATGTATTATCCATGGATATGCGCAATCATTCGACAAATTGAATGATTTAAACAGAAGGAGGACCTGATCTGGAGGGGTTATCCAATGGCAATACAGTCAACGATTATCCCAGATTTTGGGATCATGCTGATCGGCTCCCGTGGATTCAGTACACTAAACTGGGAATCTACTGCGCATAGAATCGGAACTAATCTTACAAAAGCTTAAACAAAACGATATCTGAAGCTGGATCAAGCTCCAGTACGCAATCTAGATTAAGTCTGGCTCTGACTTTGCGGGAATATCTCTGATTCGACGTGGAAATCACTTAGAGTAGCTCCAGATTTAGGATCGTAAACAGCATACTGCAGAAAGATTAATGGGTGATTGATCTTCATCAAATATCATTGTCAGATCAGCTTTCATTGCCCTGGGCCTTAAACCACACCATTACCGATTCAAAAATGTGTGGCATGTCATTTTTTCAAATTGATTCCTCATGAATGTTAGAGTGAGAGATGTGCTTCCGGTATGAGCCTGGAAGTAACAGGAATTGATGACTACTACTCCCATCCATTTACATGTCAGATGTGTTGAACTCAATCAATTAGTCGTAATGATGGCATGGTGATGTTGAATACATTATAATTGACAAATTACCCACATGATATCTGATGCTATATATAATGAGTTATGTATAGGCTAACCCATGAGGATCTTAGGTTATTATATCAAAATAATTACGACAGATTGGCTGCAGCTGGTGCCCTATGAAGCCCTATGAAGCAGCCAATCTACCATTGTAATCATTACATAACTTATGTCAAAGTGTGTTAAACCCGCAGTTCTTACTGCACGTCCAGTAACAGTCAGAGCGCAGTCGGGACAGGTACTCAGCCGTATTTATAGGGGCGTTGGGCCTTTAAACCCCCAGTGCCCCTATTTATAGGGCTGAGTAGCTGTCCTAACTGCACTCTGGATTGTCTGTGGATTGTCTGTGGTAGTAGCAGCCATCTTGGATCCAAGACCAATCAGACTACCCCTATCACGGCTCACAGGAGGCACTGGTGAACAGGTTAAAGTGGCATTATCACCAAGTGTATCCCACTCACAATTCTAGTACTGTTCTAGTCTACTATGTTGTGAATTGCGAGTGGTGAAAATGCGCCTTAAGACATTGAGCCGGAAAAAACATTGTAAGGGTATAAAAACATGTAGGGTCAGTAGTTTTAATTTTACCCTTCTGTACTCTAACATTGCCCAGAAATGTCTACGAATGCAAGAGCTTGTGGCTAGCAAGTTATCACTCCTCGCACTCTTATCAATGACCCTTCTGTGGTGGGTGAAGGGGCATACAGATTTAAAATATATTACCCATGCTTTCCTGGAAATCTAAATGGTGTCAAGGGAGACCTGCTCGGTGATGCCTCCCACCCCTCATCATGTCTGAGTATAGCAGACCTAGTTTATACAAAGGGATATAATTGTTATCACTTTGATGACGTCACACACTGTGTCTCACAATGCAATATATTGATGTCTCACAATGTAATGTCATCGATTGCTGCGTCTATAATACACTCCCTACAGTGTAGGCGTGTCCCCCCCACCATCTCCATAGTCATCCCATTCACTGCAATCTCCAAGCAGATTCTCCCATCAGTTTGTACTGGCACTACTTCCAAAAGGCCGCAGATCACCCTGAAAACATGCCTTCTCCATGCTATCGAAATACATTTACCATACTCGACGTAATAAGCGCCCTCCGCATAATAAGCGCCCCCCTTCTTTTTGAGGCATTTTTAGACTAGAACAAAGGGTCAAATTTTGCGATTTCGGGGACATTTAAACTCTTAATACCAAAAACTGGGCGCTTATTACGTTGAATACGGTATACTAGTTTAATAGAATCAAGTATCTAACAGAACGTATGAGCAAATATTGTTTAAGGAACTATTTTATTAGGTAGGGAGACTGGCAGTGGAGTAGAGCAGGAAAACAGTACCATTTTCTCCCCTTCATCAACAAAGAGTTTCTACAGTCTTCAGGTTTATCCAGAGATAAGATACAAGTCGCTGGCAGGGAGAGCGCTATCCGCCCACAGTCTGTGGACAAATAGCCAATCGATAATTTGTATTATTCATTCTGCTGCAAGCTCGGTGAGCTGCTGGGTGAGCTGCTCGGTGAGCTGCTTGGTGTGCTGCTCACTGCGTCTAATTAAAGCCAAGCCGGGGGAGGACTAATTATAGCGACCAGACTCATTGACCAAACACTTTGTTTTATGGAGCAGTTTACTCCCAAAGGACAGTTTAAGCGGCAGTATTCTGTCATGGCGATGAGATTAGATTGTCGTGTCTCCCGAGCGTCGAATCGGCTCATTGATCTTTAGGTTGAGTTGCAAACCTTTGATTTGCCTCTGAATATACTTATCACCTATTATCAAATAGAATTACTGAATATCAAATCAGCAGTTTATCCCCAAACGACAGTTTAAGCGCCCGTATTCAGTCACAGGGCTGAGATTAGATTGTCATGTCTCGTAGATCTTCGACTCAACTCATTGATCTTTAGATTGAGTGACACCTTTGATTTGCCTCTGCATATACCAAATATCACTTATTATTTATACTTGCATGTGACATTTGCTTTTAATAGATTGGGCAACCACATAAAAACGGATCAGTTAGCCTTTGCTAGTTAGCCCCCAGCTAGGTCATCCATTTTTTCTGGGTTGTAGTATAAGGCCTGACTAAATTGACTTGCTGATCTTTTGCTGTAGATGAATTGATCTGTGCCATTTCAGTATTTAGTCTCTTTGTTGCAGTATGGCCTGACTATATACAAGTACAACTGGACGTAGCTGGTTCCAGGATCACCTTGTGTACATCTCGTGAGAGGTTGGCTCCAGTCTCGTCCTACTGCTGGTTGCAGGGAGTCTGGTACCAACCTAATATCTGTGACGTAGGAGCCAAGACGGCCATGCAAACCATAGGACGGAGGCAGGAGTCAAGATGACTACCATAAAACCTCGTGTATACGCCAAACTCATGTATAGGCCATACCCCTAGCTTTGACTAAACATATAAGCTGCACTGAGGGTCTGATTATGGCGAATTTAGCACTGTACACTGATAAAGTAAACTAGTCTCCAGACTCGTCGAAGTGACTGTCATAAAATAAACGAGTCAAAAGTTGTCTAACCTATCAGGTTACCATCCCACAAATAGAATCTGGAGCTGGCAAATGTCTGGTTTTGGGCTGGCACATACCAAGTGGGTCTTTTATCTCCACCTAGAAGACCCGCTTCCTTGTCACTTAGACAAGTTTTTGACTCGTTTATTTTATGATCGTCACTTTGAAGAGTCTGGAGACAAGTTTATTTTTTGAGTGTAGTATACATTTATAAACTCGCGTATAAACTGCACCCTGAATTTGTTCCAATCATATTTATAAGCTGCACTAGCGATCTGACTTGCGTACTAGCCGCGGCCTATACACAAGGTTTTACAGTACCCCTTAATCTATTGTTCTACAATTTGGCCAATAAGTATCCTAGACAGATGAAGACAGCTCCCTTGCCCCGGGCTGGGACCACCTGAGGGCCCTTAATTAGACAGACAGACCACAGCACCAGCTGCTGCCACTACTTAGTACTGGCCATCCTACTGACAAATCACTCTCAACCATCGCTTTACCTGAATTCGTTTCAAGTGGAGTCCGGCAATGCTGGAATCTTTACGACAATTTCATTCTGTCTAGAGAGTATTTATTCCTTTCAAAGAGCAGCACAGGAAAACCCTGATGCCTGAGAGAGAGTTTAGACAAACTTGGAGAATCCAGCCATGTCACAGTATTTTTGACAGGGAGTCAGGCAATGCTGACTCTCTCCCCAGAACCTCTCTCTCCAAAGGGATCATTGCTGCGAGACTGCTGTGACATTGCTGTGACATTGCTGTGACATTGCTGTGACATTGCTGTGACATTGCTGTGACATTGCTGTGACATTGCTGTGACATCGCTGACTCTGATAGGAGAGTCAAATAGACCCTCTTATTTTTCTCAGCACTGTTAATGGCACAAACAGTTTTGTCTTTGAAACAGCCAAGCCTTCATCAGCATAGTCTCCTGGATTCTTCATTAGTCATTTACCTACTATGAGCTATTACAATTAACTATTTAAACAATAGCTCTAGCTTTGAAATGCTTTCTCTTCCAGGATGCCATTTGTCATTAGTGAAAGGGACCGATGGCTGATGGTCCGCCATGTTGTTTCCACGACCTCTATAATTCCCCGGAGAGAGACTGTCTGCTTTGAATAAACAAAGTAGCCATTTTTGTTTTAGTTGAATTCCTGGCGGGACACCCTTCCACTGTTTGCACCAGACAAAGCCTCGTGTTGCTAGGTTACAGCGGGGCTTCCCATCAACCCCCACGAGCCTGCCCATCCTCACTTCCGGTGTGAGTCTATAGATTTGAATGGGGTGGGGTGAAGGGTGGAAAATGCCATTACTGTCACTTTGTGTACATTTTATAGGGACCAAGCTGGTGACTATAGCATCAGAGCTCCCAATGGTATAGATAGTATAATGATTTAATGAATATAGGATAGGCGTATAGAAACAGGTGTTTTATATATGTATATATATCAATACAATACTTAACCATTACTTAAAAGGCCACATAGTGCTTTAAACAGTATGCCCCTTGTCGTTATGATGCTTGAATGTAGCACTTGTGGGTCTATTTGCCAGGGTTGCATTAACGCATCATGCCAACTCTTAATTCACATATATAGGGAAGTACAAAACATGAATGCAGCCCTGGTGACACTACTCACCACTTTAGTGAGATATATGCTGAGCCTTCATTTAGAGCCTGGACTCCCCCCAAAATGGCTCGAGAGTCTGGCAATGCTGGACCCTCTTCCCAGAGCCTGACAATGCTGGTCTCTTGGAGGATGAAAGAGAGGCTCCTCATATTTTTCTGAATCATGAATGCAGCATTGGCGAGTATGTTCGCCAGGACTGCATTCGCGCATCAGGACAACTAAGGGCATATCGTTATGGAGTACCATGCGGCCCTGAGGAAGTGGTCATTTTATAACAACAGGGAGGGGGGTCAGTGGATTTTCGCGTGAGCGGGTCAGAATTTTTTTGGTCCCCCCGCAGGCCAGGTTGAAAATGTTTCAGTCTCCACTCCCCCTAGGCAGGTTGAAATTGAGCTTAGCCGAAGAAGGGGTGCAAATCTTTTGCCCCCCCCCCCCTCAGGAGGGGTCCAAACTTTTTTGGTGCTCCCCTTCAAGGGGTCCAGATCTTTTGGTCGCCCCCCCCCCCCAATCCCCTCCGCTTTTGTTAAAAAATGGCCACTCCCCTACCGGGTTAATACGCAGGTAAATAGGAGCCGGCGATGTGCAGCAAATCACTCAGGTCCACCTGTTGGTCGGGGATGGTTGGGGGGGGGGGAGGGGGGGGGAGGGAACATCCAGGCAGGAAATAGGCTATAAATATTCTAGGTAGTGACTGGCCTCCCACCCTGCCCCGTACTACTACTGCCAGCCCAGCACTACTCCTGCCCATACCAACCTGCCTCCTTACACACTGCTCTCCAAGCAGATACTCTCTAACCCTTCAAGGATGGCATCATGTAGTAATGCAGCATTATCTTAGTTGGTATCGCCAGGGCTACATTCAAGCATCATGCCGACCCTACAGGGTTTAGACACTCCCAAAGGGTTGACACGATCCACCGGCTAGTCACTCCCTGGGGCTGCATTCGTGCATCATGCCAACAAATGTCATCTTTTAGTGACATCCCGTCCTAGAAAGGGTTAACCCTGTATGGACTGGAGAATGCCTTCAGGTCAATGTCCATTTGTAGTAATGATGCACTATTGCAGCCGAGGTGCATAAATCACCGGTATATTGCTTTGGTGCATCATGCTGACCCCTCGGGAGTGTATCAACCCAGTCGGATTGGTATGATGCATGATGACAAATTGGTATAGCATATATACACCAAAGCACTATCCTGTCCTTAAAGGGTGATCCAACCTGCCAATGCTCTCCAAGCATATACTCCCCTCTCCCCCAGTGGCTATGTATGCAGGTAGTAAATCCTGTGATAGAGGAGTGTACCCATCCAGGCTCCCTCTCCAGCCACATCGATCTTCTTTGGCAAACACTTCTCGTGGAGTCCCGCGAGACCCAGCGGCCGTACGAGATTCTGTTTTCCTGTCTAATAAGGAAGACAAAATCCCCGGTGGTTTACCCCCGGGCGGCCATCTTGTCCGCCATCTTGTCGGCCATCTTGTCCGCCTGCGGTACAATGCCGCACATATAACACGGCCCGATAGTCCCGTTCTCTACACGTAAATCACGTGTCACGTATAAAACTGTCAGACAACGGATTTTATCATGCTTTTTAGGGCATATAATCTGCCAGTAGATCGCCTCTTTTTATGCATCTTACCTTGGTTTTGAGATATATATATTCTGCCGGTATATCGCCTCAAGTTGTGCATTTTATCGTCGTTTCCACGTAAATCACATCTCTCAGGTGTAAAACTGTCGCCGACACATGTCTGCATTATATATGGTGTCAGCGCTTTCAGATATCAAACTAGTGGTCCTGGGGTTATGTGTAATGCAATCGCATGCGCTAGGTTAATTTCAATTTTCATTTTATTATGTAATCATTAATTAACAATAATAACATTAACAATAATAAAATGCCAGATTTGCCTGTGATTCTGCCTCTTCATCAAGTGTGCGCAAGTACCGTCTGCTTTTCTGATTCTATCATGGATTTGAGATATAATCCATCAGTATCGCTCATCTTTCTGGCCAGTATCGTCCATTATTCCACATTAATATCATTGTGAAATACCATTGCCTGGCTGTACCTTGCATCACATTTCTTTCTTCAGATATATTACTGACTGACCCATGTGTCCTTCTTATGTTTTTGAGGTTACCTGACTGGCCACTCCTTCTGCATTCTGCATTAGGCCAAATAAAAAAAAGTTTTGTTTCAGGTAACATGGGATGAAACTCTAGGGTCGGATTCTTTTTTTTTTTTACTTTTTTTTTTTTTTAATCTACATAGCCTAAAATTGCCCCCAAAAAAGTTTAAAAATGGGAAGATTTTTTCAAAAATTTTGTAAACCAAAATTTGACCCCAAAAAAGTGTAAAAATATAAAAATTTCTCCAAAAGTGCATAAAAAAACGTAGGGTCGGCCCTGTTTACATAGGGTCGGTCGGGTGACCTGAAACAAACCTTCTTTTTTTTTGGCCTTATCATCGCTTCAATATATGTCCGCCACATCGCAAAGCACCTCATCTCAGGATCAATTTACAATGTGTCCCGAGAGGAGGGGGGGGGTAGTTTGTATTCAATGATTTCCATATAATACTACTAGTTATATCATACACACCACAATCACCCGCCCGTGTAAAGGCTATGGAGTATTTATAAGTGGATTTCTAGCTGAGGAAAGCGCTGGCTGCTATGGCTTTACTACAAAAGCTCCCCCCCCCCCCCCCTCCCCTGCCCCTCTATCCTTGTGTACTGCTGTGTGAAGGTGTGGGTGGTGTGGGTGAAAAGGTACTTCAGACATAACGGGACATAAAGCCTTAGGGTGAAGGGGGGAGGGTGGAGACGGGGCTATGGCAGGCCATTCATGTCTCTATATATGTACGTGTATCTTAATATTTATGATCTAAGAAGAATGCGTTACGTTTACAAACATTTTAACACGCTTTTCTGCAGCCACGTTTAATACACTTTTTATGTAACACACTACACACTTTCTGCCAAAAGTGTGTTGATCTCAAAAGTGTGTGTTACTCTTTATTCATGTTCCCACAACACATATTTTTTAGAGTGTACAATACACGCATTGAGGGCGACAGTTCTTTAATGCATTATGCCCTGTGTCGTCATGATACATGAATGATACTAGTATAAACTGCAGACCCGATACAGGTGAGTAACTCTCCAGTGCTGCATTCAAGCATCTTGCTGAACCTACGGGGTTGATAGACCCCAAATATTATTGCTGCCAAAGTCCCAATGCCTCTACACACTATCTGGCTTCGCCCATATCAATTCAGCCTTAGACTTAGCGAAGACGTCACAACAATAGTAATCAATATCGTCATTGAAGCATAAATGAATAAATTGCACATTGTTAATCAATACCAGTAGGTCGGAGCAACAAATATCATTGCTGCCACAATTGGTAAAGTCTTAATTCCCCTACACAGGATCTGACCCATACAGTTCGCCATAACCGTCCATATTAATGTATCCTTAGCCTTGGTAAAGGCGTCACAGGCCGATGAGTTTCCTGTGAACGCAACTACTTAAAACCCAGGAGAAATGATCAAATTAGAATCTATCCATAATACTGCTGCCCCTGTACACCCCACAGCCCCATACATATACAGTCTGTATGGAGGTTAGTGGAACAATATTGGTCTTAGGGATCTGGAGCCAGCCAGTGTGCTTCAGGTCAGATAAAAATATGTGCAAATCGGGGCTGATCTTCAATCATTTGACCAAGTTTATCAAAAGAAATATTTTATTAGTAGTTGTTCCGTGTATATTCAACGTTATAATTAGAAAGTTAAACTATGAGTCTACATCAGTCCATTATGTATTGAACGTCACAACTCACATGGGTTTTTGGCTACATTCTGAAGATATTCAAAACAGAAAATATTGCACCCAAAATTTCACCAACAAATCAGTGACCTGGATATTCCGACCACCCCAGTTTCAGGAAAAACATGGCTGGATCTTCATTCTGCCGGATTAATGAAGCATAATTATCTGCCCATTTGTATAGAAATGCAAACCAGCCGGATAATCAAGGACCGGATTATCAAGCTCAATGTCTCACAGTTATAAATACATATTCAAATATTGCCTAGTATAAAACTAAGTGTTTTCGTCCTGCACTTCAGCCTTAATATATAGCAGAGGGTGTACCAGGATCTACAGACATAGAGGCCGTGTTTACCAGACTCCGACATAGGGAGGTCAGGCCGGTCCAGATCACCCCCCCCCCCCGGTGCCGTACATTTATATAATTATCTGCTGCTGGTCTTGGAGGCAGCACGCAACCACCCTCAGGATTGGTAAGTGAGTGTGTCTTGTAACCTTAAACCCGCAGGTCTCGGTACCCCTCCACCAACAGTCAGGGCGCAGTCGGGACAGGTACTCAGCCCTATTTATATGGGAGTTGGGGCTGAATGCAGGCCTGGTGAGTAACTCGCCAAGGCTGTATTCATGCATCATGACGACCCTGTATGGTCTAACCATTTAAAGACAGACTGATACCCCAGGGTTCAATTAACCCTTTCACAGTTTCAGAACAGAAATGTGCCCCTTTAAAGCGCTACCTCCTCTATAAATGCCCAGAGTGTCAGTTCTCACCCAACACTGAATGTTACTGGAGGGGCAGCAAGCGTTTCACCATGAAGGATAGCCTTATACTTAACAAATATATGTTAAAGGGCATGTGTCAATATGATGCATCAAAGCAGTGAGGACACTCTGTTTGTGCAACATGCCGACCCGTTGGGAGTGTATCAGCCTACGATAGCATCAGTATGATGCTCACCAGTGCTGTATTCTTACATCGCAGTTACAAGATTATTGGACATGATGCATCAAAAGGTCAAACTACCGATCCAGGACATAATGTCTATCTAATATGCCTTTGTGATTCACAGACTTCTGTGTGTTATTATCATGGGCAGATTATCTCCTTTATTATACCTATATCATGCTACATTATGTTATATTAAAGGATGATTCAAAAGAGTTCATGTATAAATAAGGCAAATATAAGTATAATACAGTTCTTGACCAATTTCAGGATGACACATCTAATTTGATCTGAAAATAAACACAACAAATGGAGGATGTACATGACCAACAGCAAAATATACTATCTAATAACTCGCCAAATCTATATAATCTTTATCGGTTGAAATAACTCACATGGTACAAACATGTGACTGTGATTGTTTGGCCATTTCAGCTGCCTTAACTAATGAATATGTACAAAGTAACCTGACAGGGTGGGGAGAACGGGGTAGATTTACAACTCACTGCATACATTTCCATGCAGATCAGTTTCAGTTTTTGTGTGGGAAAATGTCCCTATCCAGTACAGACACAGGAAATACCCCCCCCCCCCCTCCCCTGTGTGTATGGTGTATGTACAATATATAATTACACACCTGTCGTGGTAGCTCCCGGGTTTAACATGCTGTATGTACCCCAGGGGGGGGGGCACTCCCTCAGCATTAGTTACTAGGGTAGAGGCACCCTGACTCGGACAGCTGCCTTGAGCCGGACACCATTATCATTCAGTTACATAGTTAATATTACTATTTCATATCCACTAAATCTTAAAATTGAGGGGTTTCTCCTTCTAAAAAATACAATATACCAAATATTTGTCATGGCTTTCATGGAATTGTGACTGCTTGACTGCCTGGGTGTTTTTACTCTATTCTCAAAACAATAATGAAGAGTGAATGGGGAAATAGGTTATCTTGTTCAATGTTTCTAGCTTCCTCTTTACATATGCTATTCCTAATGATAACTATAGCAACATATGTTTCTTTTGTGACAACTCAAGTCCACAATTCAACTTTAGGTGCAGGTGCAGTTTCATCTTTTTGAAATGATATATAAAATGTGGATTTATTCCTACTTAAAGTATGTTATTTATTGCAATTTGCTCAGAAATATAAGCTATATATATAATGTGCCCAATGGCACATCCCATATCAAATTGCTTATCCTTTAATGGTTACAAATTTAAAATCAAAGCTGATTACTCTGTTGTTGTTCAGGAGCGTCCGAAAAGGGTGCCTTTACCCTATGTGTTAACATGAATCCAAGGAATGCTTTAAGAACCTAGGCAAAGGGCCCGCGAGGACTATTAAAAATGGGTGCTTTTTAGGCACTGCCAGCGGAGAACAGTCAGACACGGGTTGGTAGTGTTATGGTTAGCACGGTTGTCACCAGTGCGAGAGGTCTGTGGTTTGATCCCCGGCCGATCCAATGACTAAGTTTTCCGCGACCTCTACATAACTATTGAAAAGATAGGGAGTGCCCCCCCCCCACCAGTAGTAGCTGCAGGGTGTTACTGTACATGAACTTGTCAATATCACGAATGCCTACTTTGGATCGTGACCAGGGATCTCAGCCCTAGAGCTACCACCTGCTAATCCCTATGGTTTTGTGGATATATAATTGATATAGACTGGACAAATACTACTCAAAGGTAAAGAGAAATTTATGTTCATTTATACATTTTATTTGGGTAATGTGGGAAAGTTGTGTCCCGTCCTCTACATCCCCATGGCGCAGACTCCCTCCCACCTGCTTTTTCTTTAGGTGACATTCAAGCATCATGCCAACCCTATGGGGTTGAGACACTCCCAAAGGGTCAGCATGATGCACCAATGTAGCACTGGTGAATTACTCGCCGGGGCTGCATTGGTGCATCATGACGACAAATGTCATCTTTTAGCAACATCCGTCCTCAAAGGGTTAAGGCCTTAGATGGTTAAACCCTAGGATTATGGGAAGCAGACATTTGAGAGATAGATTTATTAATTGGAACAAAACATCATTAGGAAAGGGGAAAAAATACCGTGAATCCTATTTCCATTTAAACATGATTTTAATCACGTCAATTATTCCTTTTCTGAATGGCAAACACTGGTTAGTGCGAGAAATATTGGGGCAGATGCCAACAATATTATTGAAGGCGACATGAGGGCCAAAATTTGAATCAGGCCTGAGTAATTATGTATCACTTATAGAAGGATCCACTTAAGATTTCTGCTCGGCATAAACCCTTTAAGGGCCGCACACACTTTAATGACAGTCATTTGTCGAGGTGTGAATACAGCGCTGGTTACACATACCAGTAAAACAGGTCGCTACCCAGCGATGCACCCAGCCCCAAGCTGGCCCCATCATATATGTTCTACCTTGGACTCGGAGTTGGAGATTGAAAATATTACACCACTCCGACACTATTTGCGATATGCTAAGGCATTCCCGCCATGCAGTAGAGTAGGCCAGACGAACGCTGTCTCCACGATTTTCCCGCGCCAATACCTCCGGCAGAGTAGTAAAAACGCCAAGGCTGCAATCATGCATCATGTCAATCATGTGGAGTTAAAACATTCCTGAAGGATCGGCATGATGTATGAATTCAAGGGCCTAGTTAAAGCACTAGGCGCCCCTTAAATGGTTAAAACCCTCAAACAGCATGGGAAACCATCAAAACTAGCCCTATTTGTGTCCCCTCTGGTATTTAACATGTACATTGTTTGTCCCCACAGGTACCTATGTTCATATTGAGTAACGTTATGTCGTACTTAATGTTATGTAGATAGGCCTGTTAGCAAATCGGCTTTCAGAGCTCTGTGTAGTAAGGTCCCCACTGTGGGAACAGGTATGGTACAGAACAGGAGCCCTATTCAGAACAAGGCACGAAGTCGTCACATGACGAGACCTGTTTGATGACCATGAGAAGGAGGGTCTTTCACAAGACATTCTGTTAAAATCTGTACCGAGATCTGCGTAAACTGCACCTATTGACATTCACAAGTACCCTCATCAATTGCAAATATCACCCTATTGATAAAAATCTCATTATGACCACTGATGAATCTCTTTTGAAAGAGTCTCCAGTGCACATTTAGGCTACCACAGCCGGGAGTGGGGGATTAAGCCTTCAAGGTCAGCATACTGCTTTAGTGTTATATGTCCTTTTATTTGTCGCCATGATGCATGAATGCAGCCCTGATAAGTTATTCACCGGGGCTGCATTAATGCATCATGCCGACTCCCTAAACGGGAATAGATTATTCCCATAGGGTTGGCATGATACAATGCAGCACTGGTAAGTTACTCACCAGGGCTGCATTCATGCATCCTGACAACCAATGGCATGACACATTAAAGCGCTATGCGGCCCTTAAATGGTTAAATGGTTCCCTGATCTGTTTAACCGTAGAGGGTGGGTACTCAATTTTTTTTTGACACGGGTGTGCGGCTGGCCCTTCGACAACCCTTACCCTTGGTGAGGGGGATTTTGGTCAGAAGTGACCCTTGGTGAGGGGGATTTTGGTCAAAATTGACCCTTGGTGAGGGGGATTTTGGTGAAAAGCAGACCCTTGGTGAGGGGGATTTTGCTCAAAAAGTACCCTTCCCAGCCGCACACCTGTGTATACAAAACATATGATGTGCCCCCCCCCCCCCGGGACGCCAGGAATACACACTGAACCCAGAACAGTCACAGTGTTTGAAATTGAGGGAAATTGTGGGCGGCAAATTATGTTATACTACTACTTCAGTGTGAGTAATAGAAAGCCTTCTGTAGTGCGGCCCTGCAATATCGCTCATAGCCCTGCATGAGAGCACTTCACATAGTGTGTGCTCAAAACTTGAAGTATGCCCAATATATATTCAAAGAAGCAATTATAACGGAATTAAACAGGCTTACTAAAGGGCGATTCCAGGGCACATGCGATAATCTACTGGTAATCACTTGGAATGTGGTGTACCTTTGTTTATTTAACTCTTTAAGGATGGCATAATGCATTAATGCATAATGTCCTTGGTCGTCATGATGCATGAATGCAGCCCTGGCGAGTAACTCGCCAGGGCTGCATTCAAGCATCATGCCGACCCTACATGGTTGAGACACTCCCTGAGGGTCGGCATGATGCTCCAATGCAGCCCCCTCATGCCCTCTTTAAAGGGTTAACTCGATAATGGCCAGAACTAATCTCCAGGTCTGTAAACAAATCCCCTGACCTCAGTAAACAACCTGTTGATCCGGTCAGCGACTTAAAGTGCTCATGTACTTGTGGAGTAGCATCAAGAGTTAACCCTTTAAGGAATGCATAGTGTTTTGATGTGCTATGCCCATTGTCGCCGTGATGCATGGATGTATCCCTGAGTCTACATTCATGCATCCTGCCGACAGTATATGGATTAATGCATTGCCCCATAGGTTCGGCACGATGAATGAATGCAGCACTGGCGAGTTACACAATCCATTAAAGCATTATGCGGCCCTTACAGGGTTCAAGTACTGATTCCACTTGTGGATTATGATAAGGAGTTAACGGGGTCGGGACCACTCTCCAAGCACAGTTTCAAATAAGACTCTACCCAAAGTCCCAAAGGCTCGTACTACTTGTCTGCTCTCCAATCCGCATCACACACTGCAGTCTCCATACACCAAAACAGTTTCTATGAGTATGCCCAATTTCAACCTTGAAAACATGTCCAATATTTCTGTAATTTTTAATATCTGTTTTCCATACCTCCCTACAAATATTTGAATCTATTCATAGTGGTATAAATGAGTATCGTAAAAGCATGGTGTAGGTAAGGTTCTAAAGGAAATCCTTCGCATTTTAGCAGAGAGGAAGCCGTAGCGGTAGAAAAGAATGAGAGAATCTGCTGGGAGCTTTGGAGAGACCAGAACACAGGATATACATTATCCTAATGATGACCACGGACGTAAATCCCCACGATAACACACGAGATAAGGTCACCCTTAGAGGTCAAAACATATCTCAATCACAACTTATTATCGATTATTGACCTATATACTCAAGCATACTCTACATAACTACACGCTTCTTACCCCTTTAAGGACACATGTCATTAAAGATGACATTTGTCGACATGACGCACCGATGCAGCCCCGGCGAGTAACTCGCCGGTGCCGCATTGGTGCATCATGCCTACCCTTTTGGGAGTGTCTCAACCTCATACGGTCAGCATGATGCTTGAATGCAGCACTGGTGATTTACTTGCCAGGACTGCATTAGAGCATCATGACGACCAAGGGCATCATGCATTAAGGCACAATACCATCCTTATAGGGTTAAAAGCACCACTCTCACAGCCTAGTCTCTGTGATTTACTGGCCTCATGGCAAACAGCCTAACCTCTGTAAGTTCCGCTGGGAGATTGATGGTGTTTGTCTGCCGCCGGAAGTGGGTCAATATTAGAGCTGGCCACAACCAGAGGTCAAGGGTCACGTGGTGGTCTCCGTCATCTGTGACGTCACAGGTGGATCAGGGGATGTGGGCCAATCTCCCCGGCAGAGACTTCCGCTCCCCCCGGTCACTTTCTATCTCTGCCAAAACCTAAGAACTCTTGTGGAAAAAGTCCAGAAAGGGGTACTGCTTCTGTGGTTTCCTGTCCACATCACACAGCTGCCATCTCCCTACACCAAAAATAATCCCTAGGACTATATTAATTTTCCACCTTTAAATCAAAATTGATTAATCTGTAACTTGCAACATTTGCAGTTTGTGACCCTATGTACATATTTGAATCGAATGGTACATGGGAAATTGCTTATTTAGCTATATCTTAACAAAAGTGCGCAATGGACAGAATCTGTCCCTTTCCGTCGCACGGAGGAAGGATATTGCAGAGGTGTAGCCTAGACCGATGTGGCGCGAAATATCTGCCGCTGGAGATTGGATGTGGGCAGAGCGCGGCCTAGGCTGGGTGCTGGGGCTTCTATGGTGGGGTAGAGCATGGTATTATGGGGATAGAATAAATCACTTTGTGCTACCTAACTCTGTGATATAGTCTGCTGCTGGTGGTGGTGGGGTAGTGGTCAGCAAGCTATGTAACTGCTACTCTCTAGGGTTGTATTAAAGGCAGGAAATGATGCCACTTTTACCCTCAACGAGCCAAATGTCTACTCTCTACTATGGTGAACATTTAGGAAAAATTCTTCGATCGATTCACCAATAAATCACTTCCCATAACATGGTTTGTGAATGACACATGACCATGGCCTGATAATTGTAGACGTTGATACATTTCTGTGGCAGGTCACGGGACACTTCATAGCAAAATATGTCAAACTATATTTCATCCAATTTATCATAACAGACAATTGTTGGCACACACAGGATGACCTGACCCGTCCCAACCTCAACAATATACCTGAAGCCCATTAAATTGCAGTTTCCATGTCTCATAACCAATGACCTATTTCATGTTACGTCAAAAATGGATGACTTTATCATGAACTGTGTCTTTCTCCGGACCTGTTCATCCTTTGAACCAATTCCCTGAGATTTACTGCATACACATGTGTACATCTTGGACAAAGATGGGGGAATTTTGCTGAAACCAAATATAAATACCTTTTTTTTTTAATAAATAAAAACGTGATTTCTTTTTTGTAAAAAATGCATTATTTTGTGGTGTAGTAATAAAAGGCTTTTTGCTGGAAATAAAAGTAAATACCATTTTTTCTGTAAAGAAAAGCACATTATTACAGAGAATAACACATCTTTTCTGTACAATGTACCCTTTTATAGTAGAAAATGTAGTAGAATCGAGAGCATTTCTTCTGGTAAAAAAACCCACATTATTCCTGCAAATAACATATGTAGTAGAATAACGAGCATTTTTTCTGTAAAAAAACACATTATTCCTGAAAATAACACATGTTTTCAGTAAAATGTTCCCTTTAATAGTATAAGTGTAAGAGTAACTCACCAGGCAGATAGATGTTGAGGCGTGCGGGGCTCTCGTTAGCGGGAACATCCACAAACTCGTTAATGAGATAATACTGTAAGCGGCAGAAGTCGGTGTATGTCCGCGTAACGACATTAACACGTCCGTCCGACCAGGTCAGCTCTACGATAAACACAATGTCCGGCAGTCCGCCATTAGTCACCTCCCTGCCGGACGATACTCCACGGGCTCCGGAGGGGTGCGGCTTCTTATTAGCCACCGGCTGGGGTTGTTGTTGTTGTTGTTGTTGGGATTGCAGTTGTTGGAAGAGCTGTTTGCGCTGTCCCTTCTCGGTGGTGAAGCCGGTGACGGTGGCACTGACCAGGCAGTGCTGGGGGGGTACAGCGGTAGGGAGCTGGGTGTGGGCGGCGTCCCCGGGGAGCGCCGTGTACCCAAAGTCATACTCCCCCTCCTCCAGCGACGTAATGTCGCCGTCGCTAAGGTCGGTAATGACCAACCCGCCCCCTGTACGTCGCTCAAGTACATGGCCGTTCGGCGTAGGAGACTGCCGATCGGCAATTGATCCGACGAGAGATAATCCGTCGGATTCCTCACCGCCCTCTGATTCATCGCCCTCCCCCCACGGGCCCTCATCCTCCATGTCCTGATCACCCATGACGTCGTTTACGTCACCATGCTCTGCACTGACGTCGCCTAGCGACGCCGGGACCAGCACGACGTCATGGGCTATGGGCACGTCATTCCCGACGTGGTTACCGTTGACAATATTAGTCGCCGACACGACGTGGTTGTTGTCGGCGACGTAGGTCCGGTTGGGCAGCGCCTGTGACGTAACCGTGGATGACGTCACAGGCAGTGACGTCGGTGACGTGACGGGGGCGGTCTGACCTATGGTTGGGTTAGTAGTGTTGCGCACGGTCTCCCCTACCACCATCTAGAGGTAGTGGGTTAGCTCCCGGCGTCCTGCCTTTGTAATAAATAACTCACTTCCTGTATGTCACTTCCTGTCCCTCACCTCACCCTTCCCAGCCTGCTCAGCCACCGGAAGTACCTCCTGAGCTGCTCCTGTGCTCTACTTCCGTCAGGGTCACTGTGGCCTTGTGTAGTGCTGCCCAGAGGCCGGATAGGGCCTCAGACTGCTATAACTTATAAGGCAGTGGTTCCTACTACCTCCGCTGTGGGGCGTGGGTGTAGTAGGTCTGGGAGCTTGGGGGTGTCCTTCCCACCTCCCCCTAGTACCGGAAGTGCTGCCGGCACCGTCAATGACGTCCTCTGCTGCTCATCAATCGGCGACGTGACGTCACAGCGTCGGCCACCTGGCGGCCGTGGCACGTATCACGTGGTGGAGCTGCCTCTGCTGGTTCCCGGGGTCCTTGATTGACCTTGTGGCGACCAGCGGAAGGCGGCGTGGGCGAAAATACAGAGGTTGTCGATGGTGGGAGATATTGCTGCTGCTGCTGTACTCCAGGGTATAGGGCCTCAGACGTCTTCCTCCAGTACACGGCACTCAGTCTGTAACATACAAGTATCAGACACTCAGGTATTGACCCCTGCTAGAGATAGGGCCCAGTATGGGGCTATACTACTGTAGGGGCCTTAGTAGGGGCCACGATATAGTAGGGCTGGGGAGGTTAGAGACAGGGACTAGGTCATTGAGATGTGAATAATATTTAGATATATACAGCACTCAGTCTGTAACATACAAGTATTAAACACTCAGGCATTGACCACTGCTGCAGATAGGGCCCTCAGTAGGGGGCTATGATATAGTAGGTATGGGTAGGTTGGAGATAGGGACTGAGGTCATTCAGATGTGAATAATAGTTGTCTAATTTTGGCATAGAACATTTGTACATATCTACAACATACAAGTATTAAACACTGAGGTATAGGGGCCCCAGTAGCCTGAGTAGGGGATATAATACTACTGCCAGGCTAGATATAGAGAGCTATCCCCAGGCTACAGATAGGGACTAGGCTCATTGAGATGTGAATAGTAAATTTGAGAATGGTATTTGTTTTAGCACCAGTAGGGACTATAATACAGTAGGTATGGGTAGGGTAGAGATAACGCCCCCAGTAGGGACTATACAGTAGGGGGGTCTGGATCGGAGGTCCCAATTTTCCCTGTCGATTTTAAGAAATCACCATGTCACCCTGTCGACTTTAAGAAATGACCATGTCACCATGTCGACTTTAAGAAATGACCATGTCACCATGTCGACTTTAAGAAATGACCATGTCACCATGTCTATTTTAAGAAAAGGCTATGTTCCATGTCACTATCTCTTATATTCCTCATGTCGCATGTCACCAAGCCAAAAATAGGCCCATGTCGCCATGTCGAATTTCGTGGTCCACACCCATAGTAGGGATGGGTAGGTTAGAGTACACATCGGTTAGTCTGCAATATATAAGGAAATACTCAGGCATTGACCACTGCTAGAGATAGGGTCCCAGTAGGGGATATGATATAGTAGGGATGGGGAGGTTGGAGACAGGGCCTACTGGGTCCTTAAGATGTGAAAAATAGTGGTCTAATTTTAGCACCAGTCAGTATGCATATAAAGTCGTGGATGAATCAAAGTGTAAGGACAATTAGGTGACCAAATCTATGGAGGGAAATCTATGAAGGGAACTATCACTCTCGCCCCAACACCCACTCACACTTTGGGTTCCCCTTATGAGGCACCGACCATGACTGATCAATCCTGTGTGTTTCACTGATAAGGCCAAATAAAAAAAAGGTTTTGTTTCAGGTAACATTGGAAGAAACTCTAGGGTCGGTAGGTCGGATTTTTTTTTTACTTTTTTTTTTTCTAAAGCTCCTCTCGATACCCTGAAATCGGCTAAAAACTTTTAAAATGGGAATATATTTTTCAAAAATTTTGTAAACCTAAATTAGACCCCAAAAAAGTCTAGAAATATAAAAATTTCTTCAAAATTGCATAAAAAAACGGAGGGTCGGCCCTGTTTAGATAGGGTCGGTCGGGTGACCTGAAAGAAACTTATTTTTTTTTGGCCTAACAAATTTTTGGCCTAACAAATCACTCCCACAATTCTACAGCTTCAGAATTACAGTTGTCATTGGTATTCCCATGTATGGCCTATTTTTCATCAACCCACTCTGAAATTAAGCCGGTGGGTCCAGACGTACTATCTATGGTATTCTCCATGTGTGGCGGGATTGACCATTGATTGATCACCCCCGTGTGACCTTTATATTGAGTGGTTAGATATTGACCACTTAGTAGAGGAACGTTCACAGATAACGTCACTGGCTAGGGCACTCAAAATATAAGGTTTCTCATTACCAACGGCTGACAAATATGGGGGAGGACGACTTTTTTCACTCCAGGGCTAAAATGCATCGGATGATGTGTGCTTTTTATGACCAAATTCACATTTTAGTTATTAAGAATATATCTTTGAAAGTGGGGAAATGTTAGTTATTTCACTGTATTACTGGCAGTATTAGCTTTAATTCGATAGTAATATGCCAATATTTGTCCACTTTTTTCATGTTTTCATCAGAAATTAGCAAAATTATGTGTGCTCTTTGGGTGACGAACCGTGACCCAGGCCATTCACATGTAAAGGGCAATAGTATACTATTGCCCTATAGCCTACATATGCCCCAAATAGTCACTTGGGGTCTTGAAAAGGTCCCAAAACAGGTGGGGCCCTTGATGAGGGGGTCCCCATGTCGCATGTCGATTCTAAGAAATGGCCATGTCACATGTCTATGTCGCTTAAAAATGCTCATGTCCCATGTCGATTTTAAGAACAGTCCATGTCCCATGTCACTATCTTTTTAAGCCTCATGTCGCATGTCACTAGGCCTCATGTCGCATGTCGAATTTAAGAAATGCCCATGTCGCCATGTCGAATTTAGGGGTCTAGGGCCATACAGGTGACGTCATTTATGAACGTTCCCTATCGTCAAGTAGTGTTTACGTTAGATATTGACCAGTCGGAATGATGAAGTGCACACTTATACCATATAGATCACACAGCTCGGCTGGTGGCTGGGCAGGGTATAGAATATATAGACGGATCCAGGTCATGGTGCAGGAAGGCATTGACACATCTGATCAAATTATCCATCAATAAATTATACTGGAAAGTAGCAAAAACACCCTTCAGCCAGAATGAATCTATTCTCACAGACAGGGCATGGTACAGGCTGGTAGCGACAGTATCGATACTTTTGATCAAACAAGTCAATCAATATTTGTTATACTTGTAAATAGCAAAAACACCCTTCAACCAGTCACCGAATGAAAGAATCCATCCCCATAGAGTAGGTCATGGTAATAGGCTATCATTGACAGTATCTACACATCTGATCAAACTAGTCAATCAATAAATGTTATACTGGTAAATACTGAAAACGCCCTTTAACCAGTCACTGAATGAATAAATTCATCCCCATATAGTGAATCTCCCCTCCGAAGGCGAGCCCCCATACTGAGAGGTAGTAATGCCTTCTGATAGCTGTATAGGGCACCGAAGTCCCGCGTTAAAGCCGCAAAATGCCCCAAATATGTATTGCCGTAATTTTTTTCCGGTGCTAACTGAAAATACCTAATAGTAGTGTAGCTTAAATAGGTTCCACATCTGAAATTTTAAAGCTCTACTTTCCTTATTAGCGGAGATATATGGAGAACAAATTTCCGCCCATCCTTCAAGCTTGCGACCGATAATAGGGGTCCCACAATTATTTTTTCTCTTGGATGTTCTTTTGACCTATTTACGCTGATGATACCATCACCTAACACCAGTTTAGAAATACATTCAATGTGACATGAAGGAAACTATTCCCTGATGTTTGAGTGGTCATTTACAACAGGCAAAATAACCACTGTAAACGGGCTGGCACCCTTATAGGGTGCCTGCCAGATCCCGTATCCAGGTCGTGGTACAGACAATGACAATATCGACACACCTCATCAAACTCCCAGATCAATAAATGTTATACTGATAAATAGCATAGGGATATAACACACATCTAAACCAGTGACTGAATGTATGTAACCCTGGCAAGCTAAAACTACAGTTTGACTCTTTCTCCCCTTTTGAATTTCTCACAAATTAGAAAAAAAATATAAGTGCAGAGAGCATAGTCTTTCTGTTTATAAACAGACAGGAGCTATTTCATATTCTTAATAGACACTCCATGAACGGAATGAATATAGCCCTGGCAGCCTAAAACTAAAGTATGACTTCTTTATATAATTAACTTTCTCACACAAAAATAAACACATTTAATTGAATTAGCATTTAGAAACCCAGGTGCGGAGAACCTACAGAATTTCTGTTCTTAGAAGAAGTATATCATATTCCTGATACGGGAACAGTTTTTGTCCTTGATATTAATCCACATAGCCGCGGTGCATTTCTAAGAATCCCCTTAGATCTGACTGTAACATTAAATCCATCTTTACCCTGGGGATTTGTGTTCTACATTTGTACAAAGACTAAACCAACATGTTTTGTAGAACACGTGACACTGTCCTGAAGTAAACCCTGCAGGGGGGGGGGGATAAAGATGTAACCCTTTAAGGGCCGCATGGTGCTTTAGTGCATTATGCCCTTTGGTCGTCATGAGCCCTGGCGAGTGCTGCATCCAAGCATCATGCCGACCCTGACCCTACAGATACAGTCCTGGAGGGTTGGCATGATGCATTATTGCAGCCTTGACGAGTAGACTCGCCATGCAGGGCTGCATTCAAGCATCATGCCGACCAAAGGAATACTGTATATCAGCACTCCGCAGTCGTTAAAGTGTTAAGAGGAGGCAGGATAAATATTTAAAACTAGTCAAGTCTCATCTCCATGCTGGGCTCATTTAGGCGGCAGGCGGAGACGACGTGCCACCTGAGGCCTGAGTAGTAACTCGGTCTGTACACGGCCAGGCAGAAAGGGGGCTGCGTGCTAGAGGCCTGGGGGATCCAATCTGTTTGGCTGCTTATTGTAAAGCTCTCTCAAAAAAATAGTTAAATAAAATCTTCTTGCAGTTTCTTGGCTGCTTATTGAAAAGATCTCTCAACATGTTAACTAAATAAAAGTCTTTTTAATGTATCTAATCAGGGATGAGAGACAATATCTGCTCTCGTCGCGATGATAAAAAAGTAAAATTAAATAAACAATAAAATATCTTGGCTACTTATTGAAAAGATCTCTGAAAAGGTTAAATAAAATCTTCGTCATGTATCTAATCAGGGACGAGAGACAATATCTGCTCCCACCCCTAGGCTAAGAAATAAAATAAGATAGAATTCCTGAAGTATCTTGGTTGCTTATTGAAAAACTCTCTGAAAAGGTTAAACAACATCTTCTTACGGTGTCTTTTTTTAAATCATAGCTTTACTCAGTATAATAAATAGACTAAGGCGTTAACAACTCTGACCTGCGTCACCATCTCGTAATGGGCCTCATCATATGGCCCTAGACCCTTGAATTCGACATGGCAACATGGACCTTTTTTGGCCCTACACAGAAAAAATCCAGAGTCGGCAAACCTGGCACTGCCTTGTCAATTTGACAAGGAGAGGGGCTGGCAAGCAAAACCCTTCAGTAAGAAGACCCATCTAGAGCTACCTGGCATATGCCAGCCCTAAACTTGTCCAGAAGTGATTCACCATTCTCCCTGCAGGTGGCCATTACCTAGCATAAATATGTACCCTTGGGAACAAATTGATTAATTCCTATGTTGATATAATAGTGAGTATAACAATACATATATGTTAATATGGAGGATTATGTGAAGTATCTAGGGAAAAAGTAAGATAATGTAAAGAATGCATACTTTTGACAACATTTAAAAAGTAGAGCACATGTGTAGAAGGAAGACACCTCTTTTGTGTCTTTCACCAGGGCACAAGTAGGTGCATGCACCTTATATTGGTATAATACACACACAAGCCTACAGTCCATTGCTGGAGAGTAGCCTATTCTCAGTAAAGACTTGGTGATACATTATGTGAATCCTTGGTGGCACTAGTGTATTAAATTTCACTTCTATATGTGGTTATGTATTTAAACAAATTGATAAAATAATCTTGTCATCTGGAACCAGACCAAACTCATACATTTGAAATCCTAGACCTACCACCATTATGCAATGATGAGCCCCAGCTGTGGCTATTCTAGGCCTGCATCAACTATCCTAGTTTGACTACCATGACAAGTCTAGGGTTGTCTTGTGGGATGGTAACCTGGCAGGTTGTCAATTTGACAAGTTGAAGCTAGTTGATTCTATGCTGTTCACTTAGAAGACCCTAGGGTCGTCCTGTAAGACGACCCTACAGACTCCAGAGCTGTCCAGAGTTTTTCAGTGTAGTGACATGGGACATGAGGAGAAAATAGATAGTGACATGGGACATGAAGAAAAAATTGATAGTGACATGGGACAGGAGGAAAACATAGATCTATAGTGACATGGGACATGGGGAATTTCTTAAGATCGATATGGCGACATGAGCATTTCTTAAGATCGACACGGGACATGGGGACCCCCCATCAAGGGCCCCCATCATGGGCTCTGTTATGACCCCTCCCTTTATAACCCCAGAGGCGTTATTATGAAGGAAATGTACAAGTATGTCTATGACATGTACATCACCTAATGCATACACATGTATGAGTATGTAAACTAGATTTAGATATCAAGGGGATTACAGGCTTACAATTCTGTGCCAGGTCAGGGGCCCTCGTGCCAAGACTTCACAATCTATGTAGCTATGTATGGTAGCATAACGTTGTGTATATTCCTCCCAGCCCCGCACTCCCAGACATATACAGACACCATCCTCGTTATGGGGTCTTGAATATACCCCCTTTCCACAGATTTTGGAGTGTAAAAGGTACCCTTTTTATGGTAAAATTGCATGAGCCCAAAATTTACCCCCGTTTTGATAAAATGGTGACACTTTTAATTTTGAAAAGCACACCCTTTCATAAGAAATGATATTATAAGGCTGTCGTGTCTGTCTCTTGGCAACACCCACTCCCTGTGGAGTCAGTGACAAATATACCCCCTTTACACGAAGTCAGTGTCAAACACCCCTTTTTGCGGAATTATTGTCAAATTCTTCTTGTCAGTGCAAAACACCTCTTTTCCGCATGAGTGGTGTCAAGATGGGCATGGAAGTGCGGGCTTGGTAAATTCCTACAGTGTAATTGTAGGTCTAGCTCCCCCTATATGTGCCTCTACATGGGTAAAATTCGACACGGGCGACACGGCCCTTTTAAAAAACGACACGGGCGACACAGCCCTTTTAAAATCCAACGGACACGGCTAAATTGGGGCTAAAATCCGACACACAGGAATTTTTCTATGAGTTCTTATGTACATAAAATTCGACACAGTGACACAGCCTTTTGCTTAAATTCGACACGGCGACACGGTCATCATTGTGGGTACCCATGTAGAGACATCTATATGGTATACCACACACAGCCCCAGACCGGCCTACCTCACCCTGTACCAGACACACAGTACACATGTATACTGTCCTCCTGCCACCCCTGTAGACACAACCCTCTGAGGACAGCATATCTCCTTAAAGCCCCAGCTCTCCTATATATAGCGCTGAGTACCTGTCCCGACTCCACTCCAACTGCCGCTGGAGGGGTACCGAGAGCTGGGCCTTTAAACCTGCAGATCTTACTGCACGTCCAGTAACAGAGGGCAGTCGGGACAGGTACTCAGCGCTATATATATAGGGGCACTGGGCCTTTAACGTTAAAGCAATATTTGTCTTCATAATGCACCAATGCAGCACTGGCAAGTAACTTGCCATCACTGCATTTTTGCATCATGCCGATTCTTTTTGGAATGTATCAATCCTGTATGACTGTCATGATGCAGCACTGACGGCTTACTCGCCAGAGCTGCATTCATGCATCATGACGACAGAAGAGCACATCTATTAAAGCCCCAGCTCTCCTATAAATAGGGCTGAGTACCTGTCCCGACTGCGCCCTGACTGTCGGTGGAGGGGTACCGAGACCTGTGGGTTTAAACCACAGTGCTGTCCTTAAATGGTTAATGCTCGTCACGACCCTATAGTCCCTGTACACCCATACCGGCCTATATACCACAGTAGGCTGTACTAACAGTTGGCACAGCTGGTTACAGTTTATATTTGACTAAAACGTGTTCCACACTGTGTTAAGGTATTACTGTATGGGTTAGTTAAACCCTTTAAAGGCCGCATAATGTTTTAATGCACTGAACCTATATATATTATCATGATGCATGAATGTAGCCCTGCATCGCGAGTGTACATAGTCCTTTGGACTGCATTCATAGGGGTATTGGGGTTGGGCGAGGTTTGGATTAAAATCTGACCTTTAAATATATCAAATGCAGATTTAAATCTAAATGGAAGTACTGTCCAAGTGCCAGGTAGAATCTTACCCCCCCCCCCCCCTTATCCCTCCTGTGGCTGCAGAGGTGTCAAAAACAACCCGGTGACATGGGCTGTTTTCCAGGCGACCTGGTACAATAATTTAAGCGACCTGGCGTCTTTTGGACAAATGTGTAGCATCAATGGCCTGAAAGAGTGACTTTGTGATCTGTGGCTATAATTGTGGGAACCCCTCCTTCCAGGTATCTAACCACTGTATGTAGATGCACTGCCCGGAGCACAGGCCTACACTGAGCTGTGGTGGAGATCGTCTGCAGTAGGTTGGTAGTATTAGTGTAAAGGTCTGACACTGTGTTGGTCCGGTCATCTAGGTGACCGCGTGACCAAACACTACATACAGGTAGTTCCCACAAGAAGCACCAGGCCTATACTAGTGACATCTACAGATTGGTGTGTGAACTAGCTGTATGTAGTGTTTGGTCACGCGGTCACCTAGATGACCGGACCAACACAGTGTCAGACCTTTACACTAATACTACCAGCCTACTGCAGACGATCTCCACCACAGCTCAGTGTAGGCCTGTGGCCTGGAGTGTCCACAGTTATCGGCCCAGATCTCCCCCCCCCCAGTCCTGCAGCCTATACTTAGGCCCCCCCCCCAAAAAAAAGGTGTGTTTCAGGTTACCCGACCCTACCTAGCAAAATAGGGCCGACCCTGGAAATTTTTATGCACTTTTGAAAAAATATTTATATTTTGGGTCATTTTGGGGCTATTTAAAGGTCGATCTGATAGTTCATGAGTCAAGGCGGTCGTCGGCGAGTCAGCATTGTAGTTCGTGAGTCGATTTCTGGGTACCTACCTACCCTAGATTTTCAGACCATGTAACCTGAAACACACCTTTTTTTTTTGGCCTTACAGCATGACGTCTGGACTCTATAATTACAGCATATATCACCTGGTCACTCTACCTACCACAATTAGCCCCCCACTGGGCCCACACCCAGGGGGGTCACTAGCTTTTTGAGTGTAGGTACCAACTGTACACCTACAGCCCCTACGTTTTGTCATTTGACAGCCCCTTTAAACTGTGCACTAGTTTTACAACCCCTACTCCTTTAAGAGGTCAGTAGACAGCCCACTGCCGGGAGGCCTCTTGCAGTCAACATTAGGTTGTTTTGGAATTATATAGATTACCTAAGGTATGTACAAGGTTTATCATTTCAATTGTGACAGCCCCTGATTCTGTACTTTCAGTTTTTGACAGCCCCAGTTTTTTAACTATCTTGCAATTGACTGTCGCCTTCTTTTCTGCCTTCGAAGCATTCACCACAACAGCTCTGTAGGGCCGTTACGAGAGTTGGTACCAATTTCTATTATACAAACATAATCTATGCCATATTAGAGATAATACGTATTAAACCACGGTGGTGGGGTAGAACAATAGACTTCGCACCTTGGTTATATAGCATACCCTGGTTTAGAACAGATAGACAATGGTTATGAAAAGGTATGTAGATTAACCACAGCTTGCTGGTAGGGCGACTTGGGCTTCGCCCTCGTCTGGCCCCCACCAGCAAGCTGTGATTAATTCTACATAACTTTTCATAACCATTGTCTATCTATTACGTATATCGACAGGGGTTTAAAGAAGGAGACGGAGGGAGGCATTGGTGTCATCGAGAAATCCTATATTGAGCACCCTCCCCCCCCCCCCCCCCCCCCCCCCGCCAGGTCCCAGACCCAGAACATGGTCAGTGCTTTGTGGATGTGTGTCAGCCCAGCTGGGGCCCGCGGGGGGCCATGTGGGCTTACAAGGTGCCCAGTGGTTATGGGTCAGGTCAGCCCACATGTTCTCGGCATGTTCTGTGTGCAATTTTAGATTACGATGGTCTGTTTTTTTAGCAGGAAAATCATTTGCAGTTCCATAGTCAATGTGAAGGTCAATGATACTGCAATTGTGGCGTTTTCATATTTCTCATCATCTGCTACACATGTATGCTACTATAGCTAGATTGTAGTAATAAATGTTATCCTTTTTTCCCCTCTTCAGATTTTTAAATTTCTTTTTATTAATTTGTGTATTTTTTGTGGGTTTTTTTTCTATTTCTTTTTTAAGGGGGGGGGGCTTAAAGTGTATAGTTATAGGAGAACCAGCATGCAGGACAGGGGTGCTACAGTGTAGAGTGGAGCACCACCCCCGTCCTCACCACCCTACTACTGTGACCCTCCTCCTTCTGCCTGACCTCACCTTAACAACAGGCACCAAGCATGCAGGGCGTGTAGTGGGTGTGTAGTGGGCACAGGCTCAAACTGAACAGCCTGCTAGAGTGCTTCTCGTAGGTTTATGTGTATACCATAACGAACGAGCTAGACCACTAGGCCAAAAAAAAAAAAAGGTGTGTTTCTGGTTACATGGTCTGAAAATCTAGGGTAAGTAGGTCGGATTTTCCTTTTTTTTAAATTTTTCTTTTTACTTTAGCCTGAAAAGTACCCAGAAATTGACTCACAAACTACAATGCCGACTCGCCAACGACCACCTTGACTCGTGAACTATCAGATCGACCCTTAAATAGCCTCAAAATGACCCAAAATTTATTTATTTTTTCAAAATTGCATAAAAATTTCTAGGGTCGGCTCTGTTTTGCTAGGTAGGGTCGGGTAACCTGAAACACACCTTTTTTTTTTATTTGGCCCTATCATCTTTTACCTCCAGATGACCCTACTGCACCATGTGTTTGGCCATAGATAGGGAGTTCAAAATAGCGCTGCCGCTGCCGCTGTAGTCCGCCCGTTTCTGTGATCCAATATGCGCCCCTCCTAGAGGCACCCCAACTGGTTCACTGCATAAAAATAGCCCCCCTGACCTTATTTCTTGAGCTATAAAAAACACAAACCCCTCATTTTAATCACAACATCATGGCAGTCAACATGAATGGAGCCATCAGTGGAGAAAGATAAGAGTTTCTGTTTTCTGTGGCCTACAATATCATGGTGACATTCTTCATGTCAAAATGTAATAAATAAATATGAGTTGTTAAAAGTTGTTACCATGGGCATGTTGGTAATTGTGTTCCTGAAGACAAATGTGAAATCCAGATGTGTGTGCCACTGCCCAATGCTGTCCCTAGCCATTTTAAGTTAACCTGTTCTGTCTGAGTTAGAAGGGTGCCTAGGGCCAGAGCTACAGTACCCCCAACTGCTCTGTAGGCGCCCCTCTCCTACCTAGATCACAGAAATGGGAAATATGTTCAAATGCATTCACCATGATATTTCTGGATCTAAGTATGATAGAAACATGATCTTTACAGATCTGCAAAGCTCTCATAGGGATCTATACTAATCGAACCAATATGTATTCTTCAACTTATTTTTAAAAATGTATCAAACTCCCTACCATAGACAGTAGTGCTGTTCCACAAGTGCTGTCTAAGTTGCATTCTACAAACTGCCAAGTCCACCATCATCTTTCAACCCGAGATGGCGCCACCTGTCTATGGTCAAAGACATGGATTGAAAGATGTTGGTGGTCTAGCTCTGTGGTACCTTAATATGGTATATACAGACACTTACTACAAGTACTCTAGTGCCTCTACATGGGTCCCCACGGTATTGGCCGTGTCGCCGTGTCGATCTTTATCAAAAGGGCCGTGTCACTGTGTCGATTTTCATGTGTATAGCATAAACAAGGACCTTATAAAGGTGTCTCTGTCCGTCGAATTTTAAAAGGGCTGTGTCGCCCGTGTCGATTTTTAAAAGGGCCGTGTCGCCGTGTCGCCCGTGTCGATTTTTACCCATGTATAGGCACACTCTAGCATGCTGTCCAGTTTAGGCCTGTGGTAGTGGGGTGTAGTGGGGGTGTAGTGGGGGTGTAGTGGGGGTGTAGTGGGGGTGTAGTGGGGGTGTAGTGGGGGTGTAGTGGGGGTGTAGTGGGGGTGTAGTGGGGGTGTAGTGGGGGTGTAGTGGGGGTGTAGTGGGGGTGTAGTGGGGGTGTAGTGGGGGTGTAGTGGGGGTGTAGTGGGGGTGTAGTGGGGGTGTAGTGGGGGTGTAGTGGGGGTGTAGTGGGGGTGTAGTGGGGGTGTAGTGGGGGTGTAGTGGGGGTGTAGTGGGGGTGTAGTGGGGGTGTAGTGGGGGTGTAGTGGGGGTGTAGTGGGGGTGTAGTGGGGGTGTAGTGGGGGTGTAGTGGGGGTGTAGTGGGGGTGTAGTGGGGGTGTAGTGGGGGTGTAGTGGGGGTGTAGTGGGGGTGTAGTGGGGGTGTAGTGGGGGTGTAGTGGGGGTGTAGTGGGGGTGTAGTGGGGGTGTAGTGGGGGTGTAGTGGGGGTGTAGTGGGGGTGTAGTGGGGGTGTAGTGGGGGTGTAGTGGGGGTGTAGTGGGGGTGTAGTGGGGGTGTAGTGGGGGTGTAGTGGGGGTGTAGTGGGGGTGTAGTGGGGGTGTAGTGGGGGTGTAGTGGGGGTGTAGTGGGGGTGTAGTGGGGGTGTAGTGGGGGTGTAGTGGGGGTGTAGTGGGGGTGTAGTGGGGGTGTAGTGGGGGTGTAGTGGGGGTGTAGTGGGGGTGTAGTGGGGGTGTAGTGGGGGTGTAGTGGGGGTGTAGTGGGGGTGTAGTGGGGGTGTAGTGGGGGTGTAGTGGGGGTGTAGTGGGGGTGTAGTGGGGGTGTAGTGGGGGTGTAGTGGGGGTGTAGTGGGGGTGTAGTGGGGGTGTAGTGGGGGTGTAGTGGGGGTGTAGTGGGGGTGTAGTGGGGGTGTAGTGGGGGTGTAGTGGGGGTGTAGTGGGGGTGTAGTGGGGGTGTAGTGGGGGTGTAGTGGGGGTGTAGTGGGGGTGTAGTGGGGGTGTAGTGGGGGTGTAGTGGGGTAGTGTACAGGTAACGGTGATACCACTGTCTATGGGGTCCACCTGGCCCACAATGTAGATAGATACATGTAGAATACTATTAGGTCGGGCTATAGTCTCTATAGAATTGTTGAAGTCTCTGAATATAGTCTAGCTTGAGCTCTATTCTTATGCGGGGCCCCTTTGCAAAGTTAATATGCAAATATAGATCCCCAGTGTGATAACACAGCCACCAAGGCCTCACAATATACACTGGTATATATTATAAATGAAGTAGGTAGTCTTTGTAGAAATCCTAAAGTCTCTGAAAATAGTCTAGTTTGACCTCAATTCATAAATGCTGCTTCCAAATTCAATATGTATACAAATATAGATCCCCCAGTGGTGTGATAAGAATAATGCCACTGTAGACAGGACAGAAGGAAAAGTGAACGTTCGGGCTGCCTCACAATATATATACCGATATATATTATATATGAGGTAGTCTCTATTGAATTGTCCAGGTCTCTGCATAATATATATAGTCTATTCTGGGCTCTATTCATATGCATTGCTCCTTGGCAAATTTAATATGCAAATATAGATCCTTCAGTGTTGGGTAAGCCACTCTAGTGTGGGCGGAATAGAAGGAGGACTGAAGGCTGGGACTTATTTAGCTCTGGGATGGTGCAACTGATAACTCTTATCACTTATGTTTTGCTCCCTGGAAAATGTAAAATCCCCCCTGTCCAATGTTATGCCAAGCAACTGTAGGGTATACACATAGTAAAGGTAAGGATGGAGAGACATGCTGAGAGACTTGCCACTGCTAATCTAAATCTCCATAACCTTATACTATAAGTTATAGTTGTATGTGTCCTACTAGTAAAGCCAAAAAAAGGTTTGTTTCAAGTCACCTCACCGACCGTATCAAAATAGGGCTGACCCGACGTTTTTTATGCAGCGTTTGAAACATTTCCCCATTTTTAGTCAAATTAGGGACTTCGGAGAGACTGGCTAGTACTTTCATGTTTAAAAGAACATTTTACCTGAAACAAACCTTTTTTTGGGCCGAATGGAAAAACAGCCACTGTTCCCGAATGGTCTATCGCCTACCTACAGGTGTTTGTGCTGTAGAGGATAGGAGGGATTACACCTGCTAATCTAAGTGGACACTACCTGTCGGGGATGGATGTGTTCCCCCTCAGACTGTGTATATGTTGTATGACGGACTATCTGTCTACTTGTCTGACCTCTATAGGAGAGAGAGATGTTAGAACTGCTAATCTAAGGGAGTGGTCATTTTTTAACAACAGGGAGGGGTCGATGGATTTTCGCGCAAGCCGGTCGAAAGATTTTGGGTCCCCCCCGTGGGAGGGGTCGAAAATATTTTGGTCCCCCCCTCTGGCAGGTTGAAATTTAGCGCGGCCGACCCCTTTGAGCTATAGTAACGCGCGTGTTTTTTCGCTTAAAAGAGGTGCAATTTTTTTGGTCCTTCCCTCAAGAGGGGTCCACATTTTTTTGGTCCCCCCCTTCAAGGGGTCCAAAAGGGGTCCAAAATCCACTAACCCCCCCTTGTTGTTAAAAAATGACCACTCCCTAAACCCCCACATGCAACCTGAGTTGTATGTTTTCCTACTTGTACTTGTAGTAGAAAGATATCACCACTGCCCCTGCATGGTCTATCTCAGCAGCCTACCCTGATTAGGACAGGACAGAGATTTCAACTGACACTCTTAATCCCCACAACCTTCAATAGTCGTATGTTCTCCTAATGGTGCAGGAAACATTCTGCTCCGGTATGTTATACCGCCTACCTTATTACCTATAGGAGGTATAGGAGAATAGAGAGATTATAATTGCTAAGCCTGTGATGCTTCATGTTGTATGACAGACTATCTGTCTACCTGTCTGAGTGGAAGATTGCAACTGGTAATCCATCATAAAATGCTCACTGCCTTAGTTGTAGGCGTTCCTACCAGTAATATAAAGTAAGAAACACACCCCTATCTTTCCCCATGGCTTGTCTTGGATAGGACAGCAATGGCAACTGATAATCTAGATCCCCGCAACCTTCAATACCCTAAAACCTTGCATATAAGCCTAACTCTCGTATAAGCCGCATCCTGAGTTTGGGCCGATCCTATAAGCCGCACTGGCGATCTGAATGTGCTGATTTTAGAACTGTACCATAGTGGCAAAAACTCGCGTATAACCCGAACCCTGACTCTGGGCCAATCCTATAAGCCGCACCGCCGACCTGACTCACGTACTAGCCGCGGCTTCTACACGAGGTTTTACGGTAGTTGTACTAAGAATACAGCCTCAGAGGCCTAATACTAGTAATAGTTGTTTATTTTCCTCCTGGAGCCAGAGTCTGCTCCCCCATGTACTATGTGCCCACCTGTGAGCCATGTAAACAACCCCTCCTTCTCCCCCTACATGGATGTCTGAGATAGGAGGAAGAGGTCATAACTGATAACCTCAGTTGTATGTTTTCCTATTGGTAATGGGAACAGAGCCTCTGCTCCTGGATGTTATGCCTGCCTGTGAACGCTGTATAAGATAATATATTAAGATGATAATCCAAATATAAACAACCTTTATAGAAGCATCGCTGCTGTATATTTTCCAAAAATTCATATTATGCTCCTGGAATGATCCCTGTGCTCCTCCAAGCCCAGTCTGTCTTGGATTTGATTGAGAGATTACTGATGATATTGTATAATTGGATATTCTCCACTAGAACTACATGCTCTGCTCCTGGCTATATCCTCTGAGCCTACAGTCTCTCTGTCTGCCCTGTATAAGTTGCAACTACTAGTGCTAATCTAATTATACATCTCCAAAGCATGAGTTGTATATTTCCGCTAGCTGTGCTCTCGTAGATGTTATGCCTACCTGTGAGCCCTGTATACAGTCCCTCCGTCTGCCTCATCCTTCCTGGGATTACAACTGCTAATCTATATCTCCAAATCCTGAGTGGTATGTTTTCCTACTTGTACTTGTATTAGAAAGATAGCACCACTGCCCCCGCATGGTCTATCTGGGTAGCCTACCCTGAATAGGACAGGGATTGCAACTAATAATCTAAATCCCTACAACCTTTAGTACTATGACTACAGCATCAGAGCCCTAATAGTTGTATATTTTCCTCCTAAGCAAAACCATAGTGCCTGCTCGTGGATGGTGTGCCTACCTGTGAGCCGTGTACACAGTCTTTCCTCCAGGGTCTGGTCAACACCTGGCGCCGTAAACACTCTCCTCCTGTTGCCTCTACTACTACTATCCCTTTAAGAGTAGCACTGAGACTAATAACATGATGATCCAAATCTGCACAGCCTCAGAGGCTTAAGTTGTATATACACAATATATGATATAGCATATGAGTTAGATATTGCAACTACTAAACTATAATTGCAACTACTAATCTATAATCTCCACAGCCTTGGTGCAAAGATCCTGTATCAACTCTACTATATTCTTTGCTTGGGGGCTAAGTTTTCTCTGCTCCTAGATGTACTCTGTGCCTACCTGTGTCCCTCCTCTCTCTGTCCTCCAGGGTCTGGTCAACACCTGGCGCCGTAAATACTCCTCCTCCTGCTGCCTCTACTGCTGCTCCAGGTGTGGCGGCTACTACTGCGGTACTCCTCCCTCCTCCAGGTGCTACTACCAGGTGTCTGTCGGTGTGTGTGGGTACTACTCACAGGGAGGGGTAGTGTGTCCTAGGGTCCTAGTGGTGGTAGTGGTCTGTGGTATGTGTGTACACAACCACCACCTCTCTCCTACTGACTGCTCTGAGGCCTGGTACTCCTGCTACCTCCTATAGCTCCTGATATCTTCTGTAGACTAGTAGAGCTCTGGGGCGGCCTAGTGGGTAGTGGTACATGGCACTCTGAGGCGGAGGTAGATGGAGAAACTCCTCTCTGAGGGTGCAAATCACTGTCCAAGCCGAGATACTAAGTGATGGTTCTAGGCCTATGCCGATATTCCCCTTCCTCCTGTGAGGTATGGATGTACACAACCACGACCTCTCTACTACTGACTGAGGCTGCTATAGCTCTGAGGCCTGAGACTCATGCTACCTCCTGTAGACTAGTGCAGCTCTGAGGAGGCCTGGTGACTAGTGTTACTCCTGATACTAGACTAGTAGAGCTCTGATGGTTGGTGTGGGTAGTTGTACTGGTGTGAGAGGCCCGTGTGGGCCCCCAGCTCGCCGTGTGCCCGGTGTGTAGGCGGGACTAGCACTCACTGAGCACGGACTGGGGGAGGCGGCGGTCTGCCCACAACCTCCACCGGTACATGACACTCTGAGGCCGAGCCACACTCACAAACTCCTCTCTGTGGGAACAGATGGGTCAAATGCCACCTGAGGACCTGGGCCAATTTGAAGGCGACTTTCGACCTAGGGCAGTCATTTAAGCGACCTGACGACTTTTGGACGAAATTTACAATAGGATAAAGGGTCCAAAATAAACTTGACATAGACCCCCTAATTTTGGCGATTTTCCGACCTTAAGGGTGACCCCCCGGGGGGGGGGGCACTTCATATATTTTGTATACACAGGTGTGCGGCTGGGAAGGGCACTTTTTGACCAAAATCCCCCTCACCAAGGGTCTGCTTTTCACCAAAATCCCCCTCACCTACAGTCAATTTTCACCAAAATCACCCTCACCAAGGGTCACTTTTCGGAAATTTCAACAAATATCCCCAAAAAGGGTCACATTTTGCCAAAATTCTTTGCAACAAGGGTCACTTTTGACCAAAATTCTTACACCAAGGCCGACTCCTCGGGGAAAATTGCTGAAACCTGGGCACTTTTGTCCAAAATCCCCCTCAGCAAGGGTCACCTTTGACCAAAATCCCCCTCACCAAGGGTCACTTCTGACTAAAATCTTCCTCACCAAGGGTAAGGGTTGTCAAAGGGCCAGCCGCACACCCGTGTCAAAAAAAATTTGAGTACCCCCCCCGGGGTGACCCCTTTGCACCCCGCCTCTCTCTGGGGGATTCTAAACAATTGATATTCCTCTTTCTCTCTTTATTCTACCTCTCATCAATATTCCATGTGCCTTCGACTGGAATGGGGTGAAGTACAGGTCTTTGACCTACCTGCTTTTCAGTATAAATAAATGAAGTTTCACTTCAATTCAATGGCGGCACAGACGTCAATCTCCCAGCACATACCTGGTTAGGATCCAGACCCAGCTGTATATATCACCAATGTATTCTTATATAAATGGCCGTATACGTACAGAGAGGTGACCCTGTCAGCTCAGGTGGCGCCATGTGTCGTTACAGAATGGTACAAGTGAGCTCGTAGCGCCCCCTCGTGTGCCGAGCACCAACTACACGTTACTGCAGAGTGTGCATTATGGGTTGGTGATGTAGGTAGGTGGGGGGGGGGGGGGGGGTCATATACCACCGGACTGTGAGATGAGGAAGTGCCGTCTGTAATTAAGTCATAGGATTTACATTGTGTGGGATGTTTAGAAAAGGCCCAGAATAATGATAGCTACCTTATTTATAGAATACTTCATATTCCACTGTAGATAGCGGACTTTAGAGGAGGAAGTTCTGCTTGTAAATTACAATATTAGCCCAAATTTAAAAAAAAGTTTGTTTCAGGTAACATGGGATGAAAATCTAGGGTCGGTAAGTCGGACTTGAGTTGATTTTTTAAACTTTTTTTTTACAGCCCCTCGATGATACCAAAAGAGTTTAAAAATCAGGGGAAAATCCAAAAATTTTGAAAACCTGAAATTGACCCCAAAAAGGCCTTGTTTTGATAGGGTCGGTCGGGTGACCTGAAACAAACCTTTCTTTGGCCTTATAATAATGACCAGGAGATTAGAGTAGCTTCTGTACTTTCCTGGATTTCCATTGTGTGGGATGTATGGAAAAGGCCCAGAATAATGACACCTACCCGGTACCTGCCTTATTTACTGAATACTTCAGGTACCAGTGGGAAGTTAATTTACTTCAGGCATTATTGGACGAATATAGAAATCTTTTTCACTTTCTGAACGCATGGGATTAGGAGGTCTATGCTGAAACGTAATGCTGGATAACTTATGAATAGTTATCTCAATACTCATTGAATCATGCGTTAAAACTGCGTCATGGCAAAAATGTTACTTGCACTATACCTGTATAGTAATGTATAGGAGGAACTAAAATACCTTTATTTTCACTCTCTGAAAGCTAGGAATTAAAGAGGTCTATGTTGAAACCTAACACCGGATGATAATTCTACACACCACTTTCACAGATATCTCATTGATAAACAGGCTCAGCAACCATTAGGCCTATTCTGGCAGCGAGATTTTTTACACGTTTTGTCAGTAAGAAAGGTGATTTAAGTAGTAAAAACGCCAAAATTAAAAAAAATATATCAGGCTTTAGATTATCGATGCTGAAACTGCGTCATGGCAAAAGGATGTCGGCTTATTTCTGTACATTCCTTGTGATGAGTGAGAGGGGTATCATACCGCGATAAGAGAACATCCTATTACACGGAAAGGCTGGGTTCTGAAACTCCAGGCATGGGTCTCCTTTCTCACCCTCTCAACGCAACCAGATAACTGTATATACGTTACAACTGGAACACACTACACTGTTAATAGTGAAGCCAAAATACGTCCTTTTTATACTGCAAACCTATCTATACACATGTAGTCGATTTTACTGCCCATGTACCCTATTGCCGTAGTAAATACATTAGAACTAGTACACTCTACACTGTTAATAGTGAGGCCTAAAATACGTCCTTTTATACTGTAAACCAACAATAGTTTCTACTGCCTTTGTACACTAACGTCGCAGTATATATTGTAAAGCTACAGAAGATTTCAAGGCCTAGCTACATCAACTTCTAACAGTGTAGTACACCCTAGATTCCAAAGTCTCTATACACTCTAGATTCGCTGCTTAGGGGGGTTGTTTGGAACTTGAGAAGTCAACATTAAACCCTCTATACTAATGTTTGTTGACCTCATTGCAAAACGTTCAGATTTTTATAAGTAATGAAGTGTTGGTGGATTTCCCTGATATTGATTGTGTCAAGACTGAGTTCTAACTGTATCGACATGACATTAAGTATGTATGTACAGGTACAGGGTGTATGGCACCTATACCAGACTAGTGGGACACCTTTATAATATGCGGCCATTACATGAGCTGGTACTGGCGAGTTCTGGTACTGGTAACAGCTGTCACAATGGGTACCAGTTGTTATATATTGTACCCTAAGAATTCCAAGTGAAGACTAGAGAATCATTGGTCTGACATGTATTCTGCTAGGTGCTTATTGCGATGAAACGGGAGGGAACTTGTTCGCAGGACCACCCTATGGTCGATGATACAGGCAGGTCTCGTGAGAGGTTGGCTCTGCTCTCGGAACGCAGCTAGTTGCTGGCATATCACAGTGTGTGTGAGCCTGGCACCAAACTAAATCTCGCAGGATATTCCGAGGCAAAACTAAGGGAGCAAAAAAATTTGGACCCCTAATTTAACCTGTTTTGAGCCAAAAAGCCCGCGCGTTACTATACTATGCTTCAAAGGGCCCGCGTGCAAGCAGATTTTCGGCCGTAAAGAGGGTGTAAAAAATTTCGCGTGCTCCGCGCGGAAACCCACCACCCCCCGCCTGTTGTTAAAAAATGATCCCTTCCTAACATGGCTGCGCTCATGGAGCTACCAGAATTATCGCTATACAGGGAGGCTGGCGGGAGAGGGGGGGGGGGGGGTACTGGTGAGAGCAGCATTGATGGCGTATTGACTCCCCTGTCCACATGGCCTGCATATATATAACGGCAGACTCACCACATCCCTGCACTCAGCAGCCAAACTCACATCCACATGGGTTACCACTTGGGTGAAATTTGGGTGAAATCTACGGATATATCTACTAAAAGGTATAAATTTCCAACCTTTTTATTTTTGTTTTTTTCAAAAGACTCATTATTTCGGGAAAGCTGATTTTTTAAGGAGGGGGGGGGGTATTATCCGGAATTCCATGGCCAGAAGTGAGAAAATAGAAAAATGAATACCCTTTATCATTTTCCTATTTTTGGAACGCAGGTAGATGTCTGTTGTGCTTACCGAGTGCAGTGATTAGGCGCAGAGCAATGTTAGCAGCTGGTTTTTACATTGAATAACTGATTGTGGTGGGGAATACATACTACTGTAAATGTATTAATTTTGGCTCAGTACATATTTTCGCGTTTTTCGTGCACATGCTTAGGTGCGCGAAATTATAATGTGCGCGAAAATTATGCCCTGAAAATTAGCTTTCCAATGATATGTAGGACTATATATTGCTACTCATATCTATGATGCTAATGGATGACTCAATGATCAGGGATGTTCAGCGATGAAGAAGCATGAATAAAAATGAGTTTTTTTTTTATTTTCCTTCCTTACCAACCACAATAGACCCTAAGTATTTAAACTTTTTGGGCTCTAATATCCTTAATAGTTGTCCGATTTACAAACCGTAAAAAAATGACATGTAGCTAAAGATGTGATGCTTACAGGTACGCGGAAATTTGATTGCGTGAAAATGCCTTTATGTGCTAGGTGTGCGAGAATTTAGCTACGCGAAAATATATACGTTTACAGTATGTATAAACTACACCGTGAGCAGTCACACTGTCAGGATCACCGATGCAGGCAAATACCGAGCATCATTTCTGCTTGGTTCCTCACATTAAAAACGTATTTATTTGCATAAATTGAATACAAATTATAAATCGTCTTTTTTTTCTTAAGGTAAAGCAGTAGTAGTAAGGATGGCCTGCGTACCCTGACGTGAGAGATCCTTCATAGCAGAGAACATTTCCAAACACTAATTGGTATTCTGAACATGTCCATACACAGGGAGGGTCCTTAACAACTGATTAGGCCAAAAAAAAAAGAAGTTGTGTTCAGGTAACATGGCCCCAAAAAAATAGGGTAGGTAGGTCGGTTTTTTTTTTCTTTGACCAAATTCTTTTAAGGATTTTGAGACAAAATTCCTCCCATTTTCCTATAATTTTCAGAAAAAATATATAATTTTCGGAAAAAATATATTTTAGTTTAAAAAAAGTGTTTTTTGGTAGAAAACACAAAAATGCCTTCCAAAAAAAATATATATAAAAAAAATGGGTAGGGCCAAAAAAATAGGGTCGCTAGGGATACCTGAACACAACTTTTTTTTTGGGCCTTAACACCAGTGCTCCTGCCCAGTGTTTTAAATATATTGAGATGCCTTTTCTGGTATGTTTCCTATACATACATAATAGGGGTATAAAACCACAAAAAGGTATCATTGAAATAATGGGATCTGAACGGATATATGACTTAAGGATTTACACAAGTAAGAGAAGGAGTTTCGACCCTAGCTTCGAGCATACAGAAGGGTTATAGAATAGCATCCAATTTCCCTCTGAGCCCTCCAACAGGGGTGATATGCACATTGAGACGGCCTGACCTAAAATATGCAAATGTAGTCTATAGTGAGAGGGTGGGCAAACAGTACCTAAACCTCTAATGGCAGCGTGGTGTTTTAATAATCAATTTAAATCATGATGCATGCATGTATATGATGGCAGCAAGTGACTCGCCAGGGCTGCATCCATGCATCCTGATGACGACCAAGGGCCTGACATAATGCAGCAACGGTACACAGCACTGCATTAGTGGGTCATGATGATAAAATCGACCTTGTAACCCTTGAGGCAACATGCGGTCCTTAAAGGGCCCGGGGCTGTACGTCAACATGACTTCCCTCTGGTCACACTTAGAGAAGGTTGGGGGTGAATTCAGGTGTACTGTCATCTTAGCAACCCACTCTAGACCCCCCCCCCCCCCGCCCCCCCCCCCCCTAGGTACCACCCTCCTCTGGGGGTACCCACCCCTTGATCCCACTACTAACCAGAGGCTGCACACATGTGTATATTAGTAAACAGCGCCCGTCCTGAGATCGCAAACATGTGAGGATAAACTACCGTTATTATCATAAACCCTTTAAGGGTAGCATAGTGCCTTCATGTGATATGCATTGCATCGTCATGATGCATGCCTAGTTGAGTGACACACCAGAGGTGTATGGGGCCCGCTACATGAATGCATCATGCCGACCCTAGGGGATGCATACACTCCTGTGGGGTCGGTATGATGCATGAATGCAGCCCTGACCAGTAGACTCGCTAGGGCTGCATTCATGCATCATGTCGACAAAGCATATATATCATATCAAAACACCAAGTGGCATTTGAAGGATCAAAAAGGTGCATGGCCAAGGCAATTTGTGTGAAGCTTTATAGATTCTCGTGATCTATTTTCAGTGTAGGTCATTTGTTACACACAGATTTAGATGATAAGTACATAGTTCACCCCTTTCCTATTGTGCTCCTCTGCCTAAATATACCTATTTACAATGTGTATAGAGACGTGTCTTATCTCTTATGTTGTCTACACAATGTCACTCTCATCATAAACACCTGAGAATAAGCTGTCGTAAGCGATGCACAACTTGACGTGCTTTAACCATGTGCTACTGCTATGTCCTATGTTGTCATGATGCATGAATGCAGGCCTGGGGAGTCTACTCAACGGTGCTGCATTCGTACATCATGCCGAACGTATACGACGGGTGAATGCAGCCCTGGCAAGCCTGTAGTCGCCAGGACCCATTGAAGGCTGCATTCATGCATTATTACGACAAAGGGAATAGCACTTTAAAGGGGCATTCTCACCACTCACACTTAACCACATAGTAGAACAGTACTAGAATTGTGAGTGGGAAACGCTCGGTTATTATGTCACTTTAAGAGAAAAAACTGGGATGCTATCAATAGATGATATATGAAGATTCTAGTATATATCTATATGTCATTTGTTACATCAATGATAAGTACAGCATTCACCCGTTTACCATTGTGCTTCTCTCCCTAAATATACCCATCAGCATACAGCCCATCTTATCTCACACAATGGGTGTCAGTGTACAATGTATAGCCTCAGGTGAAGGGAAGAGGCAGGCCGCTTAGGCCAAACAAAAAAAAGTTGTATTACGGTCACCCGGCCGACCCTATCAAAACAGCACCGACCCTACCGTAAAAATTTTTATGCAATTTTTGAAGACAGTTTTATATTTTTACACTTTTTTGGGGTCAATTTTAGGTATACAAACATTTTGGAAAATGTTTCCCATTTTTACACTTTTTTTTGGTTCAATTAAGGGGCATCCTAGAGGGGCTGTAAAATAAAGTTTTAAAAAATCCGACCTACCGACCCTAGACTTTGTTCCCATGTTACCTGAAACAAACCTTTATTTAAGATTTTTAAGATTTTTTAAGCCCTACAGATAATCACCGGACGGAGGGACTTGACGTGTGACAGCTGATTAGGTTGAGAAGGATGTATTGGGTTAGGGAGGGGTGGGTCCCGGGGGTGAGTAAACCGCCATAATCATGATATGATAATCTAATCATCATTGAAAATGATAAACAAATAAGTTGTAACATTTCACATTTCTAATGTTCCTTAATCGCTTTAGGGAGTGTTCATTTATTATTTACAGGGGGGGGTGGTGAGATTTCGCGCGGAGGGGCGGCTTTTTTTTTTACGCCCCCGCCCCTCGAAAGCGCGAGGAACAAACAGGGGACAGGCTAGTAACAGTCTTATCAGCTTTTATCTATGCTGCCTGCCGCAACCAGCTGCACTACCTGACTCTCAGGTGAGGGTAGTTTTAGCGACAATGACTCTCACTCATCTGAGGGTGTATACTGGGTGAAGAGTGATCCAGGGGGCGGGGTGTCAATGGCATTGGCCTGTATTGCATACCAACATACGGATTGCATACACAGACCCACTTCCTTGTCACTTAGACGAGTTGTTGACTCGTTTATTTTATGATCGTCACTTTGAAGACTCTGGAGACAAGTTTCCTTTATGAGTGTAGTAGTAAAAATAAAACAGGGCGAATCAATGGCACCTCTCCTGTCGGTAAAAGACCCGCGTGTTTTTTTCAGATTCAGAGAAGGGGATGGTTAGTGTGAGGACCTGAGGATGTGGAGTGGAATTAACTCATTTTAACATCCACTAGGGGAATGTCTACATATGTCGTAACCTTTTTCTAATCTTTCTTTTGATAATGCTCAAGCCCCTCTCCCAGCCTGCACCTTGGTACCGTCCATCCCCATCCGGTCAAGTCATTTTTGAACGTTCCCCAAAATAAAAAAACTATATAAAATAGGACAAATCAACAACACCATGTCCTCTCGGTAAAAGACCCGCGTGTCTTTTTCAGATTCAGAGGAGGGGATGGTTATTGGTTAGTGTGGTGGTTACATTTCGTCACAGAATGGCAAGACCATCCAACCCCATCCCCACCCATCATTGTCATGAAATATGGTCAAATAAAAATGTCCCAACTTCAACTTCAAACTTCGTTTGTGAAAATTCCATAATAGTAGATACTAGTAGTAACAATAAAACAGGACGAATCAACGGCACCTCTCCGGTCGGTAAAAGACCCGCATGTTTTTTGCCTCTTTCAGAGAAGGGGGTGGTTAGTGAGATGGTTGGTGTGAGGAGATGGGGATGTGGAGTGGAATTAACTCGCAGACCTCGGCCTGTCTGCTTCCCACGGTCCTGCCGTGTCATGAGAATCTTTGTGGTACTGTGGGACAGTTTACAGGGACCATTACGTGTACAGTACCATATAGAGCAGCATATAGAGTTCACCATCTTACACTCATTGCGACCAGCTGGAGGATTCCCTAGGGGACGCTCTACCCTCTTAGGCCAAACAAAAAAAAGCCAGACCCTATATATAATTTTGGCCCGAACCTTCACAGAGAAGAGAAACAGCATCAAAAGGGAGTTCATATGACTCCCCCAGGTGACTCCCTTAGGTCAGCCAGAGAGTCATCTAGACTCCCTTATGCGACCTGGGCACCCCTAAAGAGAGGAGACATTCTGGAGGCAATATATGACTCAAGAGAGCTATATGACTCCCCCAGGTGACTCCTTTAGGTCAGCCAGAGAGTCACCTAGGCTCTTATGCCAAACAAAAAAGGTTTCTCTGGCAACTACCCTCCAGACCCTATAATTTGTAATTTGTAAAGTTCCCCCCTGATGTAGGGTATTGTCAAATGGGAAAAGACGTACTTGAAGTGGCACAATCACTGAGCGTACCCCAGTCACAGTTCTAGTACTGTTCTAGTAGGGGGGGGGGGGAGCTTATTCAGCCAAATTGGTGATACAGTACCCGCAACCAACTTAAGAGATGCTTCGTTTTGAAATTTGAGATTCCTAGCCCCCCTGTACGCCCCCTCTGAAGATAAAAAGTATTTAATTAATTCATTAAATACCATTTTAAATTATTTCTGAAAAATCTGTGCATAAAACCTATATATAACCACTTGTGGCTGATGTATAAAAATAGTCAGCATGAAATTGAACCATTTTTAGTGCAGAATTCAATATGGCCGCCAACTGTTAAAAATGACCCCTTTTTCCTTTTTTTGGAACAAGGATCTTGTGATCCCCCCCCCCCCAGTTCTAGTCTACTCTGTGGTTAAGTGCGAGTGGTGAGAATGTCCCTTTAATGGTCTTCAGCTATCATAATTGTGATCCTTTGAGATATTAACGGGGAGGAAATTCTTTGTATGACAGAAAGTGATAACAGCATAATTAGATAAACATTGGTCTTATACTATAAAATAACCACCCCACTAAATGAGACTTAGGTTTACAACTCATCTCATGGTCCCCTAAAAATAATCTTGAAAAAATAACTCCAATTTGTCGGGTCATGTTACCTGGACATAACTTATTTTTTGTCAGGCCTTACTACCACCACGTGTAACAGGTAAGGTCTGGGAATATAAACACACATACTGCCATGGAACAGCTCACTAGTTTTTAGTCATCTCCGTGGAATTGAAAGGCATGTCTTGGTTATCAGGAACCACTTATTTGACATTACAAAAAAAGGAAAGGGGAAAAAAGTTTTCTATTTCCATAAGGGACTCCCTATATTGCTCATGGATACTCGTGACAAGCTGTTATTCTGTGTGTATTTATAAGTTTCTTTCAGCAAACAGCATGTACACGGTTTAGATGTAGTATATAGTATCACAATGATGTAGTCTATATAGAGTCACAATATTGAATATTTCATATATCATATTTATGTGTGACCTACGACCCGTTTTGTTCAAATGGGTCACAGATCTATACGGGACTAGCACATCCTGGTACTTCAGGTAGTCGGGGGCTAAACTCCATCTCCTTATCAGGCTAATCCCCTCTCCTCACACCTAGAACAAAAGGGCTGATAAGAAATTCTCCCATGATGCACTGCTCTGGAGTCGGGGGCCTAACCACAATGCATTGCTCTGAGCCAAGATGGCGGCCCCCATAGCATAATGCGCCAGTCCCGTATATGAACGAGGCATCGATCTGCAGTACACCGATATACAGGTGATGCCACCTCTGCCATATACTGTGTTAGGCCAAAAAAAAAGTTTGTTTCAGGTCACCCGACCGCCCCTATGTAAACAGGGCCGACCCTCCGTTTTTTATGCAATTTTGAATTTCTTTTATATTTTTACACTTTTTGGGGGTAAATTTTAGGTTTTCACAAATTTTGAAAAAAATCTTCCCATTTTCATACTTTTTTTGGTCAATTTTAGGGTAATGTAAAAAAAAAAAAAAAGTTCGACCTACCGACCCTAGAGTTTCATCCCATGTTTAATACCTGAAACAAAACCTTTTTTTCTATTTGGCCTTAGGGTAAAAAGGTAGCATGAATAACTCATCGTGTCCCACACACTATACACTAACACTATCAGTGTGGGTAACCAGGGCTATAGCCGGCACGTTAATGTGCTATTGGAATAAAAGCAGGACAACTCAATGACACCAACCCCAGCTACTGTGTAGTCCCTACCAACTATGTAGTGTGGTTGTGGGAATATCAATATATGTATCAACATTAAACAGCAAAATAATGCCACATTTAATGTATCCAGCAGGTTGGTGTTTTCACTTTCTTTTAAGAAACAACAGGCAAGTTACTTTTTTTAAATTTTTCCTCAATCATAACATTTATTTTTCAGTACATGTATCTAAATTTAAATCAAATTCAAATTTACACAACCTTGCCCAACATACAACGTCTCTGTCGTATGGCGATATCTAGTACTTTTATTTTAGCCATATTCCCCTACTACTAGTAGTGGAATATGGCTAAAATAAAAGTAAATCTTTAATTTTTATGGAATAAAGTGCCTACAGTATCACCTTAACATTTACATTGTTTCGATGTGGTGTTCTGACTATAGGGAGGATAGCCTACACGGCATGGGAGCCGCCATTTTCTTTCTGTCCCCTGGCTCAGAGCAGTGCATTGTGGGTAAATCTGTTATCAGCCACTGTTCACACCTAGGAACAATGGCCACAGATAACACTGATAAGACTGATGGGTGACATCCCACCCCTATCTTAATCACCTTAATCACCTCCCCATTGTCTCAGGTGTGAAGTGAGGGACTTAGCCTGATTGAGAGACAATGCATTAATAACACTCTGACTGACTGATATGTGGTCACCCACAGAGGTGTTAATGCTCTATTCCTCTAAGATTTGAACTATTCACATTGCTGTAAGCTTATCTAATTAAAGACCATGTCATGGGGAAAACATTAATCTAATTTATACAGAATATAAACAGATAGTAAATGAGAGAGAACCCTCCAAAGTAAACTACACAAAGGGGGAAAATGGAGGCTTGACACACGACTACCTGAGCCTCCTGGAACCAGCATAGGCTCTCCCCCGTATATATGTTACTATCTAGAATCTACAACTCTTTCTGCCTAATTAGGCACTTTCCCCAAGTTTCATGCGCTCATTAAAAAGTTACTTTCCCGTAAGCGCAGATAACAACCAGCCCTTCTGACGTCACTCCTACATCCCATAATAATGACAATCCCAGCATCCCTTGCGGCATTCCCAGAAGTCATCAGTGTAGTGTTAACCCTTTAAGGGCCGCAAAGTGTGATGTGTGATGTACACTACACGGCAAATAACGATAGCTTCAGAATAAAACAATTACCAAATTGAAAACCATCATCTGATCATGCTAGGTTTGAACTCAATCATTATTAAAACATTCCCTAAGAGAGATTTATATGTTATTTAGTGAGAAATACACTTGAAACGATCACCAAAAGGAGATATAGTCATCATAGCATTTCTAAAGCATAACAATATTGTTTTTTGCCATACCCTCAGAGATATGAGAGTCACTGTCACCGAAAGCACTCTCACTTGAAAGCCAAGCATTGCCAGACTTTCAGGTAAGGGTGCTCTTTGGCGACAGTGACGCTGACTTTTCTGAGCGTGCATGCGAAAGCCCACAGAGCCCCATGCGGCCCTTGCAGTACTGAAGCCGGACCTGATCACCACCCGGCCGTCACACAGTGATTTACTGCCACAGACTGCTCTCTGATTAATAGCCATACACTCCAGGTAGCTATCCCACAATACCTGCAGCCGGAAGCCATGCTAAGCTGAGTTTCCTGTCAGATAAGGCCAGGCGGATGTAGGCACTGTGTGGGGGGTCAGAATGGTGTTTCTGCATGGATACCTGAAGCTGTATGGGTGTGACGATACCTGGGTTGGTACTTTGGTAAAGGTCACAGAAAAATCCTTCTTTTCTACCTTTACTTCCTCAGTATCTGCTTATAAACAACGACAAAATGTCCATTAATACAAGTATGAAATGATCAAAGAAGGACTCCTAAAGTATCATCATGTATGTGTGTTAATTTTAATTTTGACTAACACCCTTTTTTGTTTCATTAAGTCTGAAGGCTCATGGGCACTTTATCTTATTAACAACGGTGTCTATCAAAGGGGGAACCAAATTGGAACTGAGTTCACTTTGATTGCCTGGAGAAGGTCAATAAATTTGTTCCCCACATCTTCTTCAATGTATCAACTAACTCGAATATATTTCGCACATGTAGATGATTTGTCTACTTCTGTATGATTAAAAACTCGGTAAAACCTCCAACTTATACTTCATTATGTTCATAACATCGATGCCCACTTCCACAACAGTATGTACACAGAGAGATATCAGCGAGTTATTAGGTAACTCGTCTTCATAAGTTCATTGATCTGCATGGTATTAGGAAGAGAGTGGGTTGGATAATCCCCAGTGGTAGCCATATTACGGAACGCCCTCTATATCCACTGATGTAGAAATGATAATTGATATCCCATATTGGAGGCGGGGGAGGGGGGGGGGGCACTCGCTATGTTTCTCTACAGTCAGCATGTGTAAACAGCATCTCTGTTATCCGCCATGCCCCCTTGCTATGCAGCCTGAGTTTGGTTGGGCGGTGTATGGATTGAGATTTGTATGATATCAAAACTACCCCTGATGTTTACCTGGCAGTAGGTGAGGTTAGCGGACTACTGGATGGTAACAAGGTACACACATTATCATGTAGTATCGCACTCCTTTGTTGGATATTTATTTGCGGAGGTTAGGAAACCCAACACAGTCGTTGAATTCCCCACTTCATGCAGATCCTTTAATTTAGTCATGATATTAAAGGGGATTTTACATGTAGTTAAATCTCCGTGGTTTAATCCTTTAATGACGGAGTGCTTTGATGTGCTATGCGTTTTGTCATCATGATGCATGAATGCAGCTCTGGTGAGTAACTCCATGCTGAACCCCTACAGGTTTGATACAATCTCAACGGGTCGGCATGATGCACCAATGCAGCACTGGCGAGTTACTACCCAGTGCTGCATTGGTGCATTATGACGACAAATATCATACTTTAGCGACATGCCGTCCTTAAAGGGTCAATAAGAGTATCATGGAAATCCCTCTGACTACAGGTTACTGAGAGAGCTGTACTGATAAAAACCACCATTGGCAGCGTACGGCTTCAGGTGTTCAATTATTCACTGACTATAGCTACTTGTAGAGTTAGGTGCATTCTGAGGCGTGGGTCGACTCAGGGAGTCCTCTCTGTGGTGTCTAAATCTGTACAGAGGTGTCACTCTCCCAACATAGTGTTGGTGTAGGCTCATACTCAGTTGTATAGATAACTATACATTAGACCGTGGTTGTTAATGATGGCCGTATACATACAGAGAGGTACATGGCTCAAGTGGCGTTACCTTTCCTTACAGAATGGCATGGATGTGGGCGCGGGATAAGGGAAGGGGGGGGGGGGATCATGCACCTATACAGGTACACGATCTAGTTAGTACCTATGTTCTATGGACATCAACATGTCCACAAACAGCTGTATATCACATCGCCGAAAAGTGTGATTGGGCGGAAGGGGATAGGTTAGGGGTGGCCCAATTATCCTCTATAAATCGTCCAATCCCCATCCATCCACCAACACTGGTTCTAACCATGTGCCCCTACATGAGTAAAATTCGACACGGGCGACACAGCGACACGGCCCTTTTCAGCCCTTTTAAAAATCGACAGACACAGAAAATTGGGGATAAAAATCGAACTGCAGAGTTCTTTTATGAGTTCCTATATATGTAAAAATCGACACAACGACACAACCCTTTTGCTAGAAATCGACAAAATGGTCAAAAATGTACACACCCATGTAGGGGCACAGCCGTCATAACGTGTAGCCTATACGTAAATTACATATTCCGGCTTCCATGACATCACCGTGTATCCTTGTGTAGTACAGAACACAAGCTGACTTCAATCAAGGTTTGACCCGGAACTATAATAACCTACATATTCCCTCTTTGATACATCCTATACAAGCTCGTGCTGGGAAAGGTTACCTCTTTAAGGGCCGCAGAATACATAAATGCTCTATTAATCTTAATACTCTCCCAAAGGGTCGGCATGATGCATGAACACAGCCCTGGTGAGTAGATTCACTAGGGCTTCATTTGTGGGTGCAGAGGTGCCCCCCCCCCCCCCACCTCAGGTCGGAAAGTCGCCGACATTAAGGGTTCAAGGTTACAAAGTCGCTTTTTAAAACCGTATGTAGCCAAAGTTGTAGAAAAGTCGCCAGGTCGCTTAAATTATTGTACCAGGTCGAAAGTCGCTTAGGAAACAGCGCATGTCGCTTTTGAACCATCGGCAGCCACTGCATTCAAGCATCCTGCCGACAAGTGGCGTAGCACATTAAAGCACCGTGCGGCCCCTAAAGTACATGTATAGTTTTTCTTATTACGATGTACAGTGTTAGAAGTAAGTACTGTAGCTGTACAGTATAACAGGAGGTATTTTTGGTTTCCAGTATCACATACTGTACAGCTACACTCACCTACTCAGGCTACACCACACACAGGAGATCATGGGTTCGAATCCCACCTTGGCACAATAGGCACTATTGTTGTTTATCAATAGAAAATCTAAATTATACACATGAACATATTCAAATATTCACTAGCTAACATTTCTATGTCAATATAGGTGGAAATGCATGTCAACTGGGTTAAAGAAAAATGAAAAGAAAAACATATTTCTCATTGTGCCAAGGTTAGACTCGAACCCATGATCTCCTGTGTGTGGTATTCTACAGTTGGTGAGTGTAGCTGTACAGTATGTGATACTGGAACCCAGAAATACCTCCTTTTATACTGTACAGCTACAGTATATCTCGCTGTGCAGCTACACTAACTTCTACCAGTGTACATCCTTTCCTAACAAGCTCGTGATGGGAGAGTTCCTCTGCTGTTCCTGTCATGACACCCTCCCATGCAGGCTGACCTCACCCAGTGTAAACACACCGACATGATTTACATGTACTCGGAACTGTGCTTGGAAACACTGCTGTCAGCATTGTAATAAATCCCACATAACCAGCACGGTATTCGCCGGGAGTATTCGGCATTTGATGCTCAACTGAGTCCAGGAGTAGCTCATCTATTTCTATGTATTATCATTCGGACAAAGATTCATGTCGACCCAACATTGCACTTTAATAACATGTAAATGAAAAGTTGGCAACAAAACATATAAAAACCAAAACTTAAACTCATATCTACTCTCAAGGAATAAACCGACTGACAACAGGATGTCGATTTGCACCAATAATAAAATATAGAAAGTGCGAAACACAAAAGTCCCAGTATCCTTATGTTAGTATTAATACATGCCACATTCTGGTTTATTTTAGTCGAATATGCAGTTTATGAGTTGACATCAGATAACGGGAGTAAGGTCAAGATAACAAAATTAAAACGAAAGTACTCAAATTCATACAGAGCTATTTCCGACCACATAGGCTTAACATGAAATACAGTGGATCACTATAAGGTATATATCATAATATTATTTAGTGTATAGCTCATATGTAACGAAAATATTTTCCCCAGGTGGCAATAGATCACAACAATATTACAAATCATGTAACATGAAACCGTTTTACTCGTTTTAGGGGCTCCATGCATTCACCATAAACAGTTGGTTGCCATTTCTGCAGGTGTGCAGATATATACTGTAAATCTACAGTAGTTGCTGTAAAAGTACAGTAGACTCTACTGTGTACATACACTTACTATTTAGAGTGTTCTCATACTTGGTCACTATTTAAGGATCCCAACAGGAATCCCTCAGTGGCAGCAGCAGACATAGATGTACATGGACATCTCCCTAATTACCGTACCGTCGCGTTTAAGCGCCGGGGCTCTCTTCAATTTGGCGGGGCCTTTAAACCCAGGACAGGCGCTTATATGAGATCCCATTTTAGTGCTTAAGGAACATTTGAATACCCCTACAGCCCCGGCGCTTATACGAGACCGGCGCTCTTTCGAAACCGACGCTTTATTGCGACGTTACGGAAGTGTCTGTTCAATTAATGAGGCACTCCTGCAAGGTCTAGCTTTTAGTGCTTAACATATATCTCACTCAGTCTTTGGCCTATTTATGGTGTTGATTTTACTGTCAACAGACATTCTTATATATAGGCCTATGTGATGACTATACAGATCCCAACACGGCAAGACCAGAAGCAGACTCTGTAGATGGAGACATATCCCTAATTAGGTGTTTGTTAATTAATGAGACTCGTCCTCCCTGACGGAGACATCTCTTAATGTGGCAGTCTCCTCTGGTTGCAGTTGGAACTATAGACCAATGCAGTCAGAAAGGGGGACTTTGTCATTATATAGTTGTATTTACGTTGGTTTTAGGATAATCCTCATACAGTCTAGTTCGGGAGAGCGGCCTATGTAACCCATCTATTACATCAACATGTTATATAACCTACACTGGGCCCCTGTACCTCTCCTTGTCTCAGTGTCCTGGTCACCACAGACGCTCTCGGTGTCAGGTTTCATTTCCCCATTTTGGAGAGTAGATTTACTGCCATAAACTACACTGCATAACATTGTCTGTAATTTAATGGCTTATCAGGAGATTCACCGGACAGTTTTTAAATAGTATATCTTAGAATGTAAAGGTCATATTTGTCAGTCACACGCCAAATAGTAGCAACAACAATTCTTAAAGGTTACCCTTTCTAGCTCTTTCTTGCTGCATTGGTCTGTAGATATACAAGGCGGCCCTGCACCATCCATAATTAACGACCCTGTGGTAATATCTGCAGGGACCACGCAGTTCTCCTCAGATGTGGGAGGGGGGGGGGGGGGGTCCCTGGGAGGGGCAGGGTCCAACGTCTGATATAGTGAGGTCCAAAATGTACTCTTTTCCTTTCCTTTTGCTAAGCAACGTTATTTTTGTGAAATAATTTTGCAAATAAGAAATCGTTCCTTTGCATTATTCTTATGATAGCATGCACCCCCCCCTGTCTCCAGTCTCAGAAACAGAAACAATAAAAACTAAAATAAAATGCTAAAATATCATTTGGCTTAGTAGATTAACCAAAAGGCAACCACGTACCTTTAGATGTCCACTCCAATTGTCATGCATGAATTGCCCTGTTTTTGTGTATTCAAGTGCGCTCCAAGTGATACTCTTTCCAGCAAACGACAAATAAGACAATATCATTACATAATTAAGTTGGATATCTCAAGGTACGTGGTTACCTTTAGGCCAATCTACCCTAACCCTCATCGCCACCAACAATCATATAGCACCAAATGGCTGATTCCTTATAAATCATGCCTACCACACTGTATACCAGGAGGATACACAAGATGTCCTTGACTGTCAACCCATCCTACTCAGAACATGTAAGGCCAAGAAAAAGAAATTGTGTTCCGGTAACATGGCCCAAAAAAAGTAGGGTAGGTAGGTCGTTTTTTTCCTTTTTTTTCCAGTTATTCTTTTTAGGGTGATTTCGTTAATTTCGTACATTTTACAGATATTTGGCCAAATTTAGGCCCCAAAAAATATTTTCCCAAAGAAACTCCCCCAAAAAACTCCAAGCTGGACAGAGACCCTAAGGATCATATCGGCAACAAGCCTACTGATTTGCTCCGAACTCTATAGGGAGTTCGCATTGACTTAGCTACGCCTGTCTAGGTTATCTGAATAAACCTTAGATTCGCAACCTGTACACTTGATCCAAACTGTGTCGACCTTGGTCGGGTCAAAAAAAATAGGGTAGGTCGGGATACCGGAATGCAACAATTTTTTTTGGGCCTAATGTGAACTACTCAATGGGTAGACTTAGGTAGACTAGGAGATAATCCTATTGTTCAAGAGCCTCCTGTACATGTCTGTGTTGCACAACCAGCCTAATCCCCTCCTCCAGTCCGTCCTTCAGACAGGTCCTCCAGGGCGGTAAGTCACCCTCTGTCACCCACTCACAGTGAGGACCTGCTCCTTAAGATCTAAGTGAAGGAAATGCTGCTTCCATATACTTTAATATAGCACAAAACGCAATAACAGCTACCAGGACTGAAAATCACCCTTGACCTAAAAGATACATCTTTCCTATAAAACATTTCCAACCAAAATTAGCTACTGACCACGGAAAATTTGAGCACTGGTCTGTAGCGTAAAACCACCTGAAATCCCCCTAAATTTGCACTGAATAATTTGCATTTTCACTGATCCCCAATCTAGCCTTTGAAAAAAAAAGTGAACTCACTGAGAATCCCTTTCCTATTATTTGATTGAAATTGGCAGACATTCAGCAGCATGTGTACAAGTTTACATAGATATTGGCATCATTTCCAACTTAATTATGGACCATTCAGTGCCCCTGCAGTATATTCACTTCTGACCAGAATTGTATATGACTCTCAGTTTTCTGGGGGATTACCCTCAGTGAGTTTTTCTGTAATATGTCTTTCTTCAACTGTAGAATCAAACTGGGCACAAGAGAAGGGTTAGAGGAGAGAGGTGGTTAGGGAAGTTGGAAGCTAGCGGCGGTGGTGGTACATGTACTCTAATAGCTCTTGTAAGGTTGTACATGTCTATGTTATATAACCACCATAACCAGTGCTGATCTACTAATGTGCTTCTCTAGCCCCCTTCTAGGCCATCCTTCAGTGGGTACGTCACCCTCAGTCACTGACAGTGAGGATGGGGATATAGTGGAGAGGGGGTTTGGGGCAGTGCTCTAACCCCTCCTGAACATGCCTATGTTATTTAACCACCACAACCCACCATAATCAGTGCTGATCTGCTAATGCGCTCCTCTAGCCCCCTTCTAGGACAATAAGTCACCCTCACCCACTCACAGTGACCCCACAGTGACCTCTGTAACTCCTGCCCCACTCATGTTGTTATACAACCACCGCCAATCAGTGCTATTGTACCCCCGGGGGGGGGGGGGGGTCACTGAGTCTCTGAAGGTAGATAACAACTGCCGCCCTACCGCCCTTCTTATCAGAGGTTGGGAAATTTGACCGCCCTACTTCTCAGAGGCTGGGAGATTTGACCGCCCTACATTGCAAAGGCTGGGAGTTTTGACCGCCCATTTTTCAGAGTTTGGAAGATTTGATGAGTTATTTCAACTTTAGGTCTCCCTGAATTCATCCCTTTCAGCAAGAAAACTTGCTTAATCTGATGATATGATTTTAATCACCCTACTTATCAAGGCCTTGATGACATCTAACCGCCCCTCTTTTCAGGATCTGATGGAAATTCATCGCCACCGCTTTTCAGAGTTGTACTGCAGTGGTTATGGAACACATGGTAGAGTGCCCCCCCCCCCGGTATTGTAATCATGGACAGTAAGTCACCCTCATACACTCTTTTCAAATAAAGAATTCATTTTTCACGAATATCTCGCCATGTCAGACACGGTATCTTTAAATAAATCAGGTCAGGAAAAAATCCCCCACCCTCATACACTCACACTGATGACTAGGGTAGAAGACATCCACCTGACTCCTGTATGTTATCATAGAACGACCCTAATATGTGCTAATATGCTCCTTTAGACAATGCTATAGTCAGTGACAATAATCCACCCTCTGGCTCCGACTCCAGAAGAGTAGCCCACCCTCAGACACAGTGAAGATGCTCACCAGTTCTTAGATCCCACAGTCAGGGAGACGTCCCCCTAGTATAACTCCTGTGTCATTTCTATTTTACACAACAACCCTAATCAGTGCTAATAATCTCCTACAGGCAGAATTCAGGTAGTATGGCCCGAGCAAAATAGGGTAGATAGGTCGATTTTTTTATTTACTTCCCTTTTCGCATAATGTTAAAGAAAAACCACAAATTTCAGTAGAAGAAACCCCACGAAAATGCCTTTCAAAAAAAGTCATTGGGTAGGAATAGGGTCGCTAGGGATACCTGAACACAACTTTTCTTTTTTGCCTAATCCGTGATAATGTACTCCTTGAGTTCGGTGCTAGCTCCTATTCCAAGACAGTAACTCACCCTCAGCCCCCTGTTATAATACAAGAAACCTAATCAGTGCTAATATCCTCCTCCAGCTCGGCTCCAGCTCCTACTCCCCCTGACCCCAGGACGGTAACTCACCCTAGGACACGATGAGGACGTCTCCAGGCTTATACTCCAGGGCGGCAAGTCACCCCACGGCACCGTAAATATCCAGTATAGTACCTCCAGTAGCCTTATATCCCTCAGTTATATCCTCATCCCGTGTCTCCCTCCTGGAGGTATTGTATTGTATTTGTGTTTATAATATGTATTGGCTGAAAGATCTTCAATAATACGGTGAGTTTTCATCAATTAGCCAAAGTGTGTCCTGTGTGTGTTTGTACCAGTGTGTCACTCACAATAGCTGTCTACGAGCAATGAACTCCAGGTTGGTCGGCCACTGCACGGCACTGTACAGCTGTCCCTCAGTGGCCTTTATAGATCCCACAGTTTGTCTCCCTCCTGTAGGTACTGGTATGTGATGTGGGGTGTAGGTACCAGCAAGGACTATTATTATATCTCTATGGCACCAGTGTGTATTGTGTATGTGATACCACTATATCACAGACCTCCAGTAGCCCTAGATCCCACAGTAATATCTATGGATATTTCCGTGTGTCTCTCCCTGCATGTAGATACTAATAGCTACCGTCCTGTCCTGAGTATAGGTACCAGTATCCCTTTTCCTCCAATAGTACCTCTAGTAAGTAGCCTTAGATGCCACCGTTATATCCTCATCCCCTGTGTGTCTCCCTCATGTAGGTACTATTAACTACTAGCGTGTGTTCTGTGTATAGGTACCACCGGCGGTACCAGTGTCTATTCTTCCTATAAGTAGAGCTACCAGCATGTGATCCCCCAGTTACAACTTATATCCTGTCCCTCCTGCTGTAGGTGTCAGAGTGTCTCCATGTGTATGTACCACTAGTGTGTTGTCCTGTATTGGTACCAGCACAGACTGTACACCACCTTACTACAGGGTCTTTGGTACCAGTATGTCACCGAGCTACTCCTCACTCCGAGCCCCTCTCTATCTGTGTGTGTGTTGGTACCCGTATGTCAGCCCTACGTCACGCAATACGTCACGCTATAACGCCAGACGCAGTAACACACTGGGAGAACAACGTCCTACACTGTTAAAAATTACCATTGGTTTTATGGAGAACCACTGTTGAACCACCGTCAGATTGAACGGTGCATCACTAACTAAATATTACAGCGAGGCAGCGTCAAACCAATTGATATTGATATTGCGAATCAATACAGTAACACACCACTGTTTATCCACTACAAAAGATGATTAATCATCCGTGTTTATTGTTTCAAAATAGCAGTGAATATCTGTATTGAATTACAGTAACTTCAGAAAAACAATGATCGATGAAAGTGTGGCCTCCTTCGTTGTGAGTGAATCTCCGTTTTTCCTACAGGATATTTCTAACAGTGTAGGCCTACGTCCTCGGCGCCAGAGGTATTTCCCGACCCCCACTCACTCCCCCCCCCGTACACACACACACACACACACACACACACACACACACACACACACACATACACACTCTCATGCCTCAGTCTTGCGACATCCTACGTCAAGGTCAGGTGATTCAGTGAGCAGCTCTCCAAGCACAGACTATGTGAGGAGCTCAGGCGGCGAGGCCAACATAAAACAATGAGGGTTCTAGAGAGACCACTCCCTACCAAATCCACTGACCCACTCCTCAGAGAGGACCACTCCCTATCAATTTATACAAGCATGTGATGGCATGATATATATCGAAGTTTTATGCGCGTTATCGATGCACCAATCCAGCGCTGGCGAGTAACTCACAGAATTGTGAGCATTCGCCTCAATACTGAAAAGTCTAATTGCTTTCTAAAGGGGTATGAAGGTTGTTTCTATATTGCCCAAAACTGTAAGTTACACCATCCAACTTGAGCATCTTTAAGCAAAACCTATAGTGGATTAATGGCTTCTTTAGCAGCTTTTGAATAAGCAGCTCTTACTTGAAATATATACTGAAGTTGCTTAAATTGCCTCAAGCTGTACCAAGAAGGCAGTTAATCAACTTAGATTTTTGCTTAAAGTTTCTAAAATCGGATATTCATGCAGTGTTCTGGTATTATTTTGGTGAGTGAATAACTCGCAGAACTCTGTCAGATCACCGCGAGCCTTCGCTTCAATGTACTGAGACGTTCAATGATATTGCTTTCCAAAAATATGAAAGTTGTTTCGATATTTCCCCAAACTGTAAGTTATGGTAACGTTTTGGCAATGAATGTCCTGAAGCAGCAGCTCTATAGTGTGGCCTGGTGGGAGGCTGGCCACGAGCCGGTCTGTGGGGGAGTGGGGGAGTGGGGGGAGCTAGCAGAGCAAACCTCGTCTGTGTTATTTGTTGATGGGTGAAGTAGGGAATTTCCTATGGCGAGCCGTTCTGGTTAATGATTGAATATTCTTCTTTCGACGAGGTGACATTAATAATATTGTGACTTACTTGTACTGCATCTGGGTATATGGGTTGGTACTATTTCATATGGGTATTTATGGCAATTATAGGAGTGTTCACAAATAAGAGAAGTTAAGGGAAGGGGTCGTCGGGTTAAGCAACGAAACGTGACCTGGGCATACAATTAAATTGGGGCAGACCAAGGAATTTTAAAAGGAGGGGGTCCACCAAACACCAAAATAGTGAAAGCGTCACGCCCGTGACTTGCACCGTGACTTGCACCACGACTCGTGCCGCCGCAAAATGTAATTAGGAAAATCAAATTTCTTTTAAAAGGGGGTGGGGGCGGATCTCCAGGACCCCCGTCCTCCCTGGTTCCACCCCTGAAATTCTTAGAGGCAAATTAGCCTAAAACTGTGATAGGGCGGCTTTTAAAGAGTAGGATGGGAAAGGTCCCAAAATATTTGACGTCTCTGTAAATGTTCCCTAGTGCTCAATAGTAACATAGTTCACAGACCCCAGTTCAACATGGAGATTGGGAGAGGTCTAAAGGGTGAGAACTGAGAACTGTGTCTCCAAATATCTGTAATATATTGGTCGTGTGTGTAGGTATGAGGCAGCATAGATGGGATACATGCTCGCCTCCCACCCCATCCTCCAGAGGGCGCCTCACACACGCCACCATGACTCACTGCCATGGAGGGGGAGGTGGGTGTGTTTGGGGAGGGGGGGGGGGTTCTATAGTGTAACTCATCATCATATCTAACCACTATCTTGTCTCACAGGGCCATATCCCTACATCCCAGTAAACAAATAACGTTATACACCCTTTTATAACGTTATATAACGTTATATGTCAACGTTTTTCTAAGGCTCTTTAGTATGGCATAACGTTATGTACAGTTTTAAACGTTATTTTGATGTAAAATAACGTTTTTTTGTAAGCTGGGATGCTCTCTACGCGTGCCACCCAGGTAGTGAGAAAAAAGGCTGTCCGACCTACCGAGCCTTCTAATAAATGAGGAGAGATCAATCAAAGTGTGTGTATGGGAGAGGGGGGGGGGTAGTGTAACTCATCGTCATATCTAACCACTAACGTCTTCCTCAATACCATCTCTACATTCCAGTCTTTACATGTGCCACCCAGGTACAGAGAAAAAGACTGTCCGGCCTACTGAGCCTATAGGTATTCTTTTGATAAATGAGGAGTGATCAATCAAAGTGTGTGTGTCATCGTCCTATCTAACCACTATCTTGTCTCAGGATACCATCTCTACACTATCTCTACCTCAGAAGCTGGGCCAACCAGGTAAGAAGAAGAAACAGTTCCGGTCTGCCTATAGATGTTGCTCAAATGAGGTAAAGGGAATTAAATAACCAGAAAAATTATTTCGCATCAAGCGTCCCTCCCACACGTATAGAAGGGTAAAAACGCTTAGGTCCCTAGTTGGGTCTAGCATACGCCATAGTATGTATGGAAACGTGCAGGCCCTTTCTGGTAATAATGTGTGCATCCCCCCCCCCCCCCGCCTTCCCCACTAGTAGTATAGTATGTATCGGAACGGGACTATAGTTAAGTACTGTTTATTACTCAATCGACATGCAGCCAATCAGAGGCCTCCATTTGGTCACGTGACCGGAAGTGACCTACTTAGGGGATTAGTGGTGACGTCACGTGACCTAGTTAGCCAATCAGAGGCCGCCATTGGGTCACGTGACCGGAAGTGACCTACTTAGGGGATTAGCGGTGCATTCTGGGTAACCCTGCAGCCAATCAGAGGCCTCCATTGGGTGACCGGAAGTGACCTACTTAGGGGATGGTGCATTCTGGGTAACCTACTGACCTACTTAGGGGACCGGAAGTGACGTCACATGACCTAATGGCCAACCGGAAGTGACCTCATTGAGGATCACGTGACCGGAAGTGACCTGATTGATCACGTGACCGGAAGAAGAAGAAGAAGTGACGTCACGCGACTTAATGAAGAGATGAGCGTCTTTAAGGGGTCACGGGCTTTAAAATGTGATATCTTTTTTTTTGGAGGAGGAGGCGAGTCTCTTATTTTTTTTCGGTAAACTAATAAAAAACACCACGATATAAGTTTTTTTTCATTTTTTATTGTTTTACGAGCGACTGGAAGTGACTTATTGAACTAGTTAGAAGCGTTCTTTAGAGTGTATAAGGGGGAAGGAGGGGAAGGAGGGGAGGGGAGGGGGGGAGGGGGGCCCTTTTAACATGCATGGGGAGGGGGGCGCTTTTAGGATGCATGGGGCGAGTGGTGGGGGGGAGGGGGGGAGGGGGGCACTCTAGGGGGGGGGGGGCACTCTAAGGGGTGCGTTTGTCTCTTTTAAGAAAGAAAAAGATTTTCAATCGAGAGACACGCTTCTTCCTCTCGAGAGGAAGAAGCGTGTCTCTTCGTGTTTTTTTTTTGTTTATCACGTGCTGCGATGAGGCGATCAGCTGCGACTGGAGGAAGTGACACTTTAAGAGATCGCGCGTCTTAATTGTTATGATATTTTTTTTTTTTTTTACTTACTAATAAAGAAGACGTATGAAAATAAAACACAACAATTCACATGTCCGTCGTTCTCGTTGTTTCTTGCTTGATAAAGTCAAGTAATATCGCGATGCCGAGGCCAAACTTTCCCATGTCCTCAGTCAACACTCGAAGGAGTTCAAAAGGCGTACCGCCGGCGCCGTCAGCTTCATCTTGCCACATTTTCAACACTCGGAAGGCCCACTCAGCGGGACTTCCTCCGTATTCGCATTCTTCAGCGATCTTATCTAACCTCTCAGGCGACAATTTTAAATGGTCCCCCACCTCTTTCCACCTGCTACCCAGACGTCTGCCGAGGGTGCCCAAGTGCTTATGCATCGCGCGCGAGTCGGGGTTTTCGAAATCCAACCCCTGTCTGTGGAGAAGGGCCATCCACTGAGCCAACAGTTCCATGCGTCTAATGCGGGTGAAGACGCGACCGAGCTCGCCCCATCTATGACGATGCGGGGTTTCACCCCACCACACTCGGAACATCGCCGTACACAGCTCCTCCGGTGTCTTGACACTGCGCTCTACTAGAGCATCCATACGGGCGGCGCTGACTTTTAAGCTACTGCCCAACTCTCTCCAACAGCCGCTCAACTCTTTACCTAGTTGACGAAGCAAGGCGTCGCTATAGGCTAACCGCCGCTGTCCTACCTGTCGGGTCTCCCCATCATCGGTCTGCTGCCTCGCGCCGCGTCTCACGTCGTCAAGCCGCATTAACTTTTTTTCAGGCGCACCGGGCGGTGAAGGCGAGCTTGAAAGTGGAATAGCTTGAGCCATCTCGTCTCGTCTTGGCGGCGGCGGCAGCGGCGGCGGCGCTGGCGGCGGCGGTGGCGGCGGTGGTGGTGGTGGCGGTGGTGGTGGTAGTAGCCGTTACTGGGGTCAGAGGCGATATGTTTTTTTTCCAACAGAAATGAGAGCTTTTTATACAGAGGGAGTTTAATCCCATTTCCAACAGCGCTCCAGCTGTCTAGCGCCCTGTCCGCATGACGCTTTTTCAGCCGCTCCGCTCCTTAAGAGCTTAGATGACGAGGGGGTGTGGCATCGCTATCCGTGGAGACCAGCTGAAAACGGTGTTTTTTCCTCACTCATAGCCTTAATACCTCCTACCCCCTACCCGAGGACGTCTCCCTCCCTCTGACATTCATTGTAACAAACGTCAGAGGTCAGGTGAAAATCGGATTTTTTTTTCATGCACAGCCTTAGGCAGCTGTCACCCCTCCCTATTGAACTAGCCGGCCGCCCGCTCGCCTGGCCGGCCCGGTCTACTCACCACGGCAGGAGGTGGCGATTTTTGTCTTACACTTAAGTCGCTCACCACATGCACACGCCTCTACTCACAGACAGACACGTTCGTCTTAGGGGGGTCCTGCTTCACGCCACACGCCTCCTGTAGTTTTTTTTTGTATACACACTGTAAGCTCATCACCGTTACCGTTAATCCTTTATACAGCTAACGCGCGCTGAATGGCTGAACAGGGTGGTAAGCGGCTTAGCTCACCACAGTGGATCCCTCAAAAAGGGATCCAGCTGAAAACGTCATACCTTATGTCTTTGTGAATGGCCGCCGCCGGTCAGTCGACGGCAGGCAGCAACCGCTTAACCCTTTATACAGCTAATGCGCGTTGAATTGCTGAACAGGGTGGTAAGCGGCTTAGCTCATCATCACAGTCGATCTCTCAAAAGAGGGGGGGGGAAAGGGATCCAGCTGAAAACGTCATGCCTTATGTCTTTTTGTTTCTCTTTGTGAATGGCCGCCGGCCAGCCGGCGGCAGCTGAACAGGGTCGGTAAGTAGCTTAGCTCTAGAAGCGAGAAGGCGTATATAAGGGGCTTGGAAACCTCCATTCACTCACTCATTCTTTTTTGCTGCTCTCTACAGTCACCACCATGAGCAAAAGACAACAGCTAGCGGCGTTCAAGAACAAGAAGACTACGCAGAACAGCGTTCGTTTAGCGTCAGTGCCTGCTCTTGCTACTGAACATGAGACTACCGCCGCAGCCGGTTGGTCTTATCACCCTCCTGCTGTAGCGAGCGCTCGCGGCAGTAGTAGTAGTAGTAGTAGTAGTAGTAGCAGTAGCACTAGTAGTAGCAGTAGTAGTAGTAGTGGTAGTAGTACTAGTAGTACTACTGGTAGCAGTCGTCGTGCTAGCGACGTTGTTACACTCGCGACGGTACACGTTGCTGCTAAGCGCGCTGCCGCTGCTACCGCCGTCCCGCCTGCCACTGCTGCTGCTGCTGCTGCTGCTGCTGCGCCTGCTACTGCTGCGCTTGCTACGGCTGCGCCTGCTGAGGCTGCTGCTGCGCCTGCTACTGTTGCGTCTGCTGCGGCTGCGCCTGCTGCGGCTGCTTCTGCTGCACCTGCTGCTACTGCTACTTCTACTGACGACAACGCTCCTGGCACAGCGCAGTACTGGCAACCGGGTTTTTACCTCCCCACTACTGTTGATGACTTTGATGACCTGCCGCACGTTGCACAGCCCCTCTCCTCCACCACTACATCGACGGACGCCCTCGACGCCGCTCGCGCTGAGAGTTACAGCTATTCGGACACTCAGCCCCTGAACCGAGAAGAAGAGGAGGAGGAGGAGCAGCAACAGGGTGAGACAGAGAACGACGCTGACGACGAGGCGTACGAAGAACCCGAAGGGCAAGGGGTGAGCGGTACGTTTTTCGGCTTCCCTCTTCGACCTTTCGACCTCACTTCCTCCACTGCTAGCGCCCCCCCGTCCGGTCCGTGGCGACTGCCCTCACCGCCACCTTACGAGGGCGGCGGCGGCGCTTCATCTTCTACCGCTACACACAGCACGGACGGCGTGTGGCTGCGCTGTTCCAACAACGAGACCTCCGATACCACCAGCGCTGACGCTGCTCCTGCTATCGGTTCTGCTGCTGATTCAGCTCACGCTGATGGTGTTACTCATCCTGCGGGTGTGAAACGTTCTAAGGTGAGTTCCAGAACAACAAGGCCCACTAAGAAGAGAAAAATACAAGAAAAAGAAGGAGATGGACGAGAAGAAGCAGAGAAAACACTCGGGTTAGAGTTCTGCTTAGACGGAGCTTTGACGCTGGAGATCTGGGAGGACGTGGCTAGACTGTCTAGGAGGCCGCGCTACACAAAAGACGGCCAGGTGAAAGAGGCGTCTCTGACCAGAAGCAAGCGAGTGCACTTCACGGCCGACGCGCTGCGCGAGCTCATAGCACGCATCGCCGATATCCGCGCAGTGGTGCGCATACGCGACACAGCGGCCGCGCAAGGAAAACCTAATCACACCCCCTGGTTCGCAGTGCTGGATGAGGCGGGCGAAGTGTACGCAGCTGTGAGCTACTACAGCGGTAAGAACCTCGTCCACGTGCGCAAGTACGAAGGTCCTGACAAAAAACCCACACAGCAGGGGGTGACGCTGTCCGCCAGAGCGCTCAAAGAGTTGGATGACAAAACAGAGATCATTCTGAAATATCTCGGCATAGATTCGGAATGAGAGACGCTCAACGCTCACGCGCGCACACACACACACACAGCGTTTGACGTACGCTGTATGAGACAGACAGACAGACAGACAGACGGATACACAGACAGCAGACAGAAAGTTACAAGTTACATAGACGACAGATTGATAGATGGCTAGATAGATAGATAGATAGTTAGACGGCTAAGTAGTTGGTAACCGAGTGAAAAAAAACATGACACAGTACGTATGCGAAAAGTGTTTCAAAATGTTTAAAAGAGCGTACAACCACGAGAGACACGTAGAAAATTGTAGAGTAGTAGCTAAGTTTTGCCCTCTATGCGGCGAAGGGGATTGCCGAAAGAGCGCTTGTCGACGCGAATCTCTGGACGGGGTGACCGTCCCTCCGCGCATATGTGCTGTACCGAACGGGGAGGAAACGTTCACGGCGAATTGGCCTGCGATACAAACGGGCGTCAGGATGCACGGGACTCGCGTGAGTGTAACAAACTTCAGGCTACCAACCGGCGAGTTGAGTGACGCTGTAGATACTATGCGTCGCATTCACTTGACACAAAGATTCAGATACAAAGTGGGTTTCTCGGTAGGCTTACTGTTACAACACAGAGAAGACAAGAGCAAACTGCGCTACTTCCACGCCTCCCAGAACAACGCAACTCTCATACAACCGCTCCCTACTGTAACTAATTCAGAAACTTTGGAAGAGCTCCTCTCAAAGATGCAAAACACCGTCGCTTGCGAGGAGGTACGGAAACTTTGCGACGCTGACACCAAGTGGCACGTTCTTTTTCCTACCAATTTGAACATCTGCGTTTACATGGGACCGGGGGAATTCCCCATAGGCGGTAGGATCACGCAGGCCGGTCGAGTTGGAAAGAGAAGCGGCGTGTTAGATTTTCCCAACAAGGACAACCTCTGCATCTTCCGCTGCATTTCCTTTCACTTATACAACACCAGCAAGCGCGCTTCAGATTTGTTACGTCAGTTCTGTCCCGCTGCCACACCTGAATCCTTTCCGGGTCTGAACATCCGCGACTTACCCGCGTTAGAGAACTTGTTTGACGTACAAATAGCGGTTTACACCGCGTCGCGTCAAGTGCCGGGGCGGAAGTTGAGAAGACGCGTTACTCTGATCAGACCGCCTTCCAGAACTGTGGCCGCCCGAGGTAAAGTCAACCTACACCTGACGGCGAAAGGCGGTTTGCACGTCTCTCTCGTCACGGACTTCAACGCGTACGCGGGCATATACGAATGTTGCAAGTGTAAGGCGGCGTTCACCACCGAGTTCTTGCTGAAGAGACACAGGAACCAGCTTTCCTCTTGCCGACAAGTCAAGTTGCGCTACGTAGGTGGCATCTACCAAAATTCGAGAACGATTTTCGAAGCGCTAGCAGACTTCTCCATTTTTCCCCCCGACGGACATTCCGGAATCTACCCTTACAAGATCGCCTTCGATTTCGAGGCTTTCTTCAGACCGTGCAAAGAACCGTCGACGGAGCACGTGTCCCTGCTGTGGGATCACGTCCCTTTGTCGGCTAGCGTCGCATCCGACTTTCCGGGGTGGGAGGGGCCCGTCTGCTTCGTCAGAGCGTCCGACGCAGATTCCGACCCCTTGTTGGACCGAGTTTTAAATCACATAAACGAGAACGCCAAAGCGATCGGGGAAGCTGTGCTAGAACTTTACCGACCGACGTTAGCGAAGTTAGATGCGGCGATAGGTGAAGCTCTCCTGCTGGAGGAGGCGACGTTCACCACCCCTTCTCCAGGCGGCTTCGCTGCGGCTCAGACCAGACACCCGTTAGTTCAACTGAAGAAGCGTCTTCTGAGATACATCCGTCAAGCTCCAGTGGTGGGCTTCAACTCGGGGCGCTACGACTTGAACCTGATCAAAATACGCCTTCACTCGTTCTTCGCCTCCGGAGACCGAAGAAACCAAGAATTCAGCGTCATAAAGAGAAGCAATCAATACTTGGCGGTTTACACACAGCACACGGTTTTCTTGGACGTAGTCAACTATTTGGCACCCGGTTACAACTACGCGACCTATTTGCGAGCTTTCACCAGGAACGAAGAGAAAGGTCACTTTCCTTACGAATGGATGACGTCTACCAGGAAACTGGCAAACAGAACGCTGCCGCCGAGATCGGCTTTCGACAGCGAGCTGACGGGCGTCAAAATGTCCGAATCCGACTACGCCGCATGTCAGAAAGTTTGGTCCGACGAGAAGATGCAAACTATGGAAGACTACTTGATCCACTACAACAACAAAGACGTGAAACCTTTCATAGAAGCTCTGAAAAATCACGCTAAATTTTTCCAAGATCGCGGCATCGACATGTTGAAAGACGGAGTTTCTCTCGCCGGTTTGACTTTACGCTTCCTCTTCCAAAACCTAGAAGACGCGTTCACAACGTTTCCCCAGTTCGACGCCGTCCTCCACGCTCTGATCAAAGAGAATCTAGTCGGCGGTCCTTCCATCATCTTCCATAGATTTCACGAGAAGGGCACCACGCGGATAAGGGAGCACAAGTACGGCGAAGAAGCGAGACCGTGCCAACACATCCTAGGACTAGACGCTAACTCACTGTACTTGCGCTGCATGAGCGAAGCGCACTGCACGGGCTATTACGCGGTGAGACGGCCCGAGACCGAGTTCAAGCCCGAAATCAGGCAAAGAAACTCTCACAGCGCTTTGGAGTGGTTACGCTTCGTAGAGCACGACCGCGACGTGAAACTGCGCCACGCTCTGAACGGCGGCGAGATGGCGGTAGGCTGTCGGAGAATTCGCGTGGACGGATTTCACGCGGCCTCTAATACGGTTTTCCAGTTTCACGGGTGTTGGTTCCACGCTCACGAGTGCATACCGTCGCACCGATATCAGTGCGCTTCACTGAGAGAGGAGAGACGCGACAGAACGACCAGAGTAAGCGCTTACTTGAAAGCGTTAGGTTACAAGCTGGTCGTCGTGTGGGAGTGCGAATGGCGAGAGATGAAGCGTCGAGATGAGCGGGTCAAGGCCTCCCAACAACGCTGGAAGGTTGACGCTTTGAAAGTGTCTCGAAACGCGATGAGCGAGAGCGACATCCTTTCCGCTGTGAAAGAGGAGAAAATGTTCGGTTTAGTTCAAGTGGACATCACTACGCCGCCTCACCTACGAGAGTACTTCGAAGAAATGACCCCCGTTTTCAAGAACGCGACCGTTTCAAAATAGGCCCTCACATGTCAGACTTTGCGCAGGAAGAAAAGCTGTTGAGCACGCCTCAGAGATGTCTGATAGGGAGTTACCACGGAAAAAATATTCTCTTGGGAACGCCGCTTCTCAAGTGGTATTTAGAGCACGGTTTGATAGTCACCAAAGTGCAGCTGGTGGTAGAATACCTACCTAAACGCTCCTTTGCCGGTTTCGCGGACGAAGTGACGGCGGCGCGAAGACGTGGCGACGTGAACGAGAACGAGAAAATTCTGTCAGACTGTTACAAGTTAATGGGAAACGCTACGTACGGTAAAACAATCTGCAACAAAGAAAAACACACGGCGGTGAGATACACTGACAGTCGGAAGTTCGAACTATTGGCCAATTCGTGGCGCTTCAAAAAGGCGTCCGAGTTGACTTCCGATCTGTTTGAAGTCGAACTACAACCGAAAACGGTCAAGAACAACCTCCCTATTCAGATAGGGTTCATGGTATACCAGTACGCGAAGTTGAAAATGTTAGAGTTCACATACGACTTCTTGGATAGATTCGTCGATCGGCGCGATTATGCCCTTTGTCAAATGGACACCGACAGTCTTTACATGGCTCTCAGCGGTGCCACGTTGGATGACCTAGTGAAACCTCGCCTGAGAGAGACGTACTTCAGAGAGAAACGAAAGTGGCTTCCGACAGCGGTGTGCGACGAGCACTTAGAGCTTTTCGTGAAGACAAAAACGGAAAGAGTGCGAGAATGGTGTGCGCCGCCCGGCGGATGTTGTGAGAGACGGTACCTTCACGATCTGAGAACTTCGGGGCTCATGAAAGCGGAGTGGGAAGGTGACGGGATCCTAAGTCTCAACCCTAAGACTTACATTTGCTACGATCGAGTCAGCGACACCGGTGAAAGAAAATCCAAAAAATGGAGTGCAAAAGGCGTACAGAAGAAACAAAACCCCCAGGAACCAGACGCCTTCTTGGATGTTCTTCGCCAACGAAAAACTCTCATTGCTGTAAATAGAAATTTCAAAGTGGTGCGAAACAAAATGGTCACCTACACCATAGAGAAAGACGGCGTGCGCTACTTGTATTATAAGCGTCGCGTGCATTCTGACGGTGTGACAACGAGTCCTTTAGAGATATGAAAAAAAAAAAAAAAAAAAAAAAAAATAAGCGTGTGCATCTTTTCAAAAATAGAGTGTTTATCAAGATTGAAAAAAAAATAAATAAAAAAAAATTAAAAGAAAATATTGTTGTGTTTTTATTATCATACGGCTTCTTTTACTAGTAAGTCGCGCAGTCTCTTAAAGCGTCACTCATGTGACGACGTCGCTTCCAGTCACGGGATCCTAAACAAAAAAAAAACTTCTTCTTCTTCCGGTCACGTGATCAATCAGGTCGCTTCCGGTTGGCCATTAAGTCGTGTGACGTCACTTCCGGTCACGTGACTCATCAGGTCACTTCCGATCACGTGATCCTAAATTAGGTCATATGACGTCACTTCCGGTCCCCTAAGTAGGTCAGTAGGTTACCCAGAATGCACCATCCCCTAAGTAGGTCACTTCCGGTCACCCAATGGAGGCCTCTGATTGGCTGCAGGGTTACCCAGAATGCACCGCTAATCCCCTAAGTAGGTCACTTCCGGTCACGTGACCAAATGGAGGCCTCTGATTGGCTAACTAGGTCACGTGACGTCACCACTAATCCCCTAAGTAGGTCACTTCCGGTCACGTGACCAAATGGAGGCCTCTGATTGGCTGCATGTCGATTGAGTAATAAACAGTACTTAACTATAGTCCCGTTCCGATACATACTATACTACTCCCACTGTTCCCTCCAAAATCATTATCTACAATGCAGATTTACATGTGGTATTTAATATATGGAGTGGTCTTAACCCATCTGTTATAATTCCTGCTGCTGCAGTCATCTTGCAGCTGCACATGCGAATCGCATAAAAATGGACAGATTTATGATTTTACACATTTTTGTTGGCCATCTTGGATGCCATCTGGAATTTCTCAAAACCCTCAATGATGCCAGCTGGGCATCGTCAAGGTTCTGAAAGTACATGACTTCCTGTACCCAAATCAGTCATAACCTCTTTGGGGTTTATTTCTGCAAGGTTTTTAAGCTGGCTGTTGGACTATAATTATTGACTCTATAGAAACAGATACATATCTCTGACGTCACGTGGCGGTAACCATGGTAACTACAGAAGTTGGAGACAGCAGCTGGGACCACTCTCCGGGCAGAGGTTAGCTCTGGTTAACCTCACAGGGTGGGGCTGCCTGTCACCAAGAATCTGTCTGGAGAGTGTGGACGTCAGGCTGGACATCCCCACACAGCTCCCCCCCCCCCCCGCACACACACCTGTCCTTCAATGTTATTGCACTGGAGGGTGGGGGTGTACTCAGTATAGGGATGGGTACCAACTGCGCTACCAAAGAGCCGTCGATGTGCACGTGGAAAAGTATAAAAAAAGGGGGTGTCAATTACATGAAAGTAAAAAATGTGGGGCTGTCAATGACTGAAAAGTATTGCATCAGGGGCTGTCACAATCAATCTAGAAATAATGAACACTTACATTCCATATATAGATTTGAGCGGAGATTTGAGCAATCTATGTAATTCCAAAACAACCTAATGCTAAATGGAAGGGGTCTCCTATTTAAACGATGAGCTGTCATCTGACTTCTTAGAAAATAGGGGGTTGTAAAAAGAATACACATTTTCAAGACGCTGTCAAATCACAAAATAGTAGGTGCTGTAGTTTTGCAGTTGGTACCTACACTCAAAGAGCCAGTGAGTCCCACCTCCCCACCCACCCTGCGTGGGGTATGGTGTGTACACAGGGGCACAGAGACTGACCGTCACCTACACTACAAATAGTATAATTCATGTACCTTTCAGTAACTCTACGGCCGCTTTTTTCACCATCAAGCAGCTCTAGATATGGTTCAGAATTTGATGGCCTGGGTAAATGTCATTTAGGATCATTTTACAATTCTTGGGAGCAGAACCTACGTCACACAGTTCAGAATGGCCCTTATCAGGCTTATCTTCCCTAAGATAACACCCCCCAAAAGGGGTCTAAATGAATAGGCAATGTACTAGAAAAAGGTGTTAAAATCCTTATCGCAAGAGATCTAAGCTACCCACGACAATAAGGATTGCAAAATCTGAAAGATATTCAAAATATCCTTTAAAATTGAGATGCATTATGTTCTAATGCCATTATGTACAGAGAAAATAGCAAAAAGGTGACTTTTCCTGGTACATTGCCTACGTACCTAGACCCTTTGCCTCTCCCTAGCAACCAGGCCTTCTGCGCCCGAGAATGGTCCTCAATTACGGAGTTAAATTAGATTTGGCGGTAGTTGCTGTGGAAAAAACATTGTCTAAACAGGATAAGTTTTTCAGGTGCCCCATGGACCTGTGACCTTGACTTTGTTGACCCAAGCATGACCCCTTTATTACCATGGATCCCACAAACTAAAACTTGTTTTAACCAAAGTATTGTGCATCTTCTTGCATGCTCTATTACTTTCGGTCGAAAATAAAGTCACCTAGCACAGATTATATCCACTAAAAGTTAGTTTTAGGGAGTGATCACTTTTTAACAACAGGGGTGGTTGCTTTTCGTGCAGAGTGCGCAAATTTAAAAAAAAAAAAAAACGGTCAATGGGTCGAAAGTTTTAACCTCACCCCTTTACAGGTCGAAAATCGACACGTGCCCGGGCCCTTTGAAGAATAGTAATGAGCGGGTTTTTTGGTGCAAAACAGGTTAAATCTTTTACCCCCCCCCCGTCAAGGTGTCCAAATTCCCCCCCCCCCCCCCCCTGTTGATAAAAAATTATCACTTCCTTTGTAGGGACTATTCGGCTTCCTAGGTTTACTGCATGGGTGGATTACTACTGTAGTTTTTTGTACCCGAAATTGTACCCAAAAAAGTAAATATAACAGCCCCATATAGACTTCATACTACAGTATAGCTATGGTCCACTTACCAGGCTGTGGCCAATTCTTCATCTAAACAAGGGGTTATCTATTTGATTTAGCCCCAGGTCCCATCTACTCGCCCTGCGCCGTGCCGTAGCACGGTGAGCCACAGGCCTCGATATGACAGGGGGTTCATCCATCCACCGTTATCACTGACTGATACACTGAAAAAGTAAACTTGTCTCCAGACTCGTCTAAGTAACATTCATAAAATAAACGAGTCAAAAGTTGTCTTACCTATCAGGTTACCATCCCACAAATAGAATCTGGAGCTGGCAAATGTTGGGTTTTAGGCTGGCACATGCCAAGTGGGTCTTCTATCTCCAGCTACTAGACCCGCCTCCTTGTCACTTAAACAAGTTTTTGACTCGTTTATTTTATGACCGTCACTTAGAAGAGTCTGGAGACAAGTTTACTTTTTGAGTGCACACACAAGATTGTTAACCCTGCAAGGACGGTTTGATGCCTTTAAGCTTTACATATGTGGTCATGAAGCACCAAGGGCATCAACACAGTGCCGGTGAATAACTCGCCAGCACTGTGTTGGTGCATCATGCCAACCTTTCAGTGTGTATCATCATGATGCATGAATGCAGCCCTAGAGAGCTGCTTCAATGTTCTCTTTTGCTCTCTTCTCTCTCTTTCTCTACTAGAGAGAATTAAGTTATATCCTCAAGATGACGAGATTTATAAAGCAAAGGCAGTAAACAAAAATGGTATGCAACGTCTTGGGACGTTTCTCTACGGCCGGCTCCTTATTACGGCCAAAGGTTGTATAACGTTAAAAACGACATTTGACGTAAAATAACCTAATTTTGTTGGCTGGGGAGCCCTATTAGCTCCTATTGTAAGAATCAATAAAATATAATTACAGTGGGAAAGTCTCTCCTGTACAGGGTCTTAATTATAAGGTCCTCATTGATTTTGGTAGAAATAAAAACTACAATGTCCCAATATAGGCAGAGCTATGATACAGCCACCATGTTATGATATTATATTGGAAGATACCAATGTCGGCTGGTGCAGGCCGTACGTCGATATACGCTGTTTTTGACGTCACAGGCGGCAGTTTATATGGATATTCTATGGCAGGGTAAACACATTAGGCTCCGTGGCTGATATATAGGGGGATATGGTGGGGTGTGGGGAGCTACTCTCCATACCAATATATATACCCCTACCCCATATCACTCCCCTCCCTGGACGTGGGTGGTCATGTTGATAAAAGCTATATGAGTAGTTATTAATGGCTCAATGTCTACAGAATAGGTATGTAGGCTGTCCGAAGGTTGGAGGTTAAGCTATGGAAATAACGCAACCTACTACCAACATAACTGAATTCAGACCTTAGTGAGTACAGCCTAACAACTCAGTTACTAGTGATTAACATAGTTAGTAATTATTTGGCTGCCTATATCACGAACCTAGGTTAGTTAAAGCTGGGCTGTCAGGGAATAAGTTCAGCATTTTCTATACATGGACTAAAATAACAGTTCCACCAGAGGGCAGCAGTGTTTGGACAGGGGACCATGAGCATTGTCCAGCTACAATATATTCACCCTTGTGCCTGTAAGAGCTGAGCTCCCAGCCCTTAAGAGCCCTCTTTTGAATGAAAACTGAACTATATCCAAAAGTGCTTTTGGCCTCACTTCAACCATGACGGTCAAGCTTTAATACTGTCAGGTTGGTCAGGACTGACCAACTCACCTAGTCTTTCTATTTCTATGAGAAAGTCTCTTTGCGTAGGGCATTATAGTAATACTTAATTTTGCCTCAGTCATTCTTGAATCTCAGGTCATCATCCTGATGATTATCTCTGTGACTAACCTTGGGTAGCCACTACTGACTAATCCCTGGAGCATAAAGGTTGTCAGTGCACATGGCAATGTGAACAGTTAGTAGTATATTGGTAGATCTCACATTAAACCACACAACCGTCCACAAACCATAAGATTGCCAATACTGGTCAAGTCGCCCTTCTGCAAAGAAAATGGTAGACAGTAGAACCCAACAGCACATACTCTCATATATTCACCATGCCCTTCCATTTCTGCTAGCAAAAGTGAAGCAGTAAAAGCAATATGGACTTTGCCTTATGATAGTGTATCTGGCATGGGGAATGGGGAGAGGTAATAGCATTTTGGCAGTTGTAACATCAAACCAATAAGCCTACAGAATTCAGGAGTCAAGTCGCCCCTCTGCAAAAGAGATGGCGTCTATATCACTGGTTAGGAGGTTATATACTGCTGATAGAAACCCCCAATAAGGAGTCTACTGTAAGGGTATTGGTTTTCCCTTTAACTTTCAACCATTCAAATCTGATCGTATTCTTTCTGTGCACGTCTCGTTCTGATTGTTAGCAGAGTGACAAGTCTTTAATTGAGATGTCCTACCTTACTCCTGTCTAGATCTTGCCATGCCGAGACATTTGGACGGTTCTAACATCAGACCTACAGAATTCAGATGTCAAGTCGCCTCTCTGGAGAGGGTGTACTATAAATAGACATAGCTTATACTGCTGATAGATAGCTCCAGTAAGGGCATTGGTGTCTCCTTCAACCTCCATATAACCAATCAAATCTGTTCTTTTGTCTGTGCATGTCTCATTGTTAGCAGAGTGACAAGTCTCTAAGTGAGACGTCCCCATGGTTACTCTCTCCTGCCTGACTCTTTGTCTAGAACCTGCCGTGACTAGACCCCGTTTAACCCTATAACCCCTTAAGGGCCACATATGAGGGCTTTAATCTGATATGCTCTTTGGGTGTCATGATGCATGAATTCAGTTCTGGTGAGTAACTCGCCAAGAGCTGCTTCCATTCATTATGTCCACACTTTGTGATCTTTGTAGGATCGACGTGACGCATAGATGGACGACTGGTGAGTTACTCGCTACGGCTGCATTCTTGTATCATAACGTTAAAGGGCATACTGCATTAAAGCACTATGCAGCCCTAAAAGGGCGCATCTTCGGATCAGTGCTGAAGCCCCAGTATCGATTGGAACAAAAGGACGGTCGATTCTCAACTTGGAAAAAGAAAAGTAAAATGTGAGACTAGAGACTAACCCTTTAAGGACGGTATGTCGCTAAAAGATGACGTTTGTAATCACCAATGCAGCCCTGGTGCATCATGACAACCCTTCAAGAGTGTCTCAACTCCATAGGGTCAGCATGATGCTTGAATGCAGCACTGGCGAGTTACTCACCAGGGCTGCATTCATGCATCATGATGACCAAGGGCATGATGCATTAACCCTTTAAGGACGGAATAATACCTTAATGCATCATGCCCTTGGTCAGCATGATGCTTGAATGCAGCCCAGGCGAGAACTCGCCAGTGCTGCATTCAAGCATCATGCCGACCCGATAGGATTGAGACACTTCCGAAGGGTCTGCATAATGTACTAATGCAGCACCGGCAAGTTACTCGCCGTGCATTAGTGCATCATGATGACTCATCTCATCTTTTAGCGACATGCACCCTTAAAGGGTTAAAGCAGAACACTGTCCTTAAAGGTCTGTAGTAGAAGATGACAGAGGTTTGTGTAAGACGGAGGGGTGTGTGGCATAGGGTGGTGCCTGTGTGCCCCTCGTACACCACCCGTAATGGCCGTCCTAATGTCCCACAGCGCCGCCAGGGGTCGGTACCAGGCTGCAGGCAAAGTCAGCCACTCTCCATGCATGGCTTCTCTCCATCGGTTACTACCAGCATTACTTCATCTCTGCCCAAATGTGAAAACACTCAAAAAATTTACCTAAGGCCAAATAAAAAAAAGGTCACCTGAGCGACCCTAGCAAAATAGGGCCGACCCTACGTTTTTTGTGTGAATTTTTTGAAGAAATTTTCATATTTTTACCCTTTTTGGGTCATTTTTTTTACACAGTGGATGGCTAGTACTTTCATGTTAGAAAAAAGTAAAATAAAATAAGATAAATATCCGACCTACCGACCCTAGTCTTTCTTCCCATGTTACCTTTTTTTTTCTTTGCCCAAGCCATATCTCTAGGACTTTCATAACAACGTTGATGATACTTTTAAAACCTACCTGATAGTTAGCTTAGGCAGGCACATAAGGGAGTGTTCATTTATTAGTTACAGGGGGGGGGGCATAATAATTTCCGACCCCTCCTGAGGGGGGGGGGGGCGTAAAAAATTCTGACCTGTCTTGAGGGGGGGGCATAAAAGATTTCGCCCCTTTTTAGCAAAAAGGCCTGCGCGTTACCATAGTTCAAAGGGGGGGGGGGCGAAAATATTTCGCCGCCTTCAGCGAGGGGGGGTGCGAAACACTTCAAGCGCGCTTGAGGGGTGGGGGGCGCAAAACATTTTTCACACCTCCGCGAGAAACCCCACCCGCCCCCCTGTAATTAATAAATGAACACTCCCTAACGCCATTCATAAGCTATGTCAAGACAACAACCTTCTCAGATATTTAAAGGAATGTTTGTGAAGGACAAATAATTACAGAAATATCAACCATATTTTTATGGTTAAAATTATAGGCACAAATGTATTCTTCCCATTGAACGATGTTTCATGCCATGGACATCGAAAAACAGGGAAGTAGTACTGCATGGTTCCCTCGTTTGTTCCACAGAAGAGTTGCTAAAGTCTGTACACTAAGGCAGAGATCAGATGCACGTTTCTGATAGAGAGAGTGAGGTTGTGGAGTGTGTGTGGGGGGGGGGGAGGGTAGGATGGAGGGAATTAGTAGGCTCTGCGGGCCCGTGTAACAGGGTGTCAGCCATGTAGAGGTTGCCACATGCTGCACTCTACTACCTGACAAGGTACATCCACACTATGTCTTAGTATAGGATGACATGCGATGAATTGTATCCCAAAAAGTCATCACCCATACACCTTAACTCTTCAACACTTTAAGGTGCTAAAAGGTCACATTTGTCGCCATGCTGCACCGCTGCAGCTAAGGCGAGTAACTCACCAATGAAGCGTTGGTGCATCATGAAAAGCCTTTGGGAGTTTCTCAACCCATAGGGTCGGCAGAATGCTTGAATGCAACCCTGGCGAGTTACTCACCAGGGCTGCATTCATGCATCATGACGACTAAGGGCATGATGCATTCAGGCATCATGCCGCCCTTGTGTCACGCCACAAAACCCCTTATTATACCTTCATCAATTGTATTACGTCATATTACGTCATATTACGTCATAATTATGATTTATGATTATTAATATTCATATTTATTATTATTTGTAATACGCTCAATACTTTATACATATTTTCAATCCATATGTCTATCAAAGTACACCTAGACGTCAGACATACCTATTTCTCACTAAACCAAGCCAAACTAACCCCCATGCATAACTAATCCATAGATCACAAGCAGACCCTTATCCCTTGGACAATAGGTAACGGTCAGCCCCTCCAGACGACAAGGCACCGACCGGTCACCTATACACAAAACAAATGAACTATATGTTGACCCCAAGGATTAACTGTCAACACATAAAACAATGCTATAAAGCTGGACACCCTTAATCAGTGTGGCACCGCCAAAGCCACTTGAGCCGGCTGGAGGCCACCTGGAAGGTGGGCGACAAAGCCCCCATGTGTGCATGCTACTTATTATGTAATCCATTACCCATAATGCACTGGACCCAGGCTCCCCACCCGCGGTCCAGCGCACACCACGTGTTAAAGCCATGAATATATAATTATCCAATCAAATGTCAAATGTATATTATCCAATGAAAACCACTGTTACATCTACTTCCGGTCACATGGGCACCCCCTCTACCTGCCGGGCACCTGTACTTATACCCCGGTCAGATGGAGGAGGAAATCACTTATCATCTTGCAACCATCAGTAACTTATATACTGAGCCCTAGTGACTGGTACTCTGATATTAATATTATTATTAATAAAAGATACCAAGTACTCAAACTGACGTCTCACCTCATCTTTACGCCCTCATTGATGTGGAAGGGTTTTCCCTAGCCACAGAGTGGTAGAGAACCGGGCATCCTTCAGCTACCTGCGACCATGAAGAAATTTTTTAATGCAGAGACACCAGTCCCTCAGTGACCTATCATCACGGAGGCACACTAGGAGCCAGGGACCAGCACCAACATCAGGTCTACAACCCACCAGGAGGAAAGGACCAAGCAACAACAAGCACATCACCAAGTCCACCTCCTGCATCTACAAGGACACAGTAAGACATTCTAAAACAACACTTATAGACACTGTACCTATTATACCTATAGACATAGCTACCCCACCCACCTCTCCCATTCGTGTTGAACCCACTGTCAACATGGCCGGAGACGATCAGGTAGAGGTAGAAAGACAACGAGAGCTAGACGATAGGATATCAAGAAAATTAGATGAGCAACTAGCGGCCCATAAGGCAGAGCTAGAAAGACTGAAATCTGATATCGCAGAATATAGGAACAACAAGTCCATTAGCAACCTGGCTAGCGCCATATCAAAAGCAAGCAAATACACCATCCGGGAACCAATTAGATTTTCGAAACCGGACATTAAAATGAGCACCAGCAAGTGGTTCACAGACCTAGAACGATTTGTTAGACTAAAATATCCCCAAGAAGATCACCCCATCCACGTCACTTGCGCAGTCTATTTAACTGGACCAGCGTACGAGTGGTACAGTATGCAGCCCACTAGCATACAGGATGATTACGATCTCATAAAGAAGGGACTTATTCATCACTTCAAGGATGTCGAAAATGACATCAAGCTATTGACACTGTCCCAATTTGACCCCACCCTACACACCATGGAAGAATGGCTAAAGGACGCCAACACCCACTTCCAAAACAAGGGGATGGACATAGAAGCTGCCATCATCCAGGTAGCCACAGTATTAAACGAGGACTACCGAGAGGCGATCAGAGCGGAAAGTCCTACTACATGGGCTTCCCTCTGTAGAGCGCTCAGGTGTGCGTACCTTTATAAGAAGACCTCCACACATAAGGTATCATCCCTATCCAACAACACCCTAGACCCAGTCATAGCGGCTCAGCTAAGGGAGAAGGATAGGGAGAACGAAAAACTGAGAGACCTTCTTCAGAAACAACAAGAAGTAATGGAGACTGAACATACAGTAGCTGCTATGGGGGGTGGTAAACCAAAACCCACCTACCACAAACAAGCAGCTGCACCTACACATCAGTCTCCACCAACTGACTTCGCGTTACCACCTAACTATAGGGGGAGGAGAGAGGACTTCGACATCAACTATGTCGACAACATCAGGAAGGCACGCTCAATGGGCCTCATCCCTCCCACCCATCGATTTAAAGGGGGACCCAAAGACATCATAACCCTTCTTCAAACGGGTTCCCTACCTCCACATCACTTCAAACTCATCCAGAGCCAACAACAACAACAAAGGTGGCAGCCACAACAGCAATCATGGCAGCCACCACAACAACAACAACAATGGCCACAACAACAACAACAACAACAATGGCCACAACAACAACAACAACTTCAACTTCAACCAACGCCACAAAACCCCACTCCACAGTACACCATGGCACAGCTCGTCAGCATGATGAACGACCTCACCAAGACGACGGGAAACTAGATTGTCATCCTATGGATAGGCCTCATCAGGATGACAAAACAGTCCCCAACACAGAAGACACAGCATTGCCCATCGACACCACGCCACATGACCCACAGACAATCCACAACGCTGCACCAGTGCGCGGGAAACCTGCCGACGTCCAAGCTACCCTGGAGGTCGTCCCCCCACCACTCCCCGACCTACACATGGAAGAAGGTGAGCAGAGTGTTTTGTTTATCAACATGGTCAATGGCAATATAGATCTACAATTCAAAGATACCAACATCCCCAGTCTAGTAGACACAGGAGCCACCGTCTCTTGCATGAGAGAGGGTCTAGCCTCCACTCTATCGAAACTAGTTCCTCATGAGTTTTCACGAATCAGGTCCAAAGTTTATCTTGCCGATGGAGCATTGTGTCACATCAAAAGAGCTATCAAAATCAAATTCAAAATTCAAGGCAAAACATTCAGTCATCAATTTGCAATTCTTCCAAATTGTTCCTCACCAATCATATTGGGAACAGATTTTCTATCAAAAACTAAAAGCAAAATCAATTACTCCACTGACCCAACTCCAAAATCTCAACCAATCAGGGCAGTCAGAGCCATTTCGATACCTCCATTTTCCGAAATGGCCATAACAGGCCAAGTCACGTGCTACCACTCAGTCAGTCAAATCAATGGTATAACAGACAATTTTGACAGATCAGACAAACTTCCAAATTACATCGTACAACGTTCAGTCGTGACACCTGACCAAAGAGACAGACACCCACTGATATTATTGAATATCACATCTAGAATCTGTAAAATCCAGAAGGGTGAAATCGTAGCCTCCCTGGAAACAAATTCACGTGAATTCTCCCTGAATAACACGGGTCAAACTGGGGTCAGTCACGGGAATAACCCGGGTTTTATTCCCGTGATATCACGGGATTCTGTGAGCAAAAAATCCCGTTAAATCACGGGATTCTTTGAATCCCGTGATATGACTGGATTTTCAAGACATATCACGGGATTTTCACGGGATTTAACTATAAAAATCCCATATTTAACATCAAAATCACGGGATTTATAGGTGATAATCATGGTCTTCCCCTGATGGCTTGACATAGCAATTTTATTCACCGCAATACCCTGCCCATAAATACTATCGTATTATGTGATATTGAATGGTGGCCCCAATACTATACAGCACTGTACTACTGCTCAATAATAATAATAATAATAATAATAATAATAATAATAATTCATCTAAATTATTCGATTATTCACCTATTGCTATAGATTGCTATAGATTGATAGAGGTCACATAATCCACGAAAATAAATAACAAACACACAACTAAGTATTTTCATCTTTATTTCAAATACATGTATTATTTCATGCACGATTTTATTTCAAGTAATTCACAAACGTGGCGCCAAAATAGAAAGATAGTCATGTAAGATACTGCAGCTTCGAAGCTCCGTCTTATACATCTCTGTACTTATGTGTGGGCACTATGTATTACTCCTCATGTGTTTTGGATCCTGCATCAAAATCTGTGAAGGTAAACAAGGATAACACATATTAGACAGTTTTATTGCCTCAGACATCTCTTTGGTACAGTAAATTTAGCCCCCTATATCAGTGTAATCTAGAATGGACAGCTTTAAAATAGGTGTGACTGCAGCTCAGTCATGCACAGCATTGACAGCTTGCTCCTGCACGGGGCGGGGGTCACCAGTGACGGTACAAGGGAGAGGAGTGATGGGGGCGGGGGATGCTGAGAGGGTTCATGTACGGCCTACTATAGTATGTTAGAGAGGTAAAGCGATGGTCTCTGGGCAGATAGAGATACAACTTCATATTTCTCCTCAATGCAACACAAAATCAACTTATAGCTCTAGACCCCTGAATTCGATGTGCCGACATGGGAATTTCCTCAAAATCAACATGCGATAGGAGGGCCAAGTGCACTCACGGCCATATGACCCCCACACACCATGTATAGCCCCATGACCCCCAGCCCCAGTGATATATTGCCCCAGAAATGATAGCCCTAGGACCATAGGCCCCACTATCTATGATTCAGCATACATGCAGTTAGCTATGTACGTCATTCTATTGCACCATTGTCCGTCATGTCATGTTTAACAAGTCCAAAAAAAATGTTTGCAATTTTTTCAACCATTTTTTTTTCCAGATATCGTTTGTTTAGAGTTGTATGTTTTTCACGGATATGACGGACATATAAAGGACATATAAAGGTCATATCACGGCCATGACGGACATATCACACACATATCAAGGACATCATAGACATATCACGGACACTATGACTAAGAGCTATTCGGAAGGCAGGAGGTCTGGCAGGTGTCCATGATGTGTCCGTAATGTGTCCGTGACATGTCTGTGATAAGTTAGTGATAAGTTAGTGATAAGTTAGTGATAAGTCAGTGATATGTCTGTGACATGTCCGTGATATGTCCGTGACATGTCCATAATATATCCGCTACATTTTCATATATGTCCGTGATGTCCATGATGTGTCTGTGATGTGTCTGTGATGTGTCCGTGATGTGTCCGTGATGTGTCCGTGATGTGTCCGTGATGTGTCCGTGATGTGTCCGTGATGTGTCCGTGATGGGTCCGTGATGGGTCCGTGATGGGTCCGTGATGGGTCCGCGATGTGTCCGTGATGTGTTGGGGTATAGTCCTGAGGAAGAGAAGAGTAGTGTACATATGATGTACATGCAACATACACATTATGTACACATGATATACAATGTTGATGGTGATAAAAATGAGCTATAGGCTCAGTCTCACGACTTTGTAACAATTGGATCGTCTTTGACCGGGTGACGTCTTTGACCAAGTGACGTCCTTGACTGGGAGGCAAGAAAAGGCTATTTTTCATTTTTCATTTTTTCCCCCATATCTCTACTATTAGAGAAAATATGTGGATGGTAATTGCATGATACTTTGGACAGTGTACCTCTTCAAAATTCCACACAATATAGAAAGTGATGTCTTTGATTGGGGAGAGGAAGAAATATAACATTATGCTATAATGCATGTAAAAGAGCCTACATATAAATATAACAAACTTTAAATAAATTTCCTTTCATATAGCGTGAAAATATCCTTTGACTTTTTCCACCCATTTCTTACTACAATATATATAGGTCTAATTTATGCTATAATAACGTTTCCCGGTCAAAGACGTCACCCGGTCAAAGACGTCACCCGGTTAAAGACGATCCAATTGTGAAACTGAGCCTATAGAGTGAAGTACCCCTATTCCGTACAGTTAGTGCTTATCTTAGAGTTTCTTCCTGCTGGATAATCTGTTCACTCCCAAACCATGACATATTGAATACATATATGTCCTCTGAAATATAGGAAATAGATTATTTCTAGGAAATATTGATGACTTTAAGAAAAGCAAAAAGGCACCTTATTCCGGACTGCAGAAGTGTTCTTCTGATACAAAGCTAAACTATACAGTTTTCTATATGTTTACTTGTCAGTTCATATTCATCAACACAAAAACTTAGCTTTTCAGCAAATATTTTGGTGGAAAGCCTTAACATTACCACCTATACTTTTCATGATTTGTGCAGTAACTGTATCTGGTATTGGTGCATAAATGGATGGGCATGCTAGGGAGACATGCTATGGAGACAATTTAAGTTCTACAACACAATTTGGGCAAGCTTTATTTAAAAAGCAAAGGGTTTCCGAAATTAAGCACCTCTCAGAGCAAAATGCCCCTACAAGCTCCATTATTTACTCATGTAATTTCTATAATTTAAATTTTCTTCTCGAGTATTTATGATGTTCAATTTCAATATAATGGTAGGGTTTAAGGTTACACTTGAGAATATCCATTTAAAATACTCCAATAGGCATAAATGCTACAGGGCTTAACTCATGTGCTAGTAGCCAGCAATGCAACCAGAATCTCATCATCTGCCATATCATGATTGCGTTTCTATTCACATTTCCTGCATACAAAGCCTTTTAATTTGACGTGATTATTTAAGAAAACATGTATACCTTTCATTTGACAATACTATCTGTTACATCATAGTCAGCATAACCCACTCCTTTGTACTATGATGTCCGGAATTAGGTGCTGTCTGGAATTGGGGTACTTTACTCTATGCTGTAAATATGACGTACTGTTGATGTACACATGATGTATAGTGATGAGGAAAAGAATTGTGGGACATATCCACGGACATGACGGACATGTCACAGACATGTCACGGACATGTCAAAGGCATGTCAAAGGCATGTCAAAGGCATGTCACGAACATGACGGACATGTCATGGACATGACGGACATGTCACAGAAATGACGGACATGACAGACATATCACAAACATGACAGACATGACGGACATGTCACAGACATCACACACATTATGGATACCATGACTAGGAGCTATTGAGAAGGCAGGAGGCACCTTGAGAGAAGGGAGAAGGGGCCGTCCGTCTTGGGTCTACACGCCTTGGGGTTAAACGTCAATGGGGTTTGGGGACCTGGGGCTCTCCATGTAGGGGCCACCTGCCCTAGAGCCCCAAGTGACATCCGACGTGAGGCTTAAACAGATAGTAAAGAGATAGTGACAGGTACATGGACAGTTCTTAAAATTGACATGGGACATGAGCATTATTAAGCAACATAGACATGTGACATGGTCATTTTTTAAATCGACATGTGACATGGGAACCCCCCTTTCAAGGGCCCCCAACTTGTACATTCACAGGCTTTTAGATCATATATTTATCTATTAGATGACAATAATAGTTTAGATTACCGGGTACTAAACTGCGAGAAACATTACAAATTAATTATAATATGGGTTGCAAATACAAAGTCTCATCTCCTTTCCACACAATGCTACCTCAATGTGTCATACTCAATAGGTGTACACCCAATAGCAATATGGTTTGATCCCTTGCCGACAAGGGAGTCCTGGTTAGCTGTCACCTGTACACAGCCACCAGTTATTGACAAAATTACTAGTGGTATGTACAGAGTGGAGTATACGTGGCTAAGTTGGCTGTGAAGTCTGCTGCAGGGTAGAGTGGGTGACCAGATCTGAAATGGTGCACAAACATTTCGATTGGGTGACTGGGTCTGGTAATTATAATGTGCTCTCAATGAGAAGTGGCAGCCTAAATTTGTGCAACGAAAATCATTAAGAAATAATAACTATTTTTTGCAAGTTAACATATGTAACCATCTTCCACAAACTAATGCATCCTATTGTAACTGTAAGGAAATGATTCTTGTAAGAAAATACACATAAAAGATGAACATGATTCCGTTTATGCTGTAACACTGTGCAAATTACATATGTATAGGCACAAGTAAAGGGTATCATATGAAATACATGTTCCAATAACTCACTGGACATTATTATCTGCGTTGTTTAGTCTTCCTCAAATAATATAGATTTAGAATTAAAGTAAATGCATTTAGTTAAGTGTAAATGGGAGATATACTTACATGTGATTTGAGCAGTATGGGCAGGTGACCTGACTGGTAGGCTGGCTTGGGGTGATCTGACACTGAGGGGTATATAGCTCTGGCGACAATGTGTTTTGGAGTGGACCATTTTTGTCAGGAGGGAGGGAATACTATTTACTTACCAACCAGTGCTTTTTATATATTTTACTTACTTTAAGATTCGTTTTTGATAGACATTATCTGTTCTATTTCATCACAAAATGCTTCAAGTTACCAAATGTCTATCAATAATGCAAATAGAGTTGTGTATCATTAAACTATACACAATGCTAAACGGGGAGGAGATCAGGGTTATGGATAACATATGAATGCATTATAGGACTTCTCTTTACCAAGGTATTGCATACCATAATGAGGCCATGCATCCTCAAAGAGTCACCTTCTTTGGTAGACCCCAGCCCTCTAAAATGGTGTGCCCCCCCCCGCGCCACAAGGTTTGAAATATATGATCGCTCCCCTTTGGCACCTTTGACCAGCAGTGCTGGGTGACCTCAATATTCTAGGCGTTTCTGTGTGCAAGTCCAGATCGTGTACAAGGTTGGATGTGAGCGACCCCCCCCCCCCCCCACACACACACTGACACATATCAATCACACTCACCTAAAACGTATAGGAAGTTATAATTAGAACGTCAGGCAGGGTGCCTTTGAACTACGAATCAGATCATCGTCAGAGTAGTAGAATATGGGGTTCTAAATGTAGAGATGAATTCTATAAATTGTTATAAAAAAATTGCATAGTATCTATACCCGTAGTCCGTTACCTGACCTGTCCATACTGCCACCCTTCCTCCAGATATGACTCATGCTGCCCTGTGCTAAAAGCATGATATTTTCAATAATAATTATTGATCTTTATTATTCTTTTATAATGAATAATTTTGGCCTTTTCTCACTATAGGAATGTATGGGAAAGAACTTGGGCACAACAATTTGTTTGTTATAGGGCACCTGGCTGTCGACAGCAGCACCACTTGTGGTAAATTGAGAACCTTCAGTACAGGCCCTTGACCAGCAGGTGGCGCAGTTAACCGGGGGTTATGACATCACAGGGCAGTACTGAGTCTATAGGTGTCCATCTAGTGGTACATGCTTGAACTTCCAACCCCCGAATATGGCTGCACCCATGGCCTAACCATTAGGAACCCTATAACCAACAATTTATTGTAACATAATTCGTTGGACTTTACTGTATATGAATAGATTTGAATAAGAGGATTAAAAATATGTTCACTACATTTTCTATCACAGTTCTTCTAAATGTACATCTGCCTCCGTGTACCACAAGTAAATATGAAGCCCTTACGTCAATACTACTGATTGTTATAGAAACATGCTAAAAATGACTCTGTTATTAACATTTAATACCCCATAATAGAATAAATGACTCCCCTCCCAAGCAGGAATGTCCCGCCTATAGCAGAGGTTAGAGTTTCCTCTGCTGCTACGTCACAGGGCCTGGACTCGGGGGCAAACATATGCCACCACGTGGTTGGGTAGTTTTACCATGATAGTACCATTACTCCTTACTGTATTTGAATATATTGTAATTGGGCCCTAATAATATTCAGTCTTTACTATAATGATGCATAATACGTGTTTAAGGCAGGGTTGATTCCATTTACAGAGATATGCCTATCTTTTAAATAATTCCTATCAGTGTATCAATTTAACTGGGTGAGATATGGTTCATATACCCTACAAAGTATCACCCACGTGGCTTTTGTTTGCCCCCGACTGTTCTATTATTATCTACAACTCTAACCTCTGCTATAGACTGGGGCAAATCTCGTGATTTTACAGGACTTTGCATGGTAAATCACGAGTTTATAATCACGGGATTTTCACGTGAATTTTTGCTCACAGAATCCCCAAAAGATCACGGGAATTTCTCGTTATTTGTTACCAGGGCTTATATACAAAAACAGACATAGACAAAGAAAGTAATATATTATCGACAGGCTACGACGAGACACAACCCGAGGAGACAGACAGAGACATAGACATAGACATAGACAACAACTCTACTATCAGTGACAGTGCATCATCAACAGGGTCAGACAAAACATTCTATGTACCAACACCAACATATTCTGAGTATTCTGATTCTGACATGGATCAATCCATGTCAGACGATGAAGATCATATAAATATGGTACAAGAGACGACAAGTCACGACGAACAAGACATAGACAAAGACATGTACATACGAAAGGACATAGACATAGAACCAGAAAAAGAAAAATCACACGTCTTCCAAAAACCAGACTGCCTCACAGATGATCAATTCACAACATTTTGCCAGTTGATTGAAGAATACGACGACATATTCGTGGGAAAAGATAATATGATTGGAAGAACCCATCTGTACACCCATAAAATCAACCTGATCCCAGACGCCAAACCCTTACAGTTCTACCCATTCAGAATGGCCCCGCACAAAGCTGAACGACTTGAAATTGAATGTCAGAAGCTGGTAAAGCAGGACATTCTGGAGGAAACCAAAACGGGTCCCTGGTCATCCAGAAGTTTTCTTGTAGAGAAAAAGAACGGGCAGGGTTACAGATTAGTGACAGATCTAAGATATGTGAATTCCCAATCCATCAACCAAGCTCTTACATCACCACGAGCAGACGACAGCCTAGAAATGATTGGTGAGATGCGACCTGCCGTGTTCTCTAAAATGGATGCCCAACAAGGGTACTTCCAGATACCAATTAGAGAGGACGACAGGGACATCACAGCCTTTCTCACTAGGACCAAGAAGTATAGATACAAGACCATGCCCATGGGACTTGCCAGCAGTGCTCAGGCTTTCCAAGCTGTAGTCAACCTGATCCTACAGAACCTGCAGTACAAATGTGCAATCCCATACTTAGACGACATCTTGTGTTTATCACCTACCATAGACCAACATTTCATTGATTTAAGAAACATATTCGAAGCACTAAGAAATGGCAAACTAAAGTTGAAGAAAACCAAGTGTGAATTCTTCCTAGAGGAACTAGACTTCCTAGGAATGAAAGTCACCACTGACGGTATCAAACCATCTCCAGACAAAGTCCACAAGATCCAGACATTCCCCACACCGAAGACCACAAAAGAGGTGCGGTCATTCACTGGACTCGCCCAATTCTATAGAAAATTCATCAAAGGGTTCAGTGAAATTGGTCGACCTCTATTCAACCTACTCAAAAATGGGAACAAATTTGTTTGGACCAAAGAATGTGAGACTGCATTCCAGACCCTGAAGGACTCTATATGCAATGACGTCATCTTGCTGTACCCAGACTACAACAAACAGTTCCATCTTACAACAGATGCATCTGGTACAGCCCTGGGAGCTACTCTTTCCCAGGAGAAAGACGGCGTTCTACGACCAGTAGCCTTTGCGGGCAGAGCACTCCATGACCACGAAAAGAATTATGGTGCCACCCAAAGAGAACTATTGGGAGTAGTATTTGCAATAGAGTACTTCAGACACTACCTAGAAGGAAGACCATTCGAGTTATATACTGACCACCAAGCCCTCATCCACATGTTGACAAAATCAGATAACAAAAACATGTGGGCAAGGTGGGCACTCAAAATTCAGCAATTTCAATTTAATATCAGACACATAAGAGGCAAATTAAACATACCATCAGACGTTATGTCAAGACGAGACTACCCACTAGACAACACACCAATGACAGATCCTCCACCAAAACCCAAAGCCATAAGGGTGCAACATAGAATTATGTTTGAGGATGACATACACACACAGAAATTCAAAGAAGACGAACCACCATTGACGCTACCAAAACGACTACCCAAATCAATCCTGAAGAGAAACTCCACCCATCACTTCTATTGTGAATGTATGGAGGAAAACACAGAAGACACAGAAGAAATAAAAACATTGACCCCCAACCTGAGAGCAAATCCTGACATCCCAAGTACCAAATTACATCATTTTGGGCTTCCACAAACAGAATACAAGGGACTGTTAGCAGCCATAGTGACCTCGGTACAACAGGAAGTGGATTCAGCTGCACGACCGGTCCCAGGCCACGCCCCACAGCAACTGACAGTACCCTCTACATCCCTAGAAGCCCTATCATCATTTATAGAAGAAACTCAAACAGAACAAATAGAGCAGGTTGCGGAGACCCGACCGGTCCCAGGCCACACCCCGGCACCGCAACCTAAGAAAACCACAGATAAACCAAAAACGAAGAAGAAAAATGAGAAGCCTAGAAGAGACGCCACAGACATGGCAAAACACTTGGCCAATCAGACTAATCATCTGATTGAAATGATAGAAAGCCTCTCTGACCCACAGATCTCCATCCTCAACCTCAAAAGAGAACAAAGATACAATTTACATACGAAAGCTATTATCACGTATTTAGAGAATGGACAGGTACCCAACGACAAAAACAAGAAGGAAACGGAGCAATTTATCAAAATAGCTGATGACCACATCATGCTGAATGATATTTTGGTCCATATCAACACGGTACTATGGAAGAAACACAAGGAATTCTCATTCCAACCCGTCATCCCAGATGACATGAGACTTCCCATCTTAAAGCTTTTTCACGACCTCCCAATGGCAGGCCACGCTGGCGCACAAAGAATGCTGTCGACCATGCTTCCCAAAGTATATTGGAAGAGTATGGCGGCCGACGTCCAGAAATTCACAGCGACCTGCCACGTCTGTTTGAAAGCCAAAAAGATGAATCTAACCAACAACCTGCCAATGACGACCCATAGTACCCCTTCTTACCCATTCCAGTTTGTCCACATAGATGCCATAGGCCCACTACCACCAACACCAGGAAAGAACGTATACATTCAGGTAGTGGTCGACAGGTTCTCTAAATTCTGCATAGCTTACCCTACTACATCATTGGACGCGGAAACAACTACCGCAGAATTCATAGAAAAGGTTGTTCTGGCCGAGGGTATACCAACATACCTCCAGTCAGACAATGGAACGTCATATAAAAACTCAAAATTCAGAAACATGACATCCTCCCTCAACATAAAACATGTCTTCAGCTCGGCCTATAGACCAAAATCGAACGGCCAGGCTGAAAGATATGTGAAGACGCTGTCTGAAGGCATACGGGCCTACTGTGAGGAACACCAGGACACATGGGATGTATTCCTACCACACCTCGTGTTCTCCATCAACAACACAGAGTCCGCCACCACTGCCTTCACACCGTTCTTCATTATGAAGGGAAGGAACCCAAACACCATAATAGACAACAAACTCAACCGGGAAGAAGAGAAAAGTCTAAATCTCCACATCATTGACAAATTAAAGAAAATAGACTACACATACAATCAGGTCATTGAGAACATCGAAAAGAGGACAGAACAAATGAGACAACAACACGACAAAAAGGCAAAACCTACAAAGGTGCAGAAAGAATCACTAGTGTATGTCAAGGTACCCCGACTGATGGATAGAACAAAATGTTTGAAACTTCAGAAGGTGTACTCTGGTCCATACATAGTGTGCAAATTCGTCTCAAAAACATCTGTCCTCCTCAAATCTGTCATCACAATGAAAACAATGAAAAACCCAGTCCATGTAGACAGACTGAAACTCGTACGTCACGTGAGAAACAATGACTTCATACACAGACTCATTGACCCGAACGACGACCTCATAACCAAACTATGGAAGAAAGACGGAGATTCATATAAAGCGAGACCAGCGCTTCTACAAACCAAAAATATATATAAAGCAAAGCCGGCCCACTCCAAGGTCAAGAGGAGGACACCGGTAGGACTAAAACCATAATATAAACTATAGAATATATAAGAGGAAAAGAGTTATCACCTATATTACATAAACAACAAAAAGCTCACTATATCATCGCTACTATTACAAAGAGACATGAACTGTCATATATTATCAACTTTAATATCAAAAGGATCAACACTGACTACTACCACTACTATTATCACTACTACTATTATAATGATTCACAAAGACTCACGACTGACACACCGATCATCATAAAGAAATACTGGAAATATAGTATTTATCATCAAAAAGCGCACAAGCTTCATCAACTATTATTATTATAACCTATAATCCATCAAGACCCATTTTCACCACACAAGTAAGTGGCAGGGCGACTCCATATTATTGCTGCTCCTTTAACAAACTGACACTTCAAATAGAACTATTATCAACATGTCAAAATCAGACATGAAAGGACAGTTTGCGCACTCTTATTAACCCCCCCCCCCATAGACCAGTGGAAAAGCCTTGTATGCGGGTGGCCACCCACATGCATTGCAGGTGTCAACAACACCAGGAGGATGACCGCAATCTGAGCCCTGGATGGCGCCACCACTGGAGCGCGCAAACAAAAGCTCCACTTATGGGAGTGTGATAACGACCAACATGGCAGGGTGACATAGCCACCACCCTGTACCCAAACCAAAGGGTATAAGTTCCCACACATCCCCCCATCTTTCCACAGTCACCCAGTGACCACACCCCTACACACATCGATTCAGTCAGGAGCAGCCCACAGTTAATTTGGTAGATCCCCGCCAGTACTGCGCACTTACACTCATCCTTCACCAACTATCGACTATCAACTATTACTACTACAAACGATCGACTACTACTATTATTACTATCAAATCCCAACAACTCGGGAATCATGAGGTATACACCATACCTCCTATTACTCATCACTCAGATCATCTACACGACAGCACAACCAATAGTGAGGCAAAATATCGGCCTCATCTATGAACAGCTGCCGGGACAAATCATCACCGGTCATGACCTACACGAGGTCATACTGGCCATCCCCTACAACATCCCAATGGCTCCTGGTCCGAAGCCACTCATTTACAACACCATCAGGACTCTTCAACTGACTTCACTAGGACCCCATGACAGCCATGACGCCAAGATGTTACAACAAGCTGCTGACCTCGACCGACTACTACAAAACGTAGATATTAACATTATTAAAACTTTAAAGAACATTGCACACTTCCTCTCGGATCCTATTACTAACAGGCCAAAGAGAGCTATCCTAGGATTCTTAGGGGAGCTCTTTAAATCAATCTTTGGCCTGGCAACCACTAGAGACATGGATTCTATTATCAACGTCATACATCACCTAGATGCTAGAATTGGTACACTGGCCGACGTCAATGTTAAAACTGCACAAGGATTACATGACGTCACCCAGCAACACCAGCAGTTTCTAGACACCTATATAAAACAACAGGACGTTGTACAGGAATCCCTACTCAATATTACCGAATCCATAGACTCGTGGTCTGATGATTTCTCCACAACCCTAACCTCCATCCAAGCCGACCAGGATCGTAGGATTACCCAGTCAGCCATCATATCGGCTCAGGTAATTGTCCTAATGACCAGGATCGCGTACCAACAAGGGTTATACAAGGTGGAAAATTCTCTCAGATTACTGTCTACTGGAATATTAGCACCGGATATGATCCAACCCACAGAGCTAGCCCTCAAGCTAGCCACCTTAGACACACAACTCAAAATTAGGAACCCAGGATCCGAGGTAACCATTATTGACACCGCATATTACTACTCACAACCAGTTGCACTATACACCTATTCCAAAACTCACCTATACATTCATATTAACGTTATCATTTCTGCCACAGACGCAGCATTTAACTTATATCAAGTAATTACAACTCATGTCCCCATTAACACCGAAAATACGACAAGTTCTGGATCTACCCTATTACACACTGACAAAACTTTCCTCGCTGTCAACAAGGCAGAGACATTGTACTTAGAGATGACAAACGCAGATTTGCTTACGTGCCAAGGCTCAATACTGAAAGTATGCGCTAGGACCATGCCTAGAATACGCAGTGACCAGCCAACCTGCCTCATGGCGGCCTTTAAAGGTAACCAGGCAGACATAGCCAGACTCTGCACATTTCAAGTACACCCTCTGAGACCCATACAAACCCGTGCTATAGCTATTGGTAAAGATAAATATTTAGTAACCACTAACAGGGAGTACTACCACGTCATCTGTCAGCACATGACACCAACTACTAAGAAATCTTCGGTCTACGCAGTTATTGGTGTCCCATGTATGTGCCACTTACAGTTTGACTCATTGTACCTCCCAAACACCGAAATTCCTTGTAACGAATCTTCTTCAACACATTTCCTAATGCACGCGGCCAATACACCCATACTACTCGCACTCACAAACAATCTCAACATCACAGCATCATCACTACACCACGATCCAATACACATACCACATCTACATACACAAGCTATCATCAAATCTATGACAAACATCAGCAAGTTGTCATCAGACATTACGTTGGACCTGGAACCCTTCACCAGGAATATCCTAATAGAAGCCACCAACGCAGCAGACATCTTAGACCGACCCATCCAGGACACACCGATACGAGAGAACATAGCTAGCTTCTTCGCTAGCCCCGTATGGAACTATATAGTACCAGTCACCTGCATTCTAAACGCCGTAGGATTCTTCTACTTATTATATGTATCCAAAGGAAAAGCACTGTTCGCGACCATCCCGACCGTTAGTGCTCGACCCAACAACATTTCTTGGAAATTTATTAACCCCATCCCCCAGAGTGAAACCAAAGAAAACCACACTATCAATCTAGATCAATACGTTGATGCCCATAACATTTTTACCCTAATATTTGTAGCGTTAATCGTATACGCTGTTATCAAAACCATCTTCAAGTGTAAAAACAAGATTACACGTCACTTTGGAATGACAAACTCTGGACACAAAACCAATCCTACTATTACGCTCAAAATTTACCAAGGACACGTCAATCACACCATCCCACTGCTATCCCTACCCTACGAACGTGACTCTATTTGTTAATGAATTTATACCAACCCTGACGGCCATCTCCGCCCTGTCATGCCCATACCCACGCATAAACATGACATGGAACGGCCCCATATCATTCAACATCAACGGAAAACAGAAGTCATACTATCTACCCAACCACATCATACTACCCCTAGCGGCACGGTTTTCTATCATACCGGCCCTGAAAGACGACACCACCACCACAGGATTAACCCTTAAGACTATTGAAATGACTACATCCCTACATCCGACTGAAACCCAAGACAACATTGACATTGACCCCGATAGTGACAACACTACGTCACTTATCAAAAACCCAAAAGACATGACCACTACCGAACTATTGACAGCCATTGTTATGAAAAAGAGTGAGACAGGAAATGAAACATAAAAATTTAGTATAGAAGGTGATAACTCAAAACGAACTTCCTCCATTGCCCCTCGACATTGAGAATGAATATCAAAGATCAAGTATTGCCAAAGAACATTGCATAAACAAAATACACTGCTCAAAACCTATTGCTATACATGTACCATCATACCATACTAAGTATTACACATGGCCTATTTAAACGCTTAGTACATCAACATCATTATTGAAATGAATTTCTTACAGCTTCCTATCATATGAATTGATTGTATTATAAACTAGGACGGAAGCGCGACATATAGAAACAGTACGTCACATTACATTTACCACTGTACCACGACTTGTATCATGTAAATAATTGGTAAGGTTAAAAGCTTCCAAAAATGTATAATCATATAAATAGAACGGAAGCGAGACATATAGTACCAGTACGTTACCATTGAAATATTATTAATCTACCACTGCATAACATGTATGTATAAAACACTGTACTACCTAGAAAATGTGATTAAGAACCTAGTCATAGTCAAATGTATAAGATAGATAGATACAAAAATCATAAAATACAAAAAAAAAAAGTGTTCATACAAATACTTTGGAAGCGTGACATAACTCTTCCTCTACTACTTCGCGGCCTGCACGAGGGCGTGCAGGAGTTGTATTGGGGGGTGCTGTCACGCCACAAAACCCCTTATTATACCTTCATCAATTGTATTACGTCATATTACGTCATATTACGTCATATTACGTCATAATTATGATTTATGATTATTAATATTCATATTTATTATTATTTGTAATACGCTCAATACTTTATACATATTTTCAATCCATATGTCTATCAAAGTACACCTAGACGTCAGACATACCTATTTCTCACTAAACCAAGCCAAACTAACCCCCATGCATAACTAATCCATAGATCACAAGCAGACCCTTATCCCTTGGACAATAGGTAACGGTCAGCCCCTCCAGACGACAAGGCACCGACCGGTCACCTATACACAAAACAAATGAACTATATGTTGACCCCAAGGATTAACTGTCAACACATAAAACAATGCTATAAAGCTGGACACCCTTAATCAGTGTGGCACCGCCAAAGCCACTTGAGCCGGCTGGAGGCCACCTGGAAGGTGGGCGACAAAGCCCCCATGTGTGCATGCTACTTATTATGTAATCCATTACCCATAATGCACTGGACCCAGGCTCCCCACCCGCGGTCCAGCGCACACCACGTGTTAAAGCCATGAATATATAATTATCCAATCAAATGTCAAATGTATATTATCCAATGAAAACCACTGTTACATCTACTTCCGGTCACATGGGCACCCCCTCTACCTGCCGGGCACCTGTACTTATACCCCGGTCAGATGGAGGAGGAAATCACTTATCATCTTGCAACCATCAGTAACTTATATACTGAGCCCTAGTGACTGGTACTCTGATATTAATATTATTATTAATAAAAGATACCAAGTACTCAAACTGACGTCTCACCTCATCTTTACGCCCTCATTGATGTGGAAGGGTTTTCCCTAGCCACACTTGCTTAAAGGGTTAACTCATTGCTGAGCCCTGCTTGGACTGGTGCAGGTTGGATCCTTTCCAACAGTTAGTTGTTCATTTGCCTTAAATTGTGTTTGAAGTTTGAATATTAACTTTTATTGTCTCAGAGTAATTCTTTAATGCAGACACTCGTTTTTGTCCATCAGGAAACTTTGGCCCTTTTAACCCTCGGTCCGACGATGCGTCTTTCATGAGATCAAAGATTACTTTTTTACATTCTTCCCTTTTAAAGATGGCCTGGTTGTGGCCCTGCTGTCATTGTTCATTATGATGCCCCCTGCTGGTGTAAGAGGGAACTATCAAAGGGGGATGGGTGGGATGGCATGGGGAGAGGACGTCAAATTGACATCTCCTTCATTGACAACATGTGTGACATTAGTCTGTGTTGGGGAACACAACAGGGGTCTAATCATGCTTCCTGTAACTCCACTAAGGGCAATAAAAAGGTTTGTTTCAGGTAACATGGCAAGAAAATGTAGGGTCGGTAGGTCGGATTTCTTTTTTTTTTTTACTTTTTTTTTACATGAAAGAACTAGGCCGCCTTTCCGAACACCCCAAATTGCATAAAAAAACGTAGGGTCGGCCCTGTTTTGATAGGGTCGGTCGGGTGACCTGAAACAAAACTTCTTTTTTTTTGGCCTAAGGGCCCATGACTGATGTTTTGGTATCTCTAACTACTGTACTACGTCCTATTCTCCTGCCTACCTCATTCTTATCCCTCATTTCCCAACCCTTACAGGCTGGGTATCATAATTGACATACACATGTGCACGGTTCATACTCAGAAAAGTCTGTCAGCATCATTGTCGCTTTCTGTGTATGTTGGTAAGGGTACATTTTCATCCAAATCTTTACAAGCAAGGCTCCATAATTAGCAACATTTCCCTGAGTTCATCTGAGAGAAATCTCCTTAAACAAGGGCCCATTCTAAAAGATCTTCAAACAAAGATTGATTTCCGCAATCTCTTTTGGATGGGGTTTATTCATGGGTGCTTATGTTCAGATGTGTCTTAATAAAGCACAATCTTCGGCCAAAACTCCCAAAACGAGAGTTTTTTCCCAAGGAAATAGGTCTTCTTTCATAGGAGACTTCGAAGGCAATGGTAAGGGTTGTCCGAACTACATCTGCACACCTGTGCCAGTAAAGAGGAAGTCAAATTGTACTCTTTTTTTGGTGATGTTTGGCTTTAATATTGTTTTAATCATAGCTAATGTCTCTTAAATATTTTCAAAGTTGCCATATCAACAATTTTTAGGAAAATATACATAGAGACACATGATCTAGATCACCCAATATACTAGGTTTCATAGATAAAACTCCAAAAAGAAAAAGACTATTCATGAATTTTCCAAAGATAGTGACAAATTGAAAATGTATGAAAATTTACCAAAAAGCGTCCTTTTAAAAGGACGGTAGGCATATCTGGGTTGAAGGAGCACTGAGTCCGTGACCTAACTCTGCCTACTTTTGGACGGGGATGACGTCGTGGATTCAGAGCTCCTTTAATCTCACACATAAAGCTAGTGTGTTAGAATGGTGCTGTAAAGGATTTTAGATCCTCTCGTGACAAAGATACCTTTGCACGTTTAGAAAAAAAAGCACCAGTTGTTACAAGATGTTATCAGGGCTTGCGCTGAGAGTTTTATTGTATAAAGACTGACCCTGGTGAATCCCTACAAAGCTTTATACGTAAACCACGACACACATCACTCATGTCGGGCAAAGGTTTTACATCCAGTAACCATGGCAACATTCTCTCCATTCACTGCTGATATGAACTTAAATCCCAGTCTAAAATGCACCTGCTCTGGTAACCTCCGGGGATCTAACATCTTCTCTATTTCTAGCTGTAAACGTTAATCCCGGTCTAAGTTAGGTACAGTGATTGTTGCCTCGACTACTACACAGTGATCTGAACAGGTAAGCATTTTACGGCGCTCCGTGGCATGTCCAGCTGACATGTGACTATCAATCTTAAATCCCAGTCTAAAATGCACCTGCTCTTGAAGCCTTTGGGGATCTAAGTTCTTCTCTACTTCTAGGTGTCCTGGTTGAGCTACCCAGCAGTGTGGGGTAGAGCTGACAGATTGGCGGGCAAATATATATAAGCCACGGACAAAATCACCATTATTACCCTTGCCTATAGTTATACTGAAGACGGCAAATTTTGCGAGGCTGACAAAAGGTCAGGCTGTAATTGATAAAACTCCCAGGGGTCATTAGCAATATGCAAGTTCATAATTTTTCCATGACAATGATAAACATAAGGCCAAATAAAAAAAAAGTTTTGTTTCAGGTAACATGGGATGAAACTCTAGGGTCGGTAGGTCGGATTTTTTTTACTTTTTTTTTTTTTACATAACCCTAAAATTGACCCTGAAAAATATAAAAACGGGTAGATTTTTTTCAAAACTTTTGAAAACCTAAAATTTATCCCCAAAAAGTGTAAAATTATAAAAATGTCTTCAAATTGCATAAAAAAACGTAGGGTCGGCCCTGTTTACATAGGGTCGGTCGGGTGACCTGAAACAAACCTTCTTTTTTTTTTGGCCTAACTAAACATTATTACACAACATGGAAGAATTGCCATTTGTGTGCTATCTGTACAGAGTCTGCATGGTCCATACCAAAACAGGTTCACACAGAACAGATTCACAGGATATTCAAGATCCTTATTAAATTTGTCAAAAGTGAATCCCTCACCGAGCACAGGTTTCCTACACCGCTTAGTACCTGATCTACAACGACACCTGTGTATGGAGAGTGTAGGCCCTAAGGTCACAGTAAGGTCACCGGGTACATACGGGACATCAGGCGGCCTCAATACCCCTATTGTCGCCCACCGGAAGTGAACGCTGGGGGCACCAGCTACGTACACGGTTATCTTTTCACCCTGGGGTTTTCACACAGAGTAACAGGTTGACAATTTGTGTACACATCTAACTATATTTACACACGTATGTATAACCTGTAGCTACATACCTTGATGGGCAAAAGAAAGAGGCCATGCAAACCCACATAGTTTTGTCAAAAGTTACTTTCTCCCTTATTAAAAAAGTTCTATGCACAGCTAACCAGGGGGAAGTGAAGCGATCTCTCTGTTATAAACACGGTTAGATTATTGCACTATGATTAGTCTAGTCCTTGTTCCTGACCCCAAGAGGTCAGCTACTGTAAACAAATTTTATTTTGCGCTGTAACTTTTTGTTCGCGATTTTCGCGGATTTTCAAATCCGCGAAAATATGTATAGAGCAAATATTTATCCAGTATAGCCATACTACTACTGTATTCCAAAATCCGCGAATTTAAATACACGTGAACCTGTCCTTTGTAGTCAATTTGCGAAAATATTCATGCGCGAAAATATATACGTTTACAGTATACAGTGAGGAAGTCAATCCAGGGTCAATCCAGGGTTAACACATAGGGTGGCGGTGGGGGTAAAGGAATGATATAAAAGCACTGGGATTGACATCAAAGAGGTATAAAGTGTGTTACAGATGACACAATTTCTAAATGCTTCAACTTCTGTTATGACATGAAAATATCTTTTATATCAAACACAAGATGTTCAGGAATATTTACTGGACTATACAAGTAAATGATATCAATGTAACGGGTGTGAATGACGGCAGTTTGTGTATAGGCTGCAGGGTGGGGGGTCCCGTTCTCCCCCCCCCCCCCCCGGGCTCTATTAGCACACCTCGGTGGGCATGTATAAAGGTGAAACCCTACAGAGAGTATGGTCGGTAGGGCCAAAAAAAAGAAGGTTTGTTTCAGGTAACATGGGCAGAAAATGTAGGGTCGGTAGGTCGGATTTTTTTTTTTTTAACTTTTTTTTAAACATGAAAGTATTGGCAGGCCTCTCCGAAGACCCTAAAATTTCTTCAAAATTGCATAAAAAAACGTAGGGTCGGCCCTGTTTTGATAGGGTCGGTCGGGTGACTTGAAACAAACCTCTTTTTTGGCCTAGGTGGGGGGGGGGGGGGGGTGAGTGGAGGCTTTAGAGGGAAAGGGTGACCTCAGGGTTGACCTTGAGGTCAGGAACACCCATCCCGGTTCACACCCTACCTGACACACAGTATATTGCCACCTGTATCGTTTACTGTAGCGGGTGCAAGAACTTCAATGGCTGCCGATATCTGAGATTCTATGGAGAAAGAAATGTGAACAGCTGAGAGAGTTCTTGAAAAGATGCAACTGACAAAAACGTGTACATCTGCTCCAGACAGAACTTGAGAATAACATGAGAACGTATCTTGTGTACCTCTCAACAAAAACATGAGCTGTATACACGAGATAGACACAGGTTTTTCTGGAGAATATTGTGGTCCGAATCCCCTTATCAAGGATGGGCTTTAAGAATATATTGACCAGCATTCTGCTTCGACTGATGTGACTATGCATGGGTCGAGACAGGTGAGACGGCCCTTTAAAAAAAATACTTGGACAAATCGGACCTCTTAAAAATCGACACACATAGAAAAAATAGAGGAAAAAAAACACATGGTGTTTCTGAAAAAAAGACAGTTAACTATGTACAGTCGCACTAATGAAAGCACAACTTTTCTTGCTGGAAAGTTCACTCTATATTTTGCTTTATACAGGTCTATAGTTAGTATTGATTTATTGATTGAGTCTCAGATCACAGTCCCTTGTGTAAACATGCACAGGTCAGGTTTAGATCCCTGTGGGTGAAATCCTGCCTGGCCAAAGCAGGAAGTAGTACTGTATAAATACAGACCACCCTCACTTCCTCCAGGTCTCATAGAGGGTAATCCCGCAGAAAACTGAGATTCATATACGATTCTGGTCAGAAGTGAATACTGCAGGGGCACTAAATGGTCCATAAATAAGTTGGAAATGATGCCAATATTATGAAAACTTGTACACATGCTGCTGAATGTCAGCCAATTTCAATCAAATAATAGGAAAGGGATTCTCAGTGAGTCTACATTTTTTTTCAAAGGCTAGATTGGGGATCAGTGAAAATGCAAATTATTCAATGCAAATTCAGGCGGAATTCAGGTGGTTTTACGCTACAGACCAGTGCTCAAATTTTCCGTGGTGAGTAGCTAATTTTGGTTGGAAATGTTTTGTAGTGCATGTACATGCATAAATAAAGACAGGCCATTGGTCGGTTACAAGGGTAGAAATATATTTGATTATTCCACTCACATACGCAAATGACCTGCATACATGAAATCTTTTATTTGAGAGGGAAGGGCTGCTTTATTCTAAACTAATTGGGAGTTCGGGCAAAAAAAGCAGTTGCTAACCTAGCAAAATCTACCAAGCCCATCTAGACAAGACTTCTCCCCACCAGCTCGGAATGAAAACCACCAGGCTCAATACAAACTGCAGTACAGGCAGGAGCAGTGTATTATGGCCTCTGTGTCCCAGGGGGATGGTATAGGGTAGCAGCAACAGTAGCCAATTTGTACTGGTAGCCACAATACAACTACACAACCACTTGGGGTAGATTCACCATGAGTCGGACACATACCCTGAGACGGACAGTGAAATTTGAGGTTATCTATGTACATTACAACTTCTTGTGTTTGTTTTCTGAAAGGAATAACACTTAAATTTTACCATTATTCACAAATAAAGAGCTTTAGATGATTGAATAACCACAAAAGTACTTGTCCACCTCAAGGTATGTGTCTATGAATCTACCCTACATCTGGTGTGTTTGATATAACAAAGCCTGTGGCTTGTGTTTTGTCCAGTTCATTACCGGAACATTCCTGACAATTATCCAATTAGGGCCGGGTAATGGGCAACTCATTCTGTGCACAGAGAGACAGGCCTCCTGGGGTATCTTCACAGACCCCCCATAGACCAACCAACCAACTCTACCTCACTAGACGGGGCCGACCTTAAACATTTTAACAACATTTTAAAACATATTTTGTTTTAGCGATTCAGTAGACAAGCAGAATAGAATATCAGTGCATCCTTTCTGCTTGGCTGCTAACTCAGGAGACAAGGGTAGGTCCATGTTAAAGAATAGAGTGGGGTAGCCACGCAAAAAGGATGCGTTTTTGAGTTTTAATTGTGAAAAAAATGTATTTGGCACATAACATCTCATGTTTTTGGGAGGTTTTAGGGTCTTAAGGTCTTAAGTGGTGTTTTGTCAGCATTCTTAAGATCAAATTGGTTGATGTTGTTGCACTAATGTTAGTCTATTCCACAACTTACACCCACGATACAGTGGGCTGTGGTAGTAGAAATATTTCACCGGTCTTTGCAGCTTGATTTTTGTTGTTTCTGTGTATGTGTCTTCAGGGGACAATTCTGTTGCTTTCCACTTGTGCCACTGGATTGTTTTAGAAAACTAAAGTCAGTAGCTGTATTCACAATTGGCATGAGCTATGCCTTAAAGCCCTCATGGGAAATGCCCACAACCATGATTGTCATTGTTGGGAATAATCAGCTCACAGTGAAGACTGCTGAATATGCATTGGCTTAACATGGTGTATGTTAATTACCCAGGGGAGCTACTCTGCATGGATAGGATAACCAGATAACTACTGCAGCACGAAGCTCAAAAGTCGAGGCAGTCGATTTCCATTAGATCTTGTGAAAGGGGATGGTCAGATGTCGTGAAGAGGTGGATGATAGGGCAGTCAAAATCATCAATTGAGTACTGTTGTTTTTTTCTGCTGAAATAGGTGAATTTGTATTATGTCGTAAGAGGCCGGCCGAGTCACAGACCCTGAAATAACAGGAGCGGTGGCTGAATGGGGCAGCCCATTTACAACCCATCTAGCTACTGTAAACGTTTGTAATTTCGTGCTATACATATTTTCGTGATTTTCGCGAAAATATGTACAGCGCAAATATTTATCCAATATATTCCTAAAACTAACATATATGCTGAAATACATGTGAAAGTGTACTTTATAGGCAAATCGCGAAAATGTATGTGCGCGAAAATTATAGGTTTACAGTAGTAACATATGGGTAGTAAAATTTTCCAAACCCCCAAAAAGGTGGGGAGGTAGGGCAGCGGTTGTTATCTACTCTTAAAACCCAGTAGCGCCCCGAGGGGTACACGTCTCCCCTCATGTTTAACACAGTGTTAATGGAGGGCCCCTAATTGAGAGGCAAATGAGGGGGAGACCCTGTGGGAAAACTGGGGAGGAGCCATTCACAGGTATTGGGACTTGATGACTTGGAATTCGGTTACAAATGGGTAATGGAAAAAAGACTGACTTTAAGCTATGAATTGGTATGCTTAAATTCCATGCAGTGTGCTATCCATGAATATTGCAACAGTCTTCGCCCAATAGCTAAATATGGAATGGCAACAGTATCAGGAACAAACTAGAATTTGTATACTTTGAGAAACATTCAGACAGACAAAAACAGCATTGGAAATGTGAAAAGTCAGTACTGCAACACATAATAAGCATAGTTTCTGTCTCGCCTAACTATTTAAATGACAGGAATTAACCAGATGGGTGATTTCTATGAGGAATGAAGAAAAGGGAATAATTCCTATCCGCGTCGTCATGATGAGAATTGTCCCATATCAATGGCGGAATGAGGTGCGGGGTTATTAGATTGTTAATTAAAATTATGTAAAAAGTGTCCATCTCGTTCTCCAACTCCTCCCGGCTGACTGGATAACCAAGGACCGAGTGATTAAGCTGGTTATTTGGTCAGTTTAATTAAGGTTGTTCTTGCTGTACGTGAAATTGTCTAATTGTGAAGAGTATTGATACATTGACTGGTATTGGCCTTTTAAAGGCTGCATAGCGCTTTAATTTGCCATGCACTTTTGTCGCCAGGACAAATGAATGCAGACTTGCTGATAAACTCCAAAAGCGTTGGCATTATGCATGGATGCATTCCTGGCGAGGAACTCACCAGTATTGCACTGAAAAAGTGAACTTGTCTCCAGACTCTTCAAAGTGACTATCATAAAATAAACGAGTCAAAAGTTGTCTAACCTATCAGGTTACCATCCCACAAATAGAATCGGGAGCTGGCAAATGTCAGGTTTTGGGCTGGCACATGCCAAGTGGGTCTTCTATCTCCAGCTAGAAGACCCGCTTCCTTGTCACTTAGACAAGTTTTTGGCTCGTTTATTTTATGATCGTCACTTTGAAGAGTCTGGAGACAAATTTATTTTTTGAGTGTGCATTCATGCATGATGCTGGGCCTACATGTTTGACAAAACTCCCAAAGTGCTGGCATGATGCATGGATGCAGGCCTCGTGAGAAGACTGGGGTGCATTCATGCATCATGACTGCCAATGGCGTCATGCATTAGAACTCTATGCAGGTTAAACTAATTGTAAATATACTCTACTTTTAGGCAGCCTGGGCTCCCCTAAAGAAGAGAGTCATCCTGGAGGCAACCTGAACTCCCATTTGATCAGGACTGTTTCTTTTCTCCAGACCTCTCCTATTGTTAGACTTATACTATACACAGCCCCATCCAAGATAACAGGATAACCAGACAGATAAGGTTATCATAGAGCACTCTGTCTGTACTTATCAGATGGTAGTCTCCCTCCTTCATCCATTTATCATCGTTTATTCACTCTACTATGGACCCCCTTCCCCCTGGTTCTATGCTCAATGATGACGCACGAGCAATTCATGGCGGGTCAAAAGGGACGTATAGGAGTCTGTAGGCAGGAACTATGCTGCAGAATAGTAAATATGGTATAGGAGTGTCTGCACAATGGGAAGCTATCAAATCAGAAATAGTTGCCAGTGTTTCTGTAGAAGTAACCCTACCTAATTCAAGTATGAAGTATGTATAGGTAGTTGGACATATAGATAGTATATTTAGAGTCATCAAGGCGGTCCGGGAAACACCACTAAAGTCATATGGAGTGTTTATGCAATCTTGAAGCCAAACACCAACTCCCTCTACCATTAGGGATTATACAACCCTAGCACTTATTTGAAACCTGGCACTTAAAGGAAAGGGTATAATAAATGTCTTGGCCCTTGCTACAAGATTGAAGAGAATCCCCCCCCCCCCCCACCAAACCCCATTACTGTTGCACATTATGATGTCAGAAATTGACTTGCTGGGAATGACCATACTCTGGGTGATCCCAACTATGAACGACCATTGACAAAATGACCACTCCCTACACTCCCTACGTAAGCCCGGCTTTGAATGTCTATGTGAGGCAAGGGACAGCCTCTTAATATATGCTGGGCCCATGGCTTGCATTTGTCACTTCAGAATATGCATAACCCATATGATTAGCCACAGCGCTGGTTGCTGGTGATCACTCATGTCAGGACTGAAACCAGCAGTGAGCTGGTTGCTGATGTTCTGAGGCAAAACGCCATTTTGATGGGGAAATTCTGTCGAAAAGGGAGAAACGACCGAAACCAGCAGGGAGTTGCTATATTTTGTTAATATTTCAGACTGTAGGAGCAAAATGCTATTCCATTGAGAACACTACATGAACTATCCGATCTAAATAACTTTAAGCAAAAGTTAGTTTATTATTTTTTATGAAATACAGCGGTCCCATTGACTTAACCAAAGAACGCCGTATAGCACACCCCCCGTGAAATAACCCATGGCCATATTTCATGGCCCTATGACGTCATCAAAAATGGCGGTTTGTTTACATCTGAACGACCTAGAAAAAGTCTTTTTAGGCCTCCCCCTCCCATAATTTTGAAAATTTGAATCGAAAAAGATAAAAAAAAACACAAAGGCACACTCGGCTAAGTCTGTTGACAGGGTTATTTCACTTGTTGAAGGGGGTGCCGCATTTAACCCTGTCAACAGACTGAAACTCGTGAACCTTTGTCTATTTATTGGCCTTCTATAAGCAACTTTAATGGTTTTTGTCGGGTTAAGCTGCTGAAGAAGGCTATTAATCAACTTTTGTTTAAGGGAGTTAAGATAAGATAGTTCATATCATCAAAATTCTGTCAAAGTGATAGCTATTCTCAGTTGGCAGCTGTTCCCAGACCATCCTTGGGACTACACACTCTACCCCTATAGACCAATGCAGCAAGAAAGGGTGGCCTTTTCATGAAAAAGTTGTATTTACATTGGTTTAAGTAGAATCATCATAACATTGTCTGTAATGGTTATGTATCTCATATCACAGGACAAATATCTTTCAAATAATGTATATTAGAATGCAGGATTCTGAGGTTATAATTGTGCAATTGTCTGTCACACTCAAGAAAATGTTCAAAAACTTTATCAACATATTTTTCTGAAAAGTCACCCTTTCTTGCTGCATTAGTTTATAAGTAAAAGGTAACAGTACCAGACTGTGTCACCAGCAGATTAGAACCAAGATGGCCGCCACAAGAAACCCGACCAGTCACACACTCTCCAACAACATCCTTCAAGCCTCTTCCACGCTATATATTAGGCATGCTGCTTAGGGAGTAATCTGCTTGAAGAGTGGCGTGCGGCGTTTGCTGCTGGCGTTTCAGGTTTTCTAAGCACGTAGATGTGTCGGCCGTAATCCAATGAGCACCCACCCTCAAGGCGCCTAACGCAATTTGGTCTTGTCAGACGGTGAAATGTACAAACGCGGCTCAGTGCAATCCGGGCAGGCCGCCGGCTAGACACATGATCACCCAGTCAGGACGCACAGACACAGCGCTTTTGTGGTGGCGGCCATCTTGAATCTGTCTATTATTCTGCGGACTTCTTGTATTGTGCTGATTGATGGGTGTGTTGAGGGGGAGCGACTGTAACAGCTGGTACACCCACACACAGAGGTACTCAAAGACCAATCTTCTCAGCTTTAAACCAGACACACGCACAAAGGCCCTCTTCCCTCTGCTATCTAGTTCTCTCACTCTCAGTCCATCCTATTTAGCCTATGTTTGATGGAACTGTCTAATAGAAATAAAACTTTTGCTCTTATGATTTACTAATGCTCTTATGATTTACTAGTGCTCTTATGATTTACTAGTTACGGGGGTCATTTCATCGCCATATACTCCCCTTTCCTTTTACTGGTATTCTACCTATTAAGTTACTAAGCCCCCGGGACGAAGCCATCTGAAGTATCATAGCAAATGAGTCCGAGAAAGCACAGGGAGATCTATAATGACGTCATTATACTTATACTTAATGTTATCAGAAAATTTACTTTCTCAGACAATATTTCCTTGCATTTTCCAAATCCAAGGAAGTCAGGGCTGGTGATTGTAACACAGTCGTACTGCATACGAGGTCTCTACTACATATTATGTTAAGGTGACCTGGAGGTCGTTCAGCATCCAGGTGTCAGCCATACATCCCGCAGACAACCCACAACAACCCTCCACTGCCACAACAACAACAACCACCACTAGCTGCACGTGGTGAGTGAGTGATAATAGGGGATGTTCCCACTGACAGCGGCTAGAGCAAGTTGTAGCGAATTCCCGGCCCTGCATTCGGGTCGACATGATGTATATGGCTGAGTCTCACTACCTTGGGCCAATGTTTTTGTCTCTGACCGGGTGCCGTCTCTGACCAGGTACCGTCTCTGACCGGGTGCCGTCTCTGACCGGACATCACTTTGGGAGTTTAGTTACCTTCTACCAACAGCAGGAGGCTAATTATAATTACATAACAACTGCCATAACGTTTTTGCAAATCCTTATATATGTGAGTGTAGGTTAACAATTAAAAAATACTTTTCTCTGACACAAGGTCAGAGACGGCACCCGGTCAGAGACGGCACCTGGTCAGAGACGGCACCCGATCAGAGACAAAGACATTGGCCCAAGGTCGTGAGACACAGCCATATGCATGTAGAACACTCACTACTCACTAGAGCTTCACATTTGCTGCACATGTGCATTGAACTGTCAAAACAACAACAAATGCGGGACTCAGCCTGTTGCACTGAAAACTCTATGGGGGGAAAAAGTAATCAAGAGTGATTACTTTTTGTCATCACAGTGATGACGACACCTGTGATTACTTAGTAATCACTAGAGTAATCATATGTGATGACCCAGTGTCATCACCGTGATTACTTTTTTGAAATCATCTATGATTAATTTCATATAACTTATTTCTCTGTTCAACCAGGTATCAATCCCTAATTATCAATAACATCCCCCCCCCCCCCTTACCTGTCATCATACATTGATTGAAAGCACTTCTAGCCCTCATAGCAAGCCCAACAAGGCCTATATGTGTATAGTAACCAACAGTATATTCTTGCATTAGTAAATGTGGTTTAAGCCAGACAAAAGGTGTCCATGTGTACACATATGTCTGCTCTTGAGAAATTTGGTCAAAACTTAACTGTAAATTACTTGATTTTCTAATGTGATAATATTCTTTAAATGTTTGATTTCATGAGATCCTTTAATTAGAGTTAATAAGGATATAAATCTATAGATGGCCTGGAGTAGGTCCTGCACATTCGATTATTGTCTAGTGGTGCCCTCTGGTGGCAAATATTGTAATCGAGATGATGACTTCGGTCGTCACGGTGATGACGTTCAGTCATCACCGTGATGACTTTACTCTTACTAATCAGCATGATTACCCAAACTCATCAGTAGTGATTAGTTTCAGATATGCCTAAGTTTTCAGTGTGGGGAATGAGTGATAATAGGGTAAGTTCACACTGACAGGGACTGAGGGATTCCTGGTGCTGCACTGGGGTACACATGATGTATGTGCACACAGTACTGACAGCACAGAGAGAAGTAAAGGCGTCGCCATGACTCTTTTACCATAGTCAACTCTAGTTGACTCTGGTACCAGAGTCATGATGACTCTGGTGGAGGGGTCACAGCTAATCCAGTCATACCCCTTGTTCCTTGTACAACTTGACTCTCCCTCTTGACTCTATCAGTGCAGAGTCAAGTGCAGTTGACTCTGCCCACAGCAGAGTCATTTATAGTTTGACCCTTCATGAAGAGTCAAATGAAAAATGTGTTGACTCTGATAGTAGTTGTATATGAAACCACCTGGTGGGGCAACCAACACTAATTTGGTACCAGTGGCAACCACAAGGCAGAGCCACTATCTATACTTGAGACATTTGTTACATGCCACACAGTTTTGAATCTTTCTAGATAGGTCCACTATGTCAAAATAGTGTAGTTAAGGGATGTCAATGGATAAGCTTGCCAGTTAGCTTACCTGAATCAAATGTGATGACAAACAATACAATACATTCCAAGAACATCAACAGTATAGAACTTAGTCACCATATGTGTGGGTATGGGAAATAAACATAAGGCTGGGCACTAACTGTGTGAGATATAATGTGTTGCACTGCTTACTACTTCATATAGATCTGATATTGGTCTGTAGAATGCAATGTGAGGCAGATATAACTTGGCCCTTTCACAGGGGGAAGTGGTGGACATTACAACATGTCTTGTTATTGACCTGTCTTGGGCAATAACTTCACCTACTCACTTCTCTCACAGGCCTCACCTGGCCTGCCCACTAATTATATACACCTGTTGCCCCAACTCTACCCTGGCATAAATACACAATCCACCTGACCTGCATGCACTCATGTATTTGATTTTGACTCCCCTTCTTTTAATGGGTCAACTACTGTTGACTCTTCAGGAACAGAGAGTCAAACTCATTCGACTCTCCTCTACAGGTGTCACGTGGGAGACAAACTGCGACTCTGGCTATCAGAGTCGTGGCGACTCCTTTACTTTTCTGTGTGAGGCTACTCACTAGAGCTGCACTGTTGCAATGAACTATCACAACAACAACTGCAGGACTCAACCTGTTGGAGAATGAGTGATAATGGGAGAAGTTCACATTGACAGGGGCTACCTTGGTAGTTGTTGAGTCAGCTTTGGTGTATCAGGCCGACCCCAAAAGGGGGGCTACTCTCCCACTGATCACCACTGCAGCATGCACTGCCCTCATCAAATTATTTCAATATTTTCAATTTTCACATGCCCCTATGAGTCACCCACCACAATGCTTTAGACACTATGTATCACCCAGCCATCCTAATTTATTGCGATTCGCCTTCGACTCCCCCAAAGTCAAGTTGATTCAGCCAGCCTTGCATGATGGGCCCCAGCTCTACCCCCTTGGTGAGTTACCTATGTGCAGTATGAGTCGCAGGGGTGTGTGTCTACCTTGTAACCTCAGGTATCTCAAACCCTACCCCCCCCCCCCCCCCCGTGTGTAACCTCAGGTATCTCAGTGTTATCTGCTGCTGACCAAGCAGAACATGCAGTTACCGGCCGGCGGCTCTGGTAGCACCCGCTACCAGTACATCATCACACAACATGCTGAGCAATGGGGTGGGAGGGCGTGCTAGTATCTATAGTCATACTAGTATCCTGAGATATGGGGGGCGGCGGGCAACTACTGATATAGTGTTGGAATCAGGGTGGAATAGCATTATTTTTTTATGCCGAAGTGGTGGCGTAGCCACCTGGTGGTGCCGTCAGGCACCACCAGAACGAGGTATATGATGTTTGCACTTTGCCAGAAATCAGAACGGGCGCCGCCATCTTGGATTAAGGTGTCACAACACAAATTTATGCTATGTGATAACAATAATATAAATCAACCTTTGATAGTTCCTGAGGTTGATTATAATCATACCTATCCCCCGTAATATGGACCCAAGGAATTCAATGGTTCTATCCATTTGTTGCTAATACAGCTGGTTGCCTAGCAACTGCTATTCTAATTGTTTATCTGCCTAGCAACACACATTTCCATGGTCCTGAGGTTGTTTATAATCATACCTACCCCACCTAATATGGACCCAAGGAATTCAATGGTTTTGTCCATTTGTTGCTAATACAGCTGGTTACCTATTAACGACTATTCTAATTGTTTATCTGCCTAGCAACACACATTTCCATGGTCCTAAGGTCGATTATAATCATACCTACTCCCCCTAATATGGACCCAAGGAATTCAATGGTTCTATCCGTTTGTTGCTAAAACAGCTGGTTGCCTAGCAATGGCTATTCTAATTGTTTATCTGCCTAGCAACACACATTTCCATGGTCCTGAAGTTGATTATAATCATACCTACCCCCCCGTAATATGGTCCCAAGGAATTCAATGGTTCTATCCATTTGTTGCTAATACAGCTGGTTACCTATCAACGGCTATTCTTATTGTATATCTGCCTAGCAACGCACATTTCCATGGTCCTAAGGTTGATTATAATCATACCTATCCCCCCTAATATGGACCCAAGGAATTCAATGGTTCTATCAGTTTGTTGCTAATACAGCTGGTTGCCTAGCAACGGCTATTCTAATTGTTTATCTGCCTAGCAACGCACATTTCCATTGTCCTGAAGTTGATTATAATCATACCTATCCCCGTAATATGGACCCAAGGAATTCAATGGTTCTGTCAATTTGTTGCTAATACAGCTGGTTACCTAGCAACGACTATTCTTATTGTTTATCTGCCTAGCAACACACATTTCCATGGTCCTAAGGTTGATTATAATCACACCTACCCCCCCATAATATGGACCCAAGGAATTCAATGGTTCTGTCAATTTGTTGCTAATACAGCTGGTTACCTAGCAACGGCTATTCTAATTGTTTATCTGCCTAGCAACGCACATTTCCATGGTCCTAAGGTTGATTAAAATCAAACCTACCCCCCTAATATGGACCCAAGGAATTCAATGGTTCTATTAGTTTCCCCTCGATCTCGAGACCCCTAAAACTGCCAATGCTCCGCCCAATCCCTATTACACTTCCCTTCTCCTTTTTGAAAACAAATTCACGAGATTGATTTTCACATTTCTTTCTGTCCTCTATGGATGCATCCTAGCCAACACCAGGTACCGATACATCATGCTGAGTGCTTGGGGAGACTGCGATATTGGTGGAATGTGGGTGGAATAACATGGACTGGTATTTATGAGGATATCTCAATCTGCTGAACCATGTGGCACGGTGATGATTTTCTACTAGGGTACATTCATAAATCTATGACGTCAGTAGTTTGAAACCCTCAATTTTGAGACCCCCTAAACCTGCCAACGCTCCGCCCTTTCTATCTCTCTTTTTACATACAGATTCAAATGATTGAGCCCCACCTTTCTTTCTCATCCTACACAGCTCCAGCTACTCATACATCATTACATGCTGAGCAATGGGGGAGGCTGGCAACTACTGATATAGTGTTGAAATGGGGGTGGAATAACATGAGGATATTTCACTCAGCCAAAGCATCCTACACAGTGATGATTTTCTATGAAGGTACGTTCATAAATTATTACGACGTCAGCAATATGAACCCTCGATCTTGAGTCTTGTAACACCCTAAAATTGCCAATGCTCCGCCCAAACCACGTTGCACTTTCTGTCTTTTTACATACGAATGCACATGATTGAGCCACATCTTTCTTTCTTTCCTCTATGGGTGCATCCTACACAGCACCAGTTACTCATACGGCCATCACGTTCTGAGTACTGGGGGAGACGGGCAACTACTGATATAGTGTTGGAATGGGAGTGGAATAACATAATTTTTTCTGAAGATATTTCACTCAGCCAAACCATCCTACAAGGTGATGACGTTCATAAATTATTACGACTTTAGCATTTTGAAACCTTCGATCTTGAGAGCCCCTAAAACTGCCAACGCTCCGCCCAAGCCCCATTGCACTTTTCTATCCCATTTTTTGAGATTCAAATTTTGATAATTGGGCCCCATTTTCCTGTCTGTCCCTGTGGGTACATCGTACACCGCTCTCTGGTAGCACCACGTAGGTACTTCTACTGCATCACATTCTGAGAAATGGGGGAGGCGTGCCACTACTGGGATAGTGTTGGAATGTGGGTGGAATAACATGGACCGGTATTTATGAGGATATTTCAATTTGGGGAACCATGTCATGTGGCACAGTGATAATTTTCTACGAGGCCACGTTTATCTGACACCACCAATCATGGGCGGATCCAGAAAAAGAGGGGGCGTGCCCAATGCGCCCCCTCCCCCCAACCCTCGACCGACCCTTCACAATTTTGAGACCTTTTTTTAAACCCCCCACCACCGCTAGCTTCCCGCCTCCCCTCCGTTTTTCCACTCAATTTCTTTTTTGAATTTCCCTTCAAGATTGATTAACCCGCACATGCTCTCCTAACCTCTGGGTCCATCCCTGCACAGATACTCTGTGAACTCCAGAACTCAATCAATAGTGTGACTATACATGGGTAGCTAGAAAATACACCGTGTCGCCGTGTCGATTTTTAGCAAGGGTGCCGTGTCGCCGTGTCGATTTTTATCTTATACAAACTTCTCAATTTTTTTGTGTCCGTCGATTTTTAAACCCCCGTGTCGCCGTGTCGCGCATGTCGAATTTTACCCATGTTTAGTCACAATAGTGACAAACCTAGTTAGTCATTTTTTGGCTCCCTACACGACCAACCATGGTTAGTTGACACTATCAGGTATGGTCAGTATCGGCCAACCCACCTTAGTCATTCCATTCCTATGAGTATTATGCCTTGCCATATTTTATTTTGCCTTAGTCATTTTTGAATATCAGATTGTAATTCTGACCAATATCCTTATGACTAACATGCGATAGCACCTACAGACTGAGGCACGGAGCATTTAGATTATCAGAGTGGGGGACACTGAAAATCCATAGGTTGAAACGGTTAGTCAGTACAGACTAACCTAGGTTGGTCATATGAGTGTTAGTCACACTGGCAAAGTTATATTCAAAAATGACCGAGGGGTCAGTCAGTAGTGGCTAATGTGGGTTCATCATGTGTGTGTTGCATTTGTATACCACTAGTTGGGGCCACCTGTCATGACCACTCAGTGGCTCCCCCTGTAAATTAAAAGGCTAAGGTGGGTCGGTCAGTACTGACCAACCTGAGAATAATAACTAATCTAGGTTGGTCGTATAGGGAGCCAAAAATTGACTAACTGAGATAGGCACTAGTGACTGAGAGATTGGTCGTATAGGGAGCCTGAACCCTCCAGCTCAGACCCCTGGATGGATCCACCCAGATGCCAGTGTTAATGCCATGGCTGTACGATTACAGAGCCAGGAGGAGGCGGACATTCCTACTTTGAAGTACACCGTATCATACATGATGTACGACTGGGTGTACGTGTATAGGATTCCTACATGATGTGATATCAGCTCTAGGCATAACATGTTTCCTTCTACATATATTACTGACATTACTTACACGATTTGTAACTCTGGAGTAGTCTCATATGAACCTCAACGCATCCACCCCTGAATAAAGTTCACTACTATAATACTGGTATAACTAGTCTAAGATTACAGACTATATTAAGATTTATAAATTTGTAGATGTTAGCCTCACTGGAACTACCATCCAAACAGTGTAGGCCTACTGTGAAAGTACTTATTCTCACGGTTTAAATTTTCGTGGATAAGTGGATCCACCCTGCAAATAGTGTATTACCACTGGTGAAACCAGTCTGAGTCTAGTTATGATGTAGCATCTGCATCATTTAGATCACTCCTTTTCTGTATAATGATTTACATATAAATGTTTATTCATGTACGTCATATAGTTATGCGTTGGTCAAAACAAAAATTCGATATCAAGATCTACAACTGTAAATATTACATGCTGATGCATCATATTATAATGTCTTATTCCGGCTCAGGTGCAGGTGGTGGTTGTAAAGGTAATATTACTCTAACCCTTTAAGGACAGCATGAGGTCCAAATCGTCATGATGTTTGAAACACTGTTCTACCTGGGACTACCTGGCTAATTTGAGTACCTGCACTAAAACGGGTGGATACGGTACATCGGTGTGGCATAAGAGCACAATAGATTAAAGCAGTCTGCTACACTTAAAGGGTTTTTCCATTACGGCAGTATCTTTACGACGACCCTGGGAGGACTATACAACATGCTGAATAGTCAGGGGTGTTATAAGAACCTGTCTGATCATCATATCATGCACAAATACAACACTGGTAAGAACCATTCATGCAGCATGATGGCCATAGGGCACATTACATAAAAGCAGTCTGCTACCCTTACAGGGTTACCCCACCACTACTACTGCCGCGTCTTTACGATGACCCTGGGAGGAGTACACAAACCTCCCCACCTACAGGTCTACATAAGTAATGAGGGAGGTATGATTGCCGCAGCTGGGTCTCCTCTCAGCTAGCCAGTCATCTCCCAGGAGCCTGTTTGCTAGTATTATTTTGCAGGAAAGGCAAGTAACTGGTTGGGGCATTTCCTATTTTTCTTTGAAAATGGTGGAACTTGACTCAGTTAATTCGATAGGAACCGACGTTTTGTGCATTTGATTGTGTGTTTCCGCTAGAATCCTCAACTTTTGTCCAATGGAATATGCCCTTTTCCAAGTGGCCTGGCTGAGGTTCTTTCTTTTCTTGAGGGAGATGGGTTGGTTTTATTCAAGACACTCTATACATTCTCTAGTTATCTCTGGTTCCCTGGCTGAAAATCGATTTTTCATGTCACCTGATGCTGCAGTTAACCGGTCATCTCTCCCAGGGGCCTGTAGCACGCCCAAGAGACAGGTGACGGGTCAACGCATGCACATTTGGCAAAAATATATATAAAATTTCGCATGTATTTAAATTCACGGGTTTTCGAAAGTTGGCTCTTTGATTTAACACTGTAGGAATTTTCCTGCAAAGCATAAATTCTAAAAAATTCGGGAGAATTTGTACAACGCAAAATAAGATACGATTACAGTATACGTTCCAGACACGCAGGGACAAACTGTTCAGGTGCACATACCTTCCGTGTTTTTAAAAAGTCATGCCATCCGTATTCTCAATATCCTCCAACAAAAAGAATGAGTATGTACATATGCACACTGCTATCACTGTACATATCGCACCCTCCATGCATGCCACTGCACTGTAATCATGTATTAGTGTGGAGAACATCTGTGCATGCGTGGCGTTCTTGGAAAGGCTATAAGATAATGCTCTATAGACACTGCCGATGGGAGCTAGTATTTTGGCGACCCTTTAGCCTTTTGCCTTTAAATACTTTGTTTATGGGAGTCGCATTTAACATGTTCTAGCCTACAACCTATGTGTACGAGCAAAACCAATGTCGCTCGGCCCCTTCCTATGCCGTGTGGTTGCTCTACCCTAATTATATTTTCCCGATTCTCCCTCTGTCATCGGCAGCCCTCCACTATCTCTCAGTTCCCTGCTGAGGTAGAAAGATGTATATTCAGAACAGTTGACCTTGGTCAACAGAAGAGGGCCGGCCTTACACACACCAATGAATATGTTGCCATATCATCAAGGAGAGTCTCTCCATGGAGGAGTTTTTGTTGTTATTTGCTATGATATGTCTTAGCCTACAAAAAAGAGTAGACCTCTATACCCCCGGCCTCTGCCAATGTTCCCCAGTCCTATGGCAGATCTTGCTGTTGCTCTACCCTAATTATTTTCTCCCGCTGTTATCTACCCCAACCCCCCCCCCCACCCTACCATCCTTCACTGCCTGAGTCTCCTGCTGAGGTAGGACGATGTGCGTTTCAGAACAGTTGACCCTGACCAACCAGCAGGGGTCTACAGAAAAGGGCCGAACTTCCATACACACTAGTCAGGACACTGTCATATTATTAAAGAGACTCTCTCCAGGGGGGAATTTTTGTTATTTGCTATAATATGTCTTAGGCCATACAAAAAAGAGCAGACCTCTGCCCCCGCCTTTACCAATGTAACCCAATCCTGTCTCATACTGTGTTGTTGCTCTACCCTAATTATTTTCTCCCATTCCCTCCGCTGTCATCTCCACCCCATGCCTTAGACCCCACTGTGCTTTTCAGTTCCCCACTGCGCCCCGCTCTCCCAGCAGTCTAATATAAGACTCTGCCCCAAGGCTCAGACTACCAGGTTCGGTCCGTATGGGCCCTGTGGACCTGTGGACCAGCCTTCAGCTGTGTTGGTTTTAAAACTATATCAGCTCAGACTGTAAGACCTCCTGTGGAAGAAAGAGGGAATATGTACTACTTGTCTGCTCTCCCATCCACATAACACAGTGCCCATGTACCTATTATGGCACATTGTTCCCGGGACGTTCAAACTCGAGCTTGACTTTAGAATATGCCCGATACTTCTGCAATTGTGTATACATAGTCATTACATGTTCTTTCAAATATTTTTAAAATGTTAGATCATTTTAAATATGGTTATCTTGAAAATATGGCGTAGGTAAGTCTTGAGGGTGATTGGTCACTTTTTGAAATAGTGCTGGTAGTAGCAGATGATAGGGAGGCTGGAGAGAGACCTCCAATATCAATGTCTACATGCACCAATTCAGCGGTGCTCAAGGCAATGGGCCAAAAATGCCTCTAGCCTACCCCATATGGATTAAAATATGCCATTTTCTAGGGAAATCTTTTTGGGGCGAGCGATATTGGCAGTGTGTGATGCAGATAAGAAAATAGAGAAGTAATACTCCTTTTGTACCTTCTTCCACCGAAAAGTATTCATTTTGGCCCTTCCTCTCCAGAAGATTTCTTATAAGACTGTAGCTTGGGGCAGAGATGAATGAGGGAGTCTTATCTCTGCCAGGGAGATTGCATCCCTCGATCTCCCACAGCGCCCCCTATCTGTGTGACGGATGTTATTGGGGGCGCCCTCTAGCGGGAGGTAGGGGAGTTACAGCAGGGGGTGACAGCCACGTGACTACCACGTGACTATAGGATGGGCGGCTATTGGCTGTTATCTCACCAATATATTGTATATGGTGTATTCTGATTGACGACCATTACACGCTATCTGCTTGTACTAGGCTGAGACGCCCAGTATCACTGGACATGGATGCATACCTTTAAAGACAGCATTGCATGTTAATGCACCACTATTCTATAGTTATGTATCTTTATCAGTGGCGGCGGGACAGGGAGCAGGGGGCCAAGGCCCTCCACTTTAAAGTTGTAAAAATGTAAACGTACTTTGCCCCCCCCCCACAACTTTTTGAAGAACAAACCCAGAACCCCCTAGAGAACACTAAATTCAAGATAAAATTCCTGGAATTTTATCAAATGACAAGGTCAAACTCCATCGGAACATATTAATTTAAATATAAATTCGAAAAAGAAATCTCAAGATCATACAACCTGTTTCAAACCACTCTGAATGCGCCAATTCTAAAGGGAAATTCCAAAATTCTGCTGAGACTTACGGCCCCAAGACCCCTATTTGCAACTTCCTCCAACCAACACCCATTAGGTTTTGGGACCTTCGTCCCCCCAACTTTATCCACCTGCCATCGCCCCTGTTTATCGTATCATTATAGTCAATAAGCATGAATGTAGCCGTGCAAACAGTGCTGCAATTGTGCATTGTGGTGACCCTATGAGGTTGATACACTCCCGATAGCCCCACACATGTATATATATGGGCTCTGAGTGGAGTGGAGTGGAGTTTGAAAATGTTTTATTTGGCAATAATTCACTACATGTTGAGCATTTGTAGCATTTCAGGTGCCAATCACAATGCCCAACACCACACACAAGACATCAGGAAACCTTACTGTTCCTAAACATAGAAAACATACGACAGATACCAGGTCATTACGTAGGCAGTATAACGGTCCTCGTGACCAGAAGATTCTTCATCATCTAGCTCTCTATTTCCTTGCCGCCCAATATTCCTTCTGTCTATGTAAAACTTGACCATACTCGACCTCCCCACCCACCTGTCCCCGTCTCTCATCCTTCATCACCCAATGCCCATCCATTCCAGTACCAGTCCAACGCGACCACATGGTGCTTCAAGTTCAATGCACTTTTCCCTCATCGTCACGATCCATGAATGAAGCTGTGGTGAATATCCAAGACTGCAGTCAGGCATCATGCTTACCTGAGGGACTGGTGCACTCTGGAATGGTCAGCATGATACACATTTCTGTCTCTTTATCTGTTTCTATATCTTTGATTGCCCCTGATCCCTCAAACATCTCTATACTCGACCTCCCCGACCACCTCTCATTCTGCCTCTAAATTTCTAATAAGTTTGTATCTATACTCGACCTCTCACTTTCCCTCCTCACCTCCACATGACCTTTCATCCTCTATCATCCAATGCACCATCCATTCTGACAGCAGACCAACCCCAACAGCAGCAGGAGGGGGGAGTCAGATGGCAACCAGTTGCCTGCACGCAGCGCCCAATCTTCCACCAATGCTATCCCCTCCAAGTTAGCCATCTATGTTGTCTCTCTCTCTCTTTCCCAAACCCCAACTTACCATATTCTTCCGCCTCCCCTTCCCCATCAACAGATCCCTCTTTAATTCCAGAACTGAGCCTAATGTCCTGCCTGCTAGGTTCTAGCAGTTTTTGTTCTAGATATGATTTGTACACACTTTTTGAGTGGAAAAGCTCAGTCCCAAACTTGAAAGAGATGATATTATTTTGCAGTCATTTAATAACCATGGCTTAGCGACAGTGCGCTAACAATATGGCATCCTGGTAATGCCTACACATTTATTTATCTATTATTAATATTATCATTATTATATTTTTTTTGTTCCTTATTCTTGTAAGCATATCTGAAGAGATGAGATTAGACTAGGGTTATTTGTAAATAAATATTATTATCTTTTTAGAATTTAGATAAGATAAGTGTTAGGATATCTCCTTTTTTTTTTTCTTTTTTTTTTTGTTCTTCTTGATTTGATCGCCTTGTATATTTATGTTTATCCTTTGCATACCATGTCAACCAGTAACCAGGTACTGTCCCTTAATGAGACTGGTGTCAATTTGACGGCTGTGTCTGTCATCAATACACACCTCCTTCATCTGTAAATATTCATCTTTATACCCATTATCTTTTATAGAAAAGTGCCAATGAAACTGTAGCCAACTAATTGATCGTAAATATTATCACTTCTTCATGTAGTGGATCAATCAATAAATCTTCCTTATAAAAAAAAAAAAAAAGTGCCTTGAAATATCCTATTCGTATCATATCTACGATTGGAATTATGCCAATGTTGAGGTTGATGTTGCACCTTGGAAGGCTTAGCACGATTTCCTCGCTGCCCAGTATGTATATCCCTTCCCTCTTTGTCTATATGTCTACACGTAATCTCTGTACTTGACCCGGGATACTGGACCTTCACACCTTCTGTCTCCGTGTCTCATCCTCCATCACCCAATTCCCCATCCATCCCAGCACCTAGGCCCACACGACCGGTATCGGCAGGAGCAGCAAGAGCCAGAGTCAGACGGAGACCAATTGCTTACATGAAGGTCATGTGGACCTGTCTCTCTATTTTCCTATCACCCCATATCCCTTCTTTCTGTACATCATATGTATATCTGTATATCATATGTCTACATGTAAGCTGAGTACTCGACCACCTTACTCACCTGTCTGTCTCCTATTCCCCAACAAAGTTTATAATCTATCTTTATCTACATTCGACCTCTCTCTTTCCTTCCTCACCTCAAACTTACCTATCATTCCCCATCAGTAAATTCCCAATTCACGCAAGCACCAAGGTACCACCACCAACAGCACAACCTTTAGGCTGTGTCTCACGAAATTGGGCCAAGCTGAAAGTCTATGACAAGGTGCAAATTATGACTGGGTGCAATCTATGACCGGCTTGAAAGAAAACGGTTTATTTAGGGCAGACGTAGATAGAAATGGAAATAAAATGAGTGATATAAAGTCTTAACACACCCATTAACATTTTCCACCATTTATATCTTCATCTGCCCAAAATAAAGCTGTTTTTTTCCAAGCCTGTCATAGATTGCACCCGGTCATAGAATGCACCCGGTCATAGAATGCACCCGGTCATAGACTATCAACTTGGCCCGATTTTTAGACAGCCTGCAGCAGTAGCAGTAGAAACCAGACCGACACCGATTGCACGCAGCCGCCAATCTGCCACCAGTGCTATTCCCTCCAAGTTTGCCAATCACCTCTAACCATTGCAGGCGTTGAGCCAAGGGGTTGGCCAGTACCAAGCAATTAAGTGTATTAAACTGGACACTGTTTCTTCGATTGGTATGTGTCTGAGGAACGAAAATCACTTCGCTATATATATTTTTATAGACATCGAGTTGTCCAGCTTAGCTCTAGAATGCTCTAAATAATATTGTTACACCTCATTCTTCTGTGTTCTCACATTTTCCCAAACATCTTGCATAATTCTGAAGCTAAGCTCGGCGACCCACATGTCTAGCAAAGTGATTTGAGTTCCATAGATACCAAAACAAAACCCTTGGTCTGGTTTAATACACTTGACTGGTACTCAATCACTACAGAACATCGAATGAGTTCACGGTTTATTGTCTTCCCTTTCTCAACCCTCCCATTCCCTATCAGCAGATCCTCCTTCACTCTCTGCACCAATCAGACACACCTATAGGGCTAAGACAGGTTGTTATAATCATTTTGCGTAAGGCCCCCAACTGTCCCCTTGGATTCTGGGTAATTTCCTACTGGATAGTACTAATCAGGCTAATACCCTTACTTCACACCAAAGACAATGGAGGGGTAGTTAGGACAGGGTAGGTTAAAGGTATCACCCTTAGGCCAAATAAAAAAAAAGGTTCGTTTCAGATTACCCGACCCTACCTAGCAAAACAGGGCCAACCCTAGAAATTTTTATGCAATTTTGAAAAAATATTTATATTTTGGGTCATTTTGGGGCTTTTTAGGGGTCGATCTGATAGTTCACGAGTCGAGGTGGTCGTCGGCGAGTCGGCATTGTAGTTCGTGAGTCGATTTCTGGGTACTTTTCAGGCTAAAGTTTAAAAAAAAACTTAAAAAAAAAAAAAAATCCGACCTACCTACCCTAGATTTTCAGACCATGTAACCTGAAACACACCTTTTTTTTTTTGGGCCTTATCATCCTTATCAATTGCCATTGTTCTGTGGTGTTGGAGGGGGCAGATAAGGCATTACCTATAGTCTCATGACAAACCCAACATGGCGGTCGGGGGTGTTCTGCCCAATATGGCCGCCCCACTGGCACAATGTGTCTAAGGGAGTGGTCATTTTTTAACAACAGGGGGAGTCACTGGATTTTCGCGCGAGAGGTTCAAAAATGTTTTGGTCCCCCCTCCTACGGGAGGGGTCTACATTTTTTCATCCCCCCTTGGCAGGTTGAAATTGAGCGTGGCCAACCCCTTTGACCTATGGTAACGCACAACTTTTTTTGATAAAAAGGGGCGCATTCGAGGGCTCCAAGTATTTATGGTCCCCCCAAATCCACCAACCCCCCGTGTTCTTTAAAAATGACCACTCCCTTAGCCGTTGTAGCAGGAGGCAGTGTCAGGTGGGGACCAATTGCCTGCACGCAGGGGCCGCCAATCAGCTCCCGGTGCCACCAGCCGTGGTTCCCACGCCAATACAACCCTACATGCAACCTAGCCCACTAACCCTTTAAGGACGGTATAATGCATTAATGCATCATACCCTTGATAGGAAGTCGCCGGGGCTGCATTCATACATCATGCCGACCCTATGGGGTTGAGACGCTTCCGGAGGGTCGACATACTGCACCAATATACCTCGCCGGTACCCCATCGGTACATCATGATGACAAATCTTTTAGTGCCATGCACCTCCAGTCCTGTAAGGGCTGCATAGTGCTGTTATGTGCTGCCTTTGGTCATTAGGACAGATGAATGCTAGAGCTGCATTTATGCATCATATGCCAAAACCTTGATTTAGGTTTCAGCAGTGGATGAATCCCCTATAGGGTGGGCATATTGCACGAGTGCAGACGAGTCTACATGCGTCTATCCATGCAAGATAACAATGAAGGGGCTAACTCTTTGAAGACGTCATGTCGCTAAAGAAATGCTCCCCGGCGCTGCATTGGTGCATCATGCCGATCCTTCTGGAGTGTCTCAACTCGGTAGGGTCGTCATGATGCTTGAATGCAGCACTGGGGCGTCCGTGCACAGGGCTGCACCCATGCATCACGACGACTAAGGTTGTAATACCTTAATGCACTATGCTTTCTTTAGAGGGTTAAAGGCCTAGTACCGCAGTAGCAGTGGCAGATACAGCTAACTCAGGCGATGCGGCAACACGCTACAAATAGCAGAGCCCTAAATGACGGCCTTGTCTGCAGCTCTGACCCCCCGGGGGGGGGGGGGGGCACTTGGTATATTTTGCATACACAAGTGTCCGGCTGGCAAGGGTACTTTTTCAACAAAATTTCCCTAGGCAAGGGTCCACTTTTGAGAAGAATTTCCCTAGGCAAGGGTCAACTTTTGCAAAATTTCCCTAAGCAAGGGTCAACCTTTGCAAAAATTCCCTAAGCAAGGGTCATTTTGACCAAAATTCCTCTGAATCGACACCATTTTTACCAAAATCTCCGCTCATTTTCAAAATACCCCAACTAAAAGGTCCATTTTTACCAAAATCTCCCCAAGCAAGGGTTCATTTTCTCCTAAATCTCTCTATAAGCAGAAATTCATTTTGGCCAAAATCTCCGTATGAACTGGTTCATTTTGGAAATCTCCCTAAGCAAGGGTCAAGGGTTGCCAGGGGTCCAGCCGGACACCCCTGTCAAAAAAAATTTGAGTGCCCCCCCAGGCTCTGACCATGTTCCCACCATGTTACAGTCATGGGCATTTAACATGTTAACCCTTTAAGATCGTTATGATGCATGGATCCAGCCCTGCGAGTAACTCGCCAGTGCTTCATCATGCCAACCCTATATATAGGGTTGGCATGATGCACTAATGCAGTATGGGTGAGTTACTCGTCGTGGCTGCATTGGTGAATCATGGCGACAAATGTCATCTTTTAGCGACATGCCGTCCTTAAAGTGTTAGGAGCCGCATAGTGCTTGAATGTGCAAGCCCTTTATTGCCATGATGCAAGTGTTCAGTTTTAGTGAGTGTGCTCACCAGTGCTGCATTCATGCATCACGGTGACTCTACAGGGTAGAGACACTCCTAAAGGGTCAGCCTGATGCACTAATGCGGCACCGGCACATTACTCGCCATGGCTGGATCGGTGCATCATGACGACAAACGTCACATGCCGTCCTTAAAGGATTAGGGACGGCATAGTGCTTTAATGCACTCCGCCTTTTGTTGTCATGATGCATGTTTTCAGTCTGGTGAGTGTGTTCACAAGCGCTGCAACCATGCATCCTATAGGTTTGAAACACTCTCTCGAGGTCGGTATGGTGTATAAATGCATCCCTGGCAAGTAGAAACACCAGGGCTGCATTCATGATATGATGACTAATAATGCATGAAGGCGCCATGTTGTTACCACAGGTATCTAACGTGGATTGACCTTTGTGGAAAGCCTTCAGAAACAAGCAATTGGCGCCAAATGCCAGGGTGTAGCGTGAATGGGCTGTGGTCGTTTACAAACAGGTTTTTGTTACGAGGCATGGGGGATGTGTTGAGCTCACCGAACTGAATGATATGACCAGAGTATTGGCAAATAGCATTTGTCTGCCCGGATGTTTTACATGGGAAGCTTTTAGTTTTATGGAGGTGTTCTATTTGTAGCAGCCGCTTCTACGCAGATTGGAAAATGATACTACTGAAGCCCTAGCTGATGCTAAAATATCAAACAAATCGACTACCTTATTCGACGTAATAAGCACCCTGGGCGCCTAAAATATTATTTTTATGGCGTTTTAGTACTTAAGAGTTTAATTGTCTCCAAAATCGTGAAATTAGAGCCTTTGTTCTAGTGTAAAACTTCCCCAAAAAGGGGGGGGGGCGCTTATTAGGGGGAGGGCGCTTATTACATCGAATACGGTATATCGTATCTTTTTGATGGCAGCCTGTTTCTGATTTAAACATTGAAAGGTATGTTTACTTCCTAAAGATATTAATTCGGCATTCTATCATCTTATTGACTAGTTTTTGATTAAAAGATTTAAAGTGAATTTTCAAAGCAGATAATTAACTTGCTGAATTATTTATTCCTCTAAACCAAATAAGAGTTTCAACACAGGCTTGCTGGAATATCTACAGTTTTAGAAGTGATGAGAGCATCTACTACCATAATATGTATTCTACATATGCACAGAGGCAAATATCAGAGTCTGATAGAGACTCTCCCAAGAGTCCAGCATTGCCAGACTATGGCATGAGGATCCAGCATGGCCAGACTTTCAAGCAATTTTGCCAAGGTCCAGCCTGTTATTGAATGTCCAGCCTAGCCTGACCCTCACTAGAATGGCCCTTGACCCATCTATTATAGTCCAGCAGTGCCTGACCCTTGTCTGAGAGTAGTATTGGCGACATTGGGTGACTCTGATATTTGCCTCTGTGTGTATATACTGTAATACTGAGGCATGTGATACTTATAGCTATGAATCACTCGTTCTTTTGATGGTTGGTTACTCAACGATGGCATACTTTCTCAAAGTGGTAAGCCTAATCTAGTCTCAATGTCACGGCGAGGGTGTGAGCGAGATAGAAGTCTGGCAGGTAGAGAGACAGAGATTAATATAGAGCGACAGCGACAAAGATTAAAAAAGAGCGATATACAGAAAGAGAGAAACAGAGATGCAGAGAGGAGAAAGAGAGAGAGGGGGAGAGATAATGAAAGATAATAATGATAAGGAGAGGGATAGGGAGTGACTGGACAGAGGCAAGGGCAGACAAACAGACAGACAGGCAGAGACATAGAGAGGCAAAAGAGATTGCTAGCCTGACACAGAGTGAGACTCTGACAGTGACAGACAGACAAAGTGACAGTGGGTGTGACATCTCTAGCACCCTCTACAGTAGCCTGCTTCCCTATCCTGTTCAAATTAGAGTATTTGCAAAGTCCAAAACCTATGAGATGCAAACAGAGAGGCAGGACCAGAGCGATAGAGGGTGCTAGGCAGAAATGAAGTGATAGTCCGACAGTGAGACAGTGAGTGTGACAGACGGAGAGAGACAGAGAGAGAGAGGGAGGGAAAGAGATAGGGAGAGGGAGGGGGAGAGAGGGAGAGGGAGGGGAACGGGAGAGAGGGAGAGGGAGAGGGAGAGGGAGAGGGAGAGGGAGAGAGAGAGGGAGAGAGAGAGAGAGAGAGAGAGAGAGAGAGAGAGAGAGAGAGGGAGGGAAAGAGATAGGGAGAGGGAGGGAGAGAGAGGGAGAGGGGGGGAGAGGGAGGGAGGGAGGGAGGGAGAGAGAGGGAGAGGGAGGAGGGAGAGGGAGAGGGAGAGGGGTAGGCAGACACAAACTGAGAAACTGACAGAGTGACAGTGACAGACAGACAGTGGGTGTGACAGACAGAGTGATAGTGACAGTGAGGCGGTGGGTGTGACACCTCTAGCAGCCTCTACAGCATCCCCCTCCCCCCACCTTCTGCTCACAGCAGCACATCCCCAAACACCATTTTTCACTACTTCAACCCGGGCCAATTATGCCCGACCAATTGCTCCTATTACCTATCAGAAATTAAATCCGGCCTGGAGGGGAGATGAAAAATCATTGAGCGGAGCCAGCCGTGGCTTCCTGCCTAACGAATAATAGATGGTCCTGGGCCCCGGCGGTATTGATTATTTTAGCTTGGCATTGGGCCGGTGTTCTCATCTCCCCCCCTCCCCCCCCCCCCGCCACCTCATACTCTCCCTCCCTGAGCACTCTCAGCCAGAGGGCGACTGAGGAATTACCTCTCTGGGCGGTTCAAATCTCTAGTGAAGGATCAGTCTCCTGGAAAATTCTCAAATCCTGTTTTGAGAAATTTTTTCATGCATTGGCTAGATGGCTAGAGATGGCTGTATTGGTCCAGAGAGGTACTGGGCTCAGGTGGCGCTGTCGCATTAATTATCACCTTCCCATTAGAAATACACATCTCTGCAATACCACACTGTCCTTAACTTGATTGATATATAATATACTCGTTATCATGACAGTACTAAATCCCTAGAGAAGTCAGTGAAAAGATAAACCTGAGTTTTATATTATAATGTTGAAATAATTAAGCATTCACAATATGTACAATTCGTTATATTCACTGGCCACAGGCAGCGCCTGAAGCGTTATCTGGATCTGGCGGCGATATTTCATGCAACAGTGCCACCCTTGGTACAGAATGCTTCCCAAGTTGCTCTCCTGGCAGCCTCCCCTAGGGCTGTGTCTCACGACCTTGGGCCAATGTTTTTGTCTCTGACCGGGTGCCGTCTCTGACCGGGTGCCGTCTCTGACCGGGTGCCGTCTCTGACCTTGTGTCAGAGAAAAGTGTTTTTTAATTGTTAACCTATAGTCACATATATAAGGATTTGTAAAAACGTTACGGCAGTGGTTATGTAATTATATTTAGCCTCCTGCTGTTGGTAGAAGGTAACTAAACTCCCAAAGTGATGTCCGGTCAGAGACGGCACCCGGTCAGAGACGGCACCCGATCAGAGACAAAAACATTGGCCCAAGGTCGTGAGACACAGCCCTAGTCATGTCTCATTGAGCAGCTCACCGCGTGGTGCAGTATGAGTAAGTGTATACCTACACACACTCTCCCTCTATACGCAGTCTGGGGCCTGCTGACCCACTGTGAGGTTGTTAGGCCAAAGAAAATAGGTTTGTTTCAGGTCACCCGACCGACCCTATCAATTTTGAAGAAATCTTAGTATTTTTACCCTTTTTGGGTAAATTTTAGGGTTTTCTGAGAGGCTGGGCAGTACTTTCATGTTTTAAAAAAAAAAGTGAAAAAAATAAAAACCTACATTTTTCTTACCAAGTTACCTTTTATTTTGGCCTTATGTCCACATTGGTGATTTCAATTCAAGCTGCTTTAAAAGCTGGCACACTCAAACCTGCATTCCCTTATTTGATTCTCAGATGACTCTACAATCCTTTCCCTCTTATTATCTGCCATTTATTCTGACAAGAAATCCTTAAAGCTGGGCCGTCAGGGAATAAGTTCAGCATTTTCTATACATGGACTAAAATAACAATTCCACCAGAGTGCAGCAGTGTTTGGACAGGGGACCATGAGCATTGTCCAGCTACAACATATTCACCCTATCTTGTGCCTGTAAGAGCTGAGCTCCCAGCCCTTAGGAGCCCTCTTGTGAATGAAAACTGAATTATATCCAAAAGTACTTTTGGCCTCACTTCAACCATGACTGTCAAGCTTTAATATTATGTGAGACAGAACTCCAATCTCAACTTTACTCAATCATGGACCTGCTGAAAAGCCTCCAAACTGTGCAATCATTATGGTCCACATTGATAACATCAATTGACATGTAGACACCTACCCTAAGTGCCATTTACAGACACTATCAATAAACCTCCCATCATCCTGGTGACTACATTTACCACTAGTTTAACAGCCCACAGTTAGATTCCTTTAAGCCATTCTCCACACCCCCGTGCAGAAACTGAATCTCATTCTCCATGGCTCCGGTTTCAAACGATGATGTCATCAAAATAGCTATGAACCAAATCTTATAGTACATACGGCGGTAGCTTGACAGTGTATAGATGGGGGGGGGGCTTAACATCAAAATTGTTAAGTTTGGTTTCATAGCTATTTTGACGACGGTATTGTGCAGAATGTATATAACACATACCATTCAGTTGCTGCAGGCCTCTGTGAAGAAAGGATATCCAGGAATTTGATAAAGGGGAGAGGGTGCCGTGGATCGCAATATAATTAGAAAAATCAGAAAAAGAGAAAAAGGGGGAGGTCCGAACACCCAAGCCCCCTCCCCCCTGCATCAGCCCCTGCTATCCCTATGCTTTAGTATAGAGCTTATGAGACGTTCTCCACATCAACTGAGAAGGCATATATAGATCTAATATAACTTTGTCTGGATCCTGAATCAGGGAGAATATGCCTCGAGCTGCTCAGACCTGCTCAGGGTGTGGACATGGGTGGTGTACATCATCCACGGTGGGTAATGATGGCTGTATTCACACAGAGAGGTTATTGATATGGATGCCTGACACCACCCATCCTCTCATGATTGGCCCATGTAGCCCCTAATATGCAACAAGTGACAAACTGAAAGAGGTGCCTTGGTATAAAACATATACAGTGTAGTCTTAAGAGGCATATACCGCATAGTCTTCAAAGCTATCTCACCAAAATTATAAGCTGCATAGCCTTAATTAAACCTTTATAATTAGATTTGGTTATGCTGATACTACCCTGCGGTATATGCTTCTGTCAAGCCATCCTTTTCAGTAAGTCCAAGCGTGACTTTGATATAACTCTGTATCTGTATGGTTCCTGAGTCAGAGAGTATTTGCTGATAGCTGCGCGGAATTTCTTTAGAGTAGCTCAGTGTGTGGATATGGGAGGCCTAATGATGGCTCTATTCATACAGAGTGGCTATTGATATGGATGTCTGACACCACCCAACCTCTCATGATAGAAAGACCCATATAGATCTGATATTTATTTCATGTGGAGGAACAAAGTTAATATGCTATATTAAGTGCTAAAATGGCGATTCTCAACACCACTGCGGAGAAACTGATGCTCATTCTGCATGGGTGTTTCTCAATGATGACGGCATTGACATAGTCAACCTTTTTTTAAAGTATGATTTATCAATAACTTATAAATAAATACAGAGATCAAATCTGTCTTAACACCTGGGCTCTCCGCGAGTGGTACCTTGGATCACGCTGCTCTGCCTCATGTGATATAGTCCAAGGCACCACTCGTGGGGTAACCTGTCATTCAGACAGATCATTGGGGACTTCTGTCCATTTCTCCACATGATATATAGACCTGATATAACTCTGTGTTGATCCTGCGTCAGGGAGTGTTTGCATTGAGCTGCTCGGAATTGCTCAGACCCGCTCAGGGTGTGGAGGCATATATCATGCACTGTGGGTAATGATGGCTCTATTCATACAGAGTGGTTATTGATATAGATCAACCCCACACTGTCAGAAGTAACTGTAGCTGCACAGCTAGTTATGCTGTATATTTACAGTATAAAAGGACGTATTTTTGGTTTCAAAACCAAAAATACGTCCTTTTATACTGTAAATCTACAGTACAAATCGCTGTGCAGCTACGGTTACTTCTGACAGTGCAGCTCTCAGGATAGAAAAGCCCATATAGATCTGATATAACTCAGTGTGGATCCTGAGTCAGGGAGTATTTGCCTTGAGCTGCTCAGAGCTGCTCAGTGTGTAGACATCAGACAGTGAGGGGACGCGGTGAGTCTCAGTCAGCTCCTGTCTGTGTTACAGCTGTCACTCCCCCTAAACCATTCTGCTCCACGCGGCGTCACATGAAGGCCTCTCTGTGCGGGTCAAATCTACAGCAAAGGCATCAATCTCCAAGCATAGTCTTAGCCCTGATTCAAATACTGTATACACTATAATACATTATCCAGGCTGGATACAGATGGCTGTAGTCATACAGAGAGGTAATTCTCCTTGATGTCTGGCGCCATCTACGATCTCAGGACAGCATGGCCGGCCCCTGTAGCAGGCAGCGCGGCGCCGACAGTGCATCCAGGCGGGATCAATACAGACTAGGCCTACCTCTGTCTCAGTCTACCCCCCCCCCTCCCTCACCCCACCCTGTCTTAACCCTAACTCCCTCTCCACTCTCCCTCCCCCATGCCCCAATCACCCCAAGCTGGTACAGCCTCTTACCTGTGTGTGTGGGTGCTGGAGGTTGTGATCCTGGAGTGTTAAGGGGTAAGTCCTGGCTCCTCCTGTGAGTCAGGTGTATGGTGGCTGTATGGGAGCCTTTCCTCCTCCATGGTCCCGTCACATACCTCCTCCTTCTGTCCAGGGCCTGCCGCAACAACCTAGCTGCCCCTCCCCCTTCTACTGCTGCTGCTGGCGCTGCTGATGTTACTGCTGCTGCTGCTACTGCCGGTGCTGCTGCTGCTGATGTTATTGCTGCTGCTGCTGCTGATGTTGTTGCTGCTGCTGCTGCTGATGTTGTTGCTGCTGCTACTACTGTTAACGCTGCTGCTGAATCTGCTGCTGCTGCTGAGGTCAACGCTGCCGCTGCTGCTGCTTGCTGGTCTGCTGCTGCTATAGACCAATGCAGCAAGAAAGGGTGACTTTTCAGAAAAGTTGTTGATAAAGTTTTTGAACATTTCTCAAGTCTGGCTGACAAATACATAAATATAGTCTCAGAATCCTGCATTCTAATTACATTATTTGAAAGACGATTGTCCTGTGAATCTCCTGACATGAGATGTTTGCAAAAATAACCATTACAGACAATGCTATGAGGGTTCTGCTGAAACCAAGATAGACACAATTTAATTATGAAAAAGTCACCCTTTCTTGCTGCATTGGTCTATAGCTATGCTGAATCTAGGATTAGCTGGCACACAATGATATCTCTAATTTATGCTCTATGCATATATACAGTAAGAAATAAATAATTAGTAAGCCAATAATATCTAATGTGTTGGCAGAATTGTCAATTCAAGGTTTAAAGGTTTCACTGTTGGTTGGTACAACTAATGGCAAAAGTGCCTCAGCTTCAGAACACTTTAAAAAGTTGGTTGCCATTTGTGTAGGTCTACAGTAGATTTTACTGTAGGTGTACAGTTTAATGTAGGTAAACAGTAGAATCAACTGTAAATCTACAGCAGATTCTACTGCAAATCCATTCTTCAGTGGATCCTACTATAGATCTACAATAGATTCTACTGTGTACCTACACTCACTATTTACAGTGAAGGTGCGCCAGGTAGTCCCAGATTCAGTGTAGTTTCTGCTGGTGTTACTGCTGCTGTTGATCTTCCTCCTGCTTCTGCTGCTGGTACTACTGCTGCTGCTGTTACTGCTGCTGTTTCTACTATTGCTGCTCTGCAGATTGGCACTGCTGCTGCTATACTCAGTCTGGCCCTACCTGCCAAGGCCTAAATAACTTTCCAGCTCAATTGCATACAGTAAAATATCTATAACTAATTAGTAGAAGAAAAAAATGTTGTTAGGGCCCTTTTGAGGGGGGGGAGGCATGAGGAAAACAGTGCATTACTATAGATCAAATGGGGTTTATTTTGCCGTTTTTATTCCATATAAGCCGAATTTTCCCCTTCAAACTCACTTTCGGCTTATAGGCGGGGTTTTGGTAAAAGATGCTTAAAATAATAGTTTAGAAAAGTATGGCAACTTTGACAGCAATATTCGTTCATTTTAAGGCCCTTAAAAATCATTTTCACGTTAAGTATGCAAGTAAAACTTATTACACATGGTATTTCATTGAAATAAAATGATCAAAAGATGTTAAAATGCTGTTTTTGGTATGGTCTAGGTGGGGTCTGTGGTCCCTAAGACCCCAAAAGTCACATTCGGCTTATAGGCGGGGTTCTCTAAAATGTTAAAATGATTTCATATAGGCCGCATTTTTTGCCCTAAAGTCACTTTCGGCTTATAAGCGGGGTCGGCGTATAGGCGGGGTTTTACGGTAATTACAACCACTCCGACAAAAAACTATTGGTAAAATATAGAATATACATTCACTAGACTCAAAATGAAATAACCAGCTAGTTCCAGACCCAATATACTGCTGCTGCTGTTGTTACTGCGGCCAGATGTCTGCAGGAACCAGCATTCAGTGACTCACTCTCCAATCGCAGCTGCTGCTGTTCTGCTGCGAGCTGCTCCTACACTCTCCGTGCATGTATGTAGTGAGCTATGAGCTGGTGTCCAGGGGCTGCAGGGGGGGGGGGGCTAGACTGCTGCACTGCAGGGGTAGTAAGGGGGCATCCATAAATTACATACGCAGAATTTTGCCCAAAATTGACCACCCCTCCCCCCCTGTTGCAACATGTACGCATTGGCATAACCCCCACCCCCCTACGTACATACTCATATTAATTGGACCCCCACTTTCCACACACACACATGCATGCATGTCCAATTGCAAGCATGATAGAAATTCCTTGTTCAGGTGGATTTGTTTGACCCATTCTGTGTGTTATATTTTATAGATGCAAATTTCCAAAGAAAATTTAGGAATTTGGGTTACTGTTTGCCTTGGTTTGGGCCCAAATATAATCATTATTCAGACCTAAAACACCCCTAATGCGTACAACATCCGTATGCCAAAATTGTCCTGGACCCCCCCAATCCCACCCTGTACACATCTGTACGCATTTGGTCATACCCCCCCCCCCTCCCTTGGTGCGTATGTAATTTATGGATGCCCCCTAAGGTATATTCACCATTTTCGGACGCTCATTTACACAATATATCTAAACGTGACCCTCTTTCATTTGACAATATTTGCCATTTTAAATCATTCAGTATTTACCCTCAGATACCAAAAAGGAGTATTGCTTCGTCATGGTAGACTAAAATGTTCTATACCCACATTCCCATCTGAATTCATGTATTTGATCATTAAATCTAGGGACAAAAGTGTCCGACTTGAGGTGTGTGTCCCTCTTTACCCTGCAGCCAACAGTTAACCGTTGTACGGCCGCATGCTGCTTTAACCCTTTAAGGACGGCATGTCACTAAAAGATGACACATGTCGTCACAAACACAGAGAAGGATAGGCATAAGCTTGTCTCTGGAGATTGACTTTAATATGCTAAGAACAGATTAGGAAGGTTTTAAGAAAGCTTACAGAGTTATCATGTTATAAATTCATAAGGAGGCGGGGTGTCAGATTCTGCGAACGCGATGTAATGTTTATTTAACACCTTGAAGGTGTCTTAACCCTTTAAGGACGGTATTGTCATGATGCACAATGCGTAGCAGGCACATTCATTGTCGCAGTGGCGTAGGAAAAGGGGGGGGCCAGGGGGGCCCGGGCCCCCCCAATCATTGAGGAGGGGGGGGGGGGCTTGAATATGTTTGGGCCCCCCAAAATTTGTCAAGACATGTCATATGATACACATAATTTCCAATTCTTACCTTTCCCGCATAAGGAAAAGTGGGCACAGAAGGGGGCAGGGCCCTCGAATTGCCCTCTATTTGCCAGTTTGAGGGCCCGCTTTGCCAATCTATGCCCCTGTACATTGCCATTTGCTATCTATTGGTGTCATTTGGCACTTTTTAACCGAAAATTGCTGTTTGTCATTTGCAAAAAAAAAAGGTGCTAAATTGGTGTTTCCAAACTTGCCATTTGCCGATCTCAATTTGTCATTTGCCAATCTTAATTTGTCATTTGCCGAATTGAATTTGCCATTTGCCATTTGCCATTTGCTAATTTACACTAGGCCTAGAGGTTTGGCGGGAAGCACTATTGACAGGGCAGTTCAGTCTAGGCTGTCCATCTGACCATGATCTGACCTATAGGAGGCATAGTACCTATTAATTAAATACCCTTTATGTATATTTTAGGCTAGAAAGGCTAGCTTGAATTAAATAAATATGCTTTATTTTGGATAAATCCCTTACAAGGATGATTATAATATAGGTTTCTATTCTAGGTATGTAGGCCTACTGTAGGCCTAGACATAGTCTGACCCTAGACCTAGTGTAAGCTGAGACTAGCAAATAGCAACTGATTACTAGCTTACAAATGGCAACTGGCAAACAGCAAATGGCAAATGGTAATTAGCAAATATCTACATTCAGCAAATGGCAATTAGCAAATATCTACATTCAGCAAATGACAAATAGCAAACGGCAAATGGCAAATGACAATTAGCAAATGGCACAATGTCGCACTTTCCTTCCATAACTTTTCCATACAATCTAATATAAGTGTGTATATGATACATCATGCATAAAAACCGATACATAAAGTTAGTAGGAGTGGGCCCCCCTGCCCCCCCCCCCAATGAAGATTTGGTTCCTACGCCTCTGAATTGTCGATACCACATTGGTGCATCATGCCAATAATCTTTCAGGAGTGTATCAACCCTGTAATATCGACATGATGTATGAATGTGCGAACTATTGCCAGGGCTTCATTTTTGCACTTAAAATGGTATGCACCTCTTAGAGAGGTAATGTTTTTTCTGCTTGATCTGAGACTGCACGATGAAGTTAAGATGAGAGAGGATTAAAATAATGTGTAATCTTTATAATATGTTGGCTATTTTGCAGGAGAGTTGGGCTCTGCGAGTCAGGCGGTTGTTGGTGAGTCGTCATTCGTGTTCGCGAGTCAATTGCTTGGTACTAGCTTAAGATTAAAGAAATATAGGTTAAAATGAAACTACCCTAGATTGTCAGACCATATAGGGCCGTGTCTCACCACTTTGGGTCAATGTGAACGTCTTTGACCGGGTGCACACCTCCTCTCTTGGCCTTATCTGTCAGGGATACATTTACTCTTGCATCGTTACAATAAAGGTATTATTGAATCAAAGGGCTCTGTAAAAGGGGATCGTTTTCCTATCGATTTGATCTGGGACTAGGAAACCACTGTGGACTCGCTGCAAAAGTTTGTGCTGGAACCTGGTGTATGTCAGAAAAAATACATGACATGACAGGGCTTGTGCTGCCCTCTCATGGCATATGTTTGTAAGATATGTATGAAGCACTACATCACCAGCTCCACACATTGACACCAGAGTTGGTAGTATAGTGGTTACCACGTCTGCCTTCAAATCAGAAGGTTGGCAGTTCAATTCCAGCAGGTCCTAAGAGATTTTCTTTGATAGAAAGAAGTTGTTATTTTTTCCAGAAAAGGGGTGGGGGCACATCTTGTCTGCATGTGTTTTGAACTGTGATATAGGCCTGCACTACAACAGAGGACTATGATATGTAAGTGCTAACTAAAATGACATGGATTAGATGTATTGAACCTATAGTGAAGTTTTCTTTTCTTAAAATGAGTATTACAGAAAAATTTGCACCGTGACATGTGATTTCTTTTCCGTTCCCTATTTGATTTGATTTTCAACTAGTATAATCCAAAATGATTTGCAGATGGCAATAGAACGACATGTTCATCTGACCACCAAACAAAAGTTCTTAAAATCAACATGGGACATGAGCATTATTAAGCGAAATAGACATGGGACATGGTCATTTCTTGAGATATACGACATGAGGACCCCCCCCCCCCTCCTCCTCCATCAAGGGCCCTGATAGAGCCACACAGATTCGAGGCTGGCTCACAGCCTAACACAGACGGTAGAGCCTAAAGGTGAACCGCGCTCCTCCTGCTGATTCCAATCATACCAGGCGTGAGTGCCCAGAACCAGCTTTAGTCACCCAGACACTGCATGCTGATTGGTCTATCGATATGTTTAAGCTGAGACTCATTCCAGTCCCTCAGCCAATCACAGCCAAGCACCCTGATGTCAACAATTACTGCCGTGATAGACATCATAAACGTGCATCTGCCTCATCTATGGTGTATGAAATAAAAAAATTGAATCGACAGAAGTGTTTAAAGGACAATTCTGCCTAGCAAAAGTTATATTGTTATGGTCTAATATCACTGTAATGTATAGTTTCTACGGGAATGAGTAGGCCTGTTTTACACTGTCAGGACCCGTGGGACGCGTGGGGAGACCGGCCGCTGTTAGGCGTGCAGACGGGCCTCTACCTCAATTGGCACCCGACCGTGCACTCCTCGGGAGACGTGGTCCGCACGGCCTTCACGGGGAGGGCCGCCCACTGAAGGAGTAGTCTCAGAGTACTATGTAGGTGGCTCCAGAGGGGTTAAAAGCGACCTGGTGACCGTTTGTAACTTTTTAAATTTATTTATTATAAACAGGGTTGTCAACCCTCACGCATTGGGCGTGATACTCACGCAATTTAGCCTCTTGTCACGCTCTCACGCATGAACAATGCTTTCTCACGCATTCCTAACACCCGGGGCTTTCTGACAGCGAAAGAATGTTGCAAATATTCCTATTATAACCAGAGTAAGCAATACACTCAGAATCGATCTTTTGATTTCCAAATAGCTTTTAATAGGGCTATGTGCTAGGCTATAGATAATACATATAGGCCTAGTTCTGACAGATGTCGCCCCTACATTTTATAGCCCGCAAGTCCCCCCCCCCCTCCCCCCTCCCCCCCAGCCCAGGGGTAGGCTACTGTGTGGTAGGC